>CALZFC010000256.1:125000-267500 GCA_945643635.1 Allodiplogaster sudhausi
ACGCAGTGTCATTCATTTCCTTCCCAAACTCCCCGACTTCTCGCGCTTCTACGCGAGACCCAATTGCGCGTTTCAAGAGTCGTCGAAACGCTCTCCCATGTCATCTATGACGAAGCAACCATGAGCGGAGACTGCCGTAGATGGGACATTCTCATGCAAATGTTGTGTATTTGTTTAACATTCACGAATATTGTTATTATGAATATTGTCAAATGTGTTGCACACATTTTACTTGACAACATGTACTTCAACTCCAACAAAGACGGGCCTCGATACAATATGAATAAATGAACCTATGACTTCTCATGCAAAATTACCTCCTAAAAAGCTTAGGCACAGAAACTTCAAGTAATTGATTGCTAACAATAAGTGTGAACTTCAGATGTTACTTGCTATCAATCTTGCGCAAGTTATTCTGGACACATCTTACCATTAATACAGAACTCACAGAAGAACATGATAACAAAACAATTATGGTACTTTCTCTTACGAGCGCTGTGAATAAATGAAATGAATAAGTCAAGCCTCTTATCTCACCACCAGCAAGTTGATCATCTACTCTTTCGCTAAGTGCCCATAAAGTTAGAAGTGTTGTTGTTGATTCAGTTGTGAGCTGTTCTGGGCATTCGATACGGACTATTGACGCCGTGACTACAATTGTAAAGTTCGCAGACTTTTTCAGAGAAGAGAAGTTCGCAGACGCAGACAATGCTGATTTCAAAAGAAAGGCAGAGAACAACAGCAGAAAAAAAGGATATTAGTAAATGAAACGGAGAAAATCGAGGGTCGCATTAGAGGGGGAGACTGAAGTGCTTGTATGATAATGAAGGGAGCAGCATGCTTGAGAGAACAGGAAGAGTCAAGGAAGAACTGGGATGAAGAGAGCGAGAGAGAGACGGAGGATAGAGATTATAATGTCAAGTGCTGTTAAGAATTATATTGTTTCCGATCAGATTTCGTGTTCGAAGCCTTTCGTTTTCAAATCCATACAGTAATGCACCCTTTCCATGACTCTTGCTTGAGTCTTCACAACTAGAAAAAAATGAGAGAAGGTGAGAATGTAACAGGAACAGCGAGGGAGAAGAGAGAGAGGGAAAGATGAGAGAGAGAAAGAATTGGTAATAGATAGAGATAAACTGATAGAACTCTTGAAAAATATGTTGTTTTTTTGCTTTGATGTTGATAGTTTTTTTCTTCTTTATGATTTTTCTTGATTCCTTGGTTTATAGTCAAATAATTTTTGGTGAAATAATTACAGGCCA
The DNA here is from genome assembly GCA_945643635.1 of Allodiplogaster sudhausi. NCBI lineage: Eukaryota > Metazoa > Nematoda > Chromadorea > Rhabditida > Diplogasteridae > Allodiplogaster > Allodiplogaster sudhausi. The sequence continues at coordinate 126,263 of CALZFC010000256.1, forward strand.
CCTTTTTCACAAATAAGGTCAAGTTCTCTAACTAGTACATTGAAATAGTACGCTTTTATTAAGCTGGATACTTTATTTATATAATTGATAATATGTAAGATAGACAATAGGCACTCAATAAATCCTTGAGGTAATTTTGCATTTTCAAACGCGATGGAAGAAAGAGTAATGCCCTTCGTAGTTCTTCGGGCCATGGTGTTCGTCGTGGTGTTCGCCATGTCCATAGTGGCTGGGTCCATAGTGGTCCCCGTAGTAACTGGGTTCATAGTGGGCCCCATCTGCGTAGTACGCCCCATGTCCCTGGCCGTAGTGCTCTCCTCCCAGATGCTTGTGTCCTCTGTCGTGTCCCTTCTCGTATTCACTGCCGTACTTCTCTCCCTTGCTGTGACTTCCGTATCCTCCGTACTTGTAGGCTCCGTATTCGCCGTGTTCGCCGTGGTCGTGCTTTCTGGAAATGTATGTATGATAAGTGTGCGTAGTTGAGAAATTATACAATCATATTCAAGAAAGCCTAATCAACAATTAATCTATTATTTTAAATTTATTACAAAACGACTTTTGCGCACTAAAAATACAAATTTGATATTAATTTTGCAGAAAATTTTGTAAAAGGAATCTAGCATTAAGATAACGCGTATTCTGGTTTAAGATATTAAGCAATTAAATTTATAAACAATCAATAAAAAAATATAGAAAAAATTGCTTAAAAACAATCCTACTTGTGATAATCGTCTCCATGGCCATGGCCTCCGTAGTAGCCTGCGCCGTGGTGATCGCCATGGTCCACGCCGTGGCCATAGTAGCCGTGTTCTATAAGGAAATATTAATATAATGTTATACTTTTAATCTTTTACAAGTTATTATTATATTTCACAGAATGCATGCATAAATGTATATATAAAGAACCATCTCTGAACAATGTTTTAAAATACATTAAAAATTTTAACCATTTGCTTGAACGGCAGCGATCGAGCCGAGCAGAAGAATAAGGCTGAGGGACATGCGTTGCATCACTCTGAAAGAAGAGAGAGAGGGAGAGCAGAGTTAGAGATACAGAGAGAAACACAGAGAGAGAAAGAGATAGGGAAAATTAAGATATATGCATGTACAAAAAAAAGAAGTCTTTGAGTGTTAGCGAATTATATAAGACATGTCAACTAAAAGAAATTGCGGGTTTTTCAGTAAAAACTATAGAATTCTGTTCTGGAATTAATAAAATTGTCAAAATGCTGTTTTGGTTGACACCGTCTTTATTTTAATTGTAAGAATGCGCTGAGAGCAGGAAGCCACCGATATGAAATACCGTTGCGCCTCCTGTTATATACCCCCTGACGAGCAACGTTTCCCATTGACCCTGTGCTTCTTTCGCCGACTCGTAGCCTGCGCTTTCTTTCAAATGGCATTGAAATGCATGGAACTCTGTTGTGTGCATACGTACATACAACTTCTTTTGCTCATTAGACGTCTTGACTCATTGTGAGAATATACAAAGGAATAGTGAAAAGGAGAGAATAAATCTTTCATTCTCTTCATACATTCTTTTCTTCCATCGTGTCTCGAGTTCAACAACTGCACTTATGATAAAAACTTGCAAACAATATTTAATATTTCCAAGTGTTCTTAAGTTAGTGCACTTCTTAAAAGTATATTAATTTAACGGCCGCTTTCAAATGTGAATCCAAATCAAAAAAATTTACCAAAGTTATGAGATATTCTTAACAACAAAGAAGACCAACGAATATTTCTCACTTTCCCTTCTCTACTTGGTCGCGGTCGGCCGACTCAGCCTTTCCTCTCGTATCCCCATTTTCCCTCCATCTCTCTACGGGCGATGGCGGACACGGATCTTCTGAATAACATCAAGAAGAATTGTTCTGCAGGACTCGTTAGTAACAACATTGATAGAGAGAATGGTGCGGGAAGGAAAGAAAATCAAATATTCTGGCAAGACCCTTTGAATATGTTCCAGAGAGGAATCAACGAACTAAATATATAATTTAAAGGAAATAAGAAAAGTAAGCTGTAGGTATGTGTTGAATTACTATTTATTTCTCCACGCAGGCGTTTCTGGGCAAGAACAGAAAGCGAGGCCTTCTTACCAACTTCGTGGAGGTCCTCGGACTCTTCCAGAAGCAGCGACGACTAAGGGGCAGTGCCAAAGAGAAGATTGGTGCAACCAAGGTTCTTCTTATCAAAGCCGCTCGAATTTCTAGTCAGACAGAGAGTGGCCCAAAGTACTACCACTGAGAGTTGTTTGTACCCATTGAATTCAACTTGATTCCCATGAAGATCGGTCTCAAAGAAGTCTAAAATAAATTAACAAATAAATTTTGCTTTTTAGATGAAGTTTGAGATCCTCATGGAGCACCTCGGAGAGCGGGATCACATAGCAAATTGTCTCTTCTCGGGTATCTCTGAACTCGCCGAGATTGCCATTGAATGTTGTGTACGTTTGGAACAAAAGATTCCAAACAAAATGCTATATTCAGTATCTGGAAGAATTATGCAATTTAAATAAGTGATAAATGCAAAATATATTTAGAAATAAACACAAAATGCCTTATGGTGATGGGAAGAGGGCGATTGGAAAGTATGCAAATGGCAACTTTTTACACACAAAAAAGAATAGTACACCTTCATTTATTTATACATACATACATACATATGTATATCAGAACGAATGAAAAAAAAAACTTTTGAATATTTGTAAGCGTAACTGGAAAATCTATATCTGTCTGCTGGCTCAGCATAAGCAAAACTAAAAGTGTTCAGGAACAGGTTCGCGAGAATTCCGTTGCGGAGCCTGAGCGTCTGAAGGAGCTGAATTCTGCCTTCAAAGCTGCCGATGAACTTGTTTCAATAAAATTTGTTCCCTTATAGCATTTACATTACCTTTTGAAATGGGTTACTACATACGCACATACATGTATGTATAGATGAATGAATAAAAGAAGCCAATGCTTCAGTCTCCCGACTCTCCAACGTTCGTCTCTCTGCAGCAGAACCTTGGGGAGATAAGAATGCAAGCTGCGGATGGAGTTGTGAGCGCTTTGTCTTATTCTAACCTTAAATGCAATTTAGAAGTGTTAATTACTTTTAAAAGTAAGTGGATGTAAGCACTTTATAGCTGTTAATTATATTTAAAAGTAAGTGGAGATAAACAAAAAGTAAAAAAATGTTCAGGAACACGTTCGCAAGCATTGCTTCGCGCAGCTTGAGCTGCTGAAGGAGCTGAAGGCGAACTTCGCAGCTGCTTGCGAATCTCTGCCAAAGAAAAAGTTCAAGAAGAAGTTGTCTTCTCTCAAGGTTGTCATGCCTATAATTACACATTGAAAAGGATTTATATTCTCAAGTATATTTATTTGTATTATAAACTTTTTAAATTATTGATTCATGGTAGGAACGTAATTGTAGGTTATTTTTCGAGAAAGAAATTATTGATTTGATCAGGCTGCCTGGGAGTCGGTCGCTAATTATCTCCACTCCCACGACATCGAGGAATGCGGCTATTTCGCAGATATCCTGAAGACTGCGCAGAGGATTCTTGCTGTTAATACCCTTCGCCAACTACCTAAAGAAAACTATTCAAAACTAATCTTAACTTTGATTTCCTCGTACCAGATTACCCCATGTAGAATATTTGAAACATTTTGAATTGTTTTTTTTAAGTACCGAAATTGTACAGCATTTTTTTTTATTTAAGAAAAGAAAGGTTTCTGCACATTGATAAAAACTTTTAATCTGAATCGTTTTATTTAGATAAATTAATCTTTCGAACAGCCACTTTGCTTCTTTCTTTCAGAGTCGGTACAACGAGGACAATGAAAGAGATTCCAGCGATTGCCCGATGATGGCTGCGTCCGAGGTTTTCAACAGTTACGAAGAGGTTTATTTTTATTTGTTCTCTTTATTGCTGACTTGTTCCAAAATGACTCTTGTAATTAGATGTGATTGTAGCTTTTCCGTACGGAAGATAAGAAGAAAGGCAAGGCTGCGCCGAAGAGACACAAGGGAGACAACAAGAAGGCAAGTTAAAGGGAATAATTTTTTTGAAAAAGTACTATTTATTGGCATTATGAGATTTTTGTAAACTAATTAGTTTAATAAAGTTACTAATGTCTCCTCACTTTCAGGAAGGCGTCAAGGAGGAAAAAGAAGTAGGCGCCGTTTCGAACGTTCCGCTTGAACTCGTCGATGAGGCAAGCTTATATCCTAAATAAAAAAAATAAAAAGTTTCTCGATCTTTTCGTGATTAACTCGATTGAAATGCGTGCACCATAACACTTGACTAAAACCGGAGAGGAGAAACCATAATGGTGAAGGCATAATGGCAGCAGACACTTACTTGGCTTGCACTGAAGCTGCCAACTTGCAGTGCCCTCAGAAGAAGAAGGCCGCTCGCTTCTTCATCTCTGCCAAGGACATCCGCTTCAAGGAGCAAATGCTCGCCGAGGCACAAGGCTGGGTCAGAGAAAATAAGCGAGCGGTGATGACGTCAGTGACGTCACTGGCTCTTGATATTTTAAGAACTCATTAGTAGTCCAATTTAGGTGGACGATGGCACTCCGTTGCCACCTATCTTCTGAATGGCCTCCGATCTCCCTCTCGAATCCATCGCACACTGAAATCAGTCTCCCAACCGAATCCTTCTTCAACTCGAATAAAGCTAGCCATTCTGGTAGAATAGTAATTCTTCATACTCCATACTCTAATACGCCAAACCGAGGATGAATCGCCTCTTTTTTATGTCTTGGAAAGCCGTAGTGGTCATTTGTGTTGGAAAGTCTTGCTTGACCATTGACAAAAGTAAAATTACCAGACAGTTCTTTGTCGAATAGCTTATAGGACAAGCTTCGAGAAATTTCATCATGCGCAAATTTCCTCCGCTCAACACCTGAAGATGAACCCGGTATTCGATGCGTTAGACGACCTCGTCGAAAACCTCGACGGTCGTGATCCACCTTGTGGCAAAATAGGGCTGGTGATTATGTAGTATGGCGAACAATAAGGAGGGATGAGTGGAAGGCAGGGCGATGAACTTGGCATTGATTCGAGCTTTCACCTGTTTCATAACTTTTTCTCCAAACCTCTAGATCAAGCGAAGGGGAATCGTCAAATATGGGGAATGGCTGGAACGAACTTCAGCGGAGCTGAAAAAGAGACGATGATGTCAGTCCTGACATGAGTCAGTCAGATGGGCGTATTTACAGTGGGTGCCAGGTGAGAAAAAGTTAGAGAAAAAACTCTCCGGAGACTAGGGATCTTCATTCTCCCATCTTCTGTTGCAGCAGCTGCAGTTTCCAGAGATAGAGAGAGAGAGAAAGAGAGAGAGAGAGAGAGAGAGAGAGAGAGAGAGAGAGAGAAAGAGAAAGAGAAAGAGGGAGACGAAGGAGAAAAAAGAAGAATGCTTCATTATTTATTACATTTCTCTCCACGATGAAATAGCAAACCACTTCCCTGATAGCCACTGAAAAAAGAATCCTTTCTATCTCGCTCTGTATCTCTCTCTCTCTCTTCTCCGTCTCCCCTTCTTGTTTGCAGTCGAATTAACCATAAGCTACTTTCTTCTAGGCATCCAACTAACCGCAATAATGCCGCAGGCTGATAGAAAAAGTGTTCACTGCCTTGTCTCTCATATGCCATTTGAAGCGCTCTGATGAAGAGTGGAAACAATTTTGGGGCACATCCATCTTCACTCCAAATATCAAAGTAGAAATTGTCACAAATTTTTTTCATCCCTATTTCAAACGTCCCGGAAAATGGAAGAAAAAAAAAAGAAAAAAAAGAACCAGATAGGAGAGGATATGATTAGAGGCTGTGATTCGCGGAATTTTGCGCTTTCATGCTTAGGTACAGAGGCAATATGTCCCGCCGTCAGTTTCTCCACTCCTGTTCAATGGCCATTTCAGATAATTTGATGACAATCACTGCCGCATGCTTCGCTCGAAAAATTCGTCTGGTAATTTTTTTACTCGAAACTGCTTTGATGATCTTCTTTGTATCTTGTTTGTAACATTGCTGTTTTGTAATGATTTATACAGATGAAGATGATAAACAATAAGCGTTCAATAAAAAATACAGTTAGAGAGGGCGATGATCAACGAGTTATCCCGCACTCCTTGATCGCCCGCTCCTTCAGCTCGCGCCTCAGCACCTTGCCGGTCGCATTCTTAGGCAGCTCGTCCACGAAGACTAAGCCGCCCGTGATGTGTTTGTAGTGGGCGAGTCGCTCTGATGTAAACATGAACTTAAATACATATACAATATATATATATATATATATATATATATATATATATATATATATATATATGTATATCTTGAATGAGAAAGGCAGCCAACTTTTGACGAGTTCGAGGAGCTCCTCTGCCTTGACGCTTTCCTCTCCATTCTTCTCCCTTCTCACAATGTACGCGCGGATTATCTCACCACGCTAGATATCAATCAATTATTATTATTTATTATTGAGTAAATAGAAGCGGTCAATTAAAATGTTACAAAAAAGACTCTTAACCTCCTTATCGGGTACGCCGACTACTGCAGCATCGCGAACGTGTACATGCGACATAAGAACGTCCTCTATTTCGGTCGGAGGCACCTGCAACGATGACATACATAATTATGATCTAAATTTTATTTTAAGAAAAGTATATCTGTTATATCCATATATTATTATACGATCGACGCCTCTCTCTTAGGGGCACAAAAAATACACATTGACCTGCAGCGCGTCAACTTTGATGAGTTCCTTCAGTCGGCCGACTAGCCACGCTCTTCCGTGGCGATCGATATGAGCCTTGTCACCTAAATGAATGTGGAAAAAGTAGATAAGCATTGGCAATAAGACAAGCATAAAGAAAGAAGTAGCAACATGTCCGACCAGTGTGCAGCCACCCGTCCTTGTCGATGGTCTCGGCCGTAGCCTCGGGCCTGTTCAGATAGCCCAGCATGAGGGTCGGCGACCGAACACACAACTCGCCACTCGAGCCGTCCGCGACTTCAACGCCCGTGTCGAAGTCCACGATCTACATTTATTTTATTCTATTCTTTAAAATGAGGCATATCACTATTGTGCATTCTACATATTCCAGCATTTTGGTTTCTTTTAGTATCGATTATGCTTTGTGTGAATTTCTTGCCTTTTGCTCAAAGTTAGGCGCTGCTGGTCCGACGCAAAGATGGGCGTCGGGCAAGCTCAGATCGGCAAGATGCGATGCAGTAGCGGTTTCGGTCATTCCAAAGCCTGCAAAAGCTCGGCGATTCTCGGGTGCAAGGTTTTTCAAATGATGTAAAAACCTTGCGCGAGTGCGCGTACATGCGGATATTTTGCGCGAAAGTCATCAGCGACAGCGGGAATCAACGGCGCCGCAGCAGCAGTGACAGCCTGCCGATGAGAAAGGCTTAGTTTGTGGTTTACAAGGCTTAGTTTATGGTTTATACTTATAAAAAGACTTTAGGATAACAGCATGTTCATTAACATATAAAACTTTCATTAAAAAAATCCCTTTGCAAATGTTTGTAAAAAAGAAAAGCGCCAGACTCTGAGTGATGTGAGATCGAAGTCGGCGGTGAGCGGATCTTTGGCCAAAAGCAGAACGAGCGGCGGGTGGGCGAAGGCAAAGCGAATCTGAATTAGCGAAAATATTTGCAATTAGATAAATGAAAAACTCAATTTTGAACTCGCCTCTTTTTCATTGGCACAAGGGTAATTTAAAGAGAAAAGATTTTAAGTTGATGAGTGAAAGAAAATATTTGTAATTAATAAAACATGCCTTGTACTTCTGTAGCATTGCACAGTAGAGGCGCGCGTCGAACTTCTTCATGACGACAGCAGTCGCGCCGCCCAGAAGCATTGAGTTGAGAAACGTAAAGCCCATCAGATGATAGACGGGCAGATTCAGAAGGAAGTGCTCCTGAGGACGCGCGCTTTCACTGTCCGTAATTTGGTTATAGAAGAATTACTGCATCTTGCAGAATTCAACAAAAAAAAAGAAAAGTAAACACTATGAAATAGAATTCAAACTGCACTAGACTACACACCTTGTTCATCTCGTACTCTCCTTCATCCGTAATCACTGGGCCAATTTCGTCAACGATGTGGCTGAATTAAGCGAAATGAACCTAATAAAACCTGAATATATGCGCCCACGTTCTGACTAAAACATTAAATGATGCAATAATGGTCAACTTACCTTAGCTGTAATGAAGAAATAATAAAGTAACCTCCGAAAGATCTCAGCTCCAGTGCCGATGGCCGTGTGAGACAGCATCACGCCTTTCGGAGCGCCCGTCGTGCCAGAAGAGTACGGTAGGGAAGCGAGCGAATTCACAGGGACTAGGAAGAATACACTGATAGAAAGGTAAATAAAATAAATAGATCTGTCTCTTTTTAAGCGAGTACAAAACTCTACCGTTATCTATTTGAATTTAGTGCTCGCTCCACTCTAAATCACATGCACACCGAATTTGCATCAGGCAAAAAAAAGCGAATTCAAGATTGAATTTTGGCTCCTTTAAATGTTCTCTTGCCCTTGTGTCAGGCAACGAGGCGAGAATTCAAAATTGAGTTTTGGCTCCTAATGTTAACTAGTTGTTAGTTGACTCTTACCATCAACTGGCTCATTGTCAGTGTGCAGAGCCATGACGTCGGCAAAGTCGACGACGCCTTCTGAAAGCGCGAAAGAGCTGTCCTTTTCACGGATGCAGACGATGGTCTGAATATAAGAATAAATCGATAATTGGCTTTTGGAAACCGTTCCGCAGACAAACGAAGGTATAAATGTACGTGTTATTTTCCTATAAAAAACCATGATTCCTAAAATGTACATTTGTATAGAAGTCATCTTCTGTTTGAGATGTGATGCTCATTGCTAGCACCAGTCATGGGATATCGTGCCAAACTATGACATGTAAATGGCTTAAATAAGTTAGACTTTTTTTTAATTACATAAAGGAATAAAAGGATACCTTGACATGCACGCATTCCCGCGCTGCTTCCAAGACCCGCTCAAGATGTTCCTCGTCCGAGACGACAACCGACGCCTTCGAATCGGCCAGCTGCTGGGCGAGCTCATCTGCAATTCAAGGGAGGACTGTCACCGAAAAATATTCAATGAGAATTTGAATTGCCACGCTTACACTTTGACTGTGGCAAATTGAAATCGCATATAATTTTCCGATCATCGTCCTTCTTCAAGTGATACTTCTGCTGTATCTCTTATATTTTAGTGTGCGCAATTACAGAATGCAGTAGGCGTCAAATGAGAGCCATCGAAATAACTCACAAGCAGTGAAGAAAGCACTCGCTCCCGAGATGACGCAACCCGACATCCACGTGCCGAGCGAGACGATTATTCCTCTGCGATTCGGTGTGGTTAGAACCATTAAAAATAAAAGCCAACATAGATGTCTAATAATGCACATTCTCGATTTAAATAAGCAATGACGAAATTAATTTGAAGAAATAAAAATCCTACTCGATACAATTGTGGTACACAAAAGTGACGACATCTCCTCGCTTCACTTCTCGTGACTGAAGAAAGGCTTGCATTGCATTCGCCTTCACGAGAAGCTCCGCGTACGTCAGGCAAGAGGATTCGTCATGGGCGCTAACCTGTATGTTGGTAAAATTTTCTAAGACTATTTAACAGTATTTTGTTGAATTTAACGATTGGACAGCAATAATTCTATTAAAGAAAGAGAGTATTCTGTTGAAGACTGACGAGTGCGACTTTCGCGGGATCCTCCTTGACGTGTGCGCGAATGGCGCGAGTCAGCTTGGCGTGCATCGTTTCGTCGATCACTTCCACCGAAGGGAATGGCGACGAGTGAGGCATACTTAGTTTTTGCTAGGTAGAAAAAAATCTTCTTATTTACTCTCCGTCTAACTATTTTACACTATTGTAAGACGTAGAGCAAATAAGAAGATTTTTTAAATGTATCAACTCTAAATTCGATAACTTGCGCCTTAAAATATTTATAACATGAGAATATTTATAATATTAAATTAATAAAATTAAATATTTAAATATTTATCGGATGGCATGAAAAAGAGAAGTTTTAGGCCTTAGTTAGCATCTTACGTTTAGTGCTTGAAAGGAAGTCGATGTATGTACATACATATGTAAATAATAAACATTGTAACCAGACCACCATGATGGTGGAAGTTGCATTAGACTCACCTTTTATATCTGTTGCTCTCCTCGTGTTAGCCATGAGTCTCTGTGCAGTTGTGTAGATGTATGAACAACACAACGGCTACTTCCCCGTGATGCAACATCAACCATCATGATGCTTTGATGAAGTGATCAGTGATGTTTCTTTGACTTAAAAACCTATTGGAATTTTGTATTTGCTCCTCTTGAAGAACTGGGTAGGCGCGAAGAGAAATTTTCTTCACCCGACACAAACTATGGTGCACTCTTGGTTCTTTGTAGTCTACATGATCACACATGCCTTTACATATACGCATCAGCAACTTCCGAATCAGGATACTTCCGTAAGAGCAAAACCGTCGCCTGAGTTTTCGTAGTTTGTCGTCCTTCGGCCCACGTGTGCTTTATTCTATTGAACCTTCTTTTTCGCCCTTCACCATCCTAATCGCATTAGAAGTGAACGAAATGAGAACAACTCGGTCAGAGCTCGGTAGAATTGGCGCAGAACTGGGCAGAATTAGTAAAAAAAACTTTTCCTAACCTTTCCATCATTTACCTTTTTTGCTTGCAAACCTTACGAACTTCACAAAAAATAGAATACAATACATATGACACGAATTGTGAGAGTTAAAATTAAATAGAACCAAACTGCGCGGGGACCCGGCCAAAATCGACCGGCTTGAATTTTGTTCAAAAGTTCCTTATAGGTGTTTTCTGGTATGAGGAATTGACTGGAAGTGATCTAGTCGTCAGAAAATGTCTCTTTCGTCCGCTATGATTATTTAAATTATTAGGCTCACCGCACTGGGAGGCGATTTGGATGCACTTTTGAAGTTACTGCGCCGCACTTTTTTTGAGAAAAAGAAATGAAAACTAGCCTTATAATAGCCAAGACATTACTCTAAATAAGGAAAAAATATGAACTTGACAATTTTCAACCTTCAATCTTTTATAGGATTTAAAGTTTGAAGGAGCGCAGACAATGTGCTTCTCATATTACACCAACCAAACCTATACAGCTGTATAGAGCATGGAAAGAGCTTTCGAATGCACTATTGAGCTTAGGAAACTTAGGACGCGCTGAAGTTTCCTAGTTGAATATCCCGGTGCGATCAGTACAAAACAGCATTTCATAATCATTTTCTCATGTCCAAACATATATTACATTCATTTCTTGTCATTTGGTTGATTTTCCGATTTACGATATATATTTCTAATTGCAGACACGCGATCGAAGAGTGGCCGCTCGGCCAAGTCTAACAAGAGCCTGGAGAGCCTTACGCTCTCGCCCTGTCCTAAGCCGTAACCGTAATATCTCTAACCATACACCTTTTTCAGACTCCGACTTCACGCAACACTTTTCATTTCCACATTGGCTCTCCCTCGCTCATCTCCTCCACTCCGTTCCTTCGTCTCTCTCCGTCACCCGCTCTCGCTCTCTCTCGTTTTTTTTCTCTTTCTCGCTCCTCCTCTCTCTTTCTCTCTTTCTCTCTCTCTCTCAATCTCGCTGTCGGTTAAACTATTTCTATCTCTTCTCTTTACTACTCTCTATTCGATCCAATTTCTGTCTCAACTCGTTCCATCTTTCGCCTGCCCATTCATAAAATGTTTTTTTTTTTCAAATCTCCTTTTCCCTTCAGGAGTTCGCGCGTCATCTGTCAAATCCAACAAAAAAAAACAATTCAATACTTCAAGATGAACAGTAACGGAGTTTGCAGACGGTTTGCTCAGGAGGGCTCATTAATACCTCAGATACTAGTAGAGGTTCCGACCTCTAATTAAGTATTCTCGTCGCAGAATTTTAAAGAAGATATCAGCAAGAGCGACCGTATAATCTTTGACAACTGCGGATAATGAATTTAGAAGTTTATCATTTCTGCGAAGTGAGAATATGCATAATTTATTGTTCATATGTATGTTCTAAAAGGATAAATATTCGGATGCAAATATGCCTGCACTTTAATTAGGAAGAGTTCATTTAATCTGCAATCACTCCTGTTGTTCTTTCGCTACTTTCAACCCAATTGCCATTTCCCTGCAATGCTCCGATCGCGCTTGGTCGGCCGCCTTTTTGCGGCTGCTTCTCTGGTTTAATCAATTATTTTTTTCACTATTTTTGTAATTTAATAAAAGAGTAGTTAACTGTAAATAAAACACATTGTGTTGTAGATTATTTTGTAATCGCTCTCGAAACAGTCCAAGGAAATTCTACCGATAATAGAGAATAATTTTTATTAAATTCAATACAAAATGATAGTTTGTGTTTTAGTTGGCCGTTGTCGCGGCACGCACGGATCTCCTCGAGGCGATGTCCAACTCTGAGCACCCCGACCACAATGCAGTCATCGCCATTTTCTGTGAGACAAGGATTTCGTCATGATTTCGTCATGATTTCAAATCACTCTGCTTCTATGCAGAAAAGAAGCGATTCTAAGGAGAAACAGAGAATTGATAATGACACGAGAAGTTTTGGAAGGAATAGGCTCAAGATGGTCAATTAACTTCATCGAAAATCACGTTTTCCATGACTACATACATAAATTCAGATCGCTAAGGGAAATTTTTTTATCTTTTATGCAAGTTTTCGGAAATGCCATAAGCAAATATGGCGAGAAAATCTAGATGGAGTTGCAAGTTGCATACAAGATTCGGGATGAAATTTTTAAATTCGTCTACACGTACATATATATGGAAGGGAGTCCAAATTAGTTTACGTGAAATTCAAATATGAATTATTGATTAATATTTCAGCGACGACGCTGATTGCATGGCTGTCGATGCTGGCGTACGTGGGGCTGAGCCTCTACCTGCGCGGCGGCCCTCCTCCCGAGCTGCGCTACGAACTCGTCAAGGCCACGGCCGGCGCGCCCACTTCGCATACTTCCTCCATCGCAACCACCACCAGCTCCGATCCCAAGTCAAACGAATTTGTTTCTCGATTTTTACTCGTTAAAGCGAGATCGGGACCGTTATTATCTCAGAGTATCATCAATTTAAACAAAATTATAATTTAAAATATGAAGAATTTATGGATGGTATCGAAATGACTAATAAAGTCCATTTCTGTGTGACGTTTGCTTCATTTCTTCCTCAGAATCACTCCGAGCCCCATGCGTCGCGATTCACTGCCCTCATCCAAGAAGCTCATTATTCCTGCCTTCCAAAAGACTCAGTCTTCCGAGTCCTCCGGAGACGCGCCCGTGGCCAGTGTGAGAATCGAGCGCTTATCAACTGGAAAGGATCTAACGAGAGAAATGGAATTAACAGTAATTCCATGTCTCTCGTTAGATGGAATTACTGTAAATAATTCCATATCGGAACTTGATATACATAGATCAAGTTCAGATTTGAAAAAAAAAACGAGAATATAATAATAGGGAAATAATGAGGAGTTGACCGCTTCGACGTCGTCTCCCGATGCATTGGGCGTTGCCGGCAGCCAGCGACAGCGTCTGCCGCCACCGAGGACACCTGCCAGTGTCAGGGCACTACTTTTTACATAGCTACTTTGAATTATTTAATTAAATTAACTAAAAATTATTTAATAAAATTAATTAATAATTATTGCTTCAGAAGAGCGAAGACGAGGCTGCTGAATTCTCCGCCAAATCCGACGAAGACAACAGCTCCACGAAGAAGCACGGAGGGGCGAAGGGAGACAAGGAGCAGTGAGAGAGAAGAGAGGGCGAGAGAAAGAGAGTGGAAGAAGAGGAGAGGAAGGGGAGAGGAGAACTAATGAGGAGATCACCCCGACATACCACAGTCCTTCCTGTCCCTCATTCACCTTTGTGAGTAAAGTAGCGTTTTATTTTCGTATTTCTTATCTTTGCGCGAAAGGAGGATCAAAAAAGTAGCGCAAACAGGTTTTTTATAGTGAGTGCAGGGAAAGTTCTCCTCACATCGTGAAAGCATGAGAGTGATTGATGTGCATCACGGGGAAGTGGCTGTTTTGCAATTCATCCTACATCTTCTCAATTGCACCGAGATTCATGGCAAACAAGAGGAGAGCAATAGATATAAAAGGTGAGCTTATAGCAACTTCCACCACGGTGGTGACTTCCTTTCAAGCACCAAATGTAAGATGCCAAGGTTTAGAACAACATGTTATTCTACGCTATTAAAAAATATGTAAACTTTTATTTTTTTCTTAAATTCTCGAATTTAGAGAGATTTAAAATAGACTAAGTTAGAATTTTTCCTTCACAGAATAAATATGCCTCACTCCTCGCCGTTCCCGCCGGTGGAAGTGATCGAAGAAACGATTCGCGCACACATCAAGAGGATCCGGCCAAAGTCGCACTCGTCAGTCTTCACCAGATTTTTTTTTAATAGATTTTAGAACGTTGCAAATTATAATACCGTATTTATTATAAACTTACTTTAACAGAATAAATGCTGACCAATCGTTGAATTTGACTTTACAACATTCTATTAAAGATATGATAAACATAGCTTGTGCGCATACGAAAACCCAGCTGTCGCTACAAATTACATTTATAAATTCACTCAATATTAATTTATAAAAATGGCTTCCGCAATAGCAAGATGGAGATTTGGAGTCAAAATAAAGCCTTTACTTTACCAACATTCAGATTAGCGCCCATGACGAATCTTCTCTTCTGACGTACGCGGAGCTTCTTGTGAAGGCGAATGCAATGCAAGCCTTTCTTCAGTCACGAGAAGTGAAGCGAGGAGATGTCGTCACTTTTGTGCACTTTAATTGCATCGAGTAGACTTTTTTCAATTTATTTTAGTAAATTCGCTATTGTTGACCATTCTTTTTAATGATTTAAACTACACTTAATGGCAGAGGAATGATCGTCTCGCTCGGCACGTGGATGTCGGGTTGCGTCATCTCGGGAGCGAGTGCTTTCTTCACTACTTGTGCGTTATTTCGGTGGCAATCATATGACGTCTATTGCAATCTGTAGTTGAGCACACTAAAATATAACATATGTCATCGAAGTATCACTTAAAGATCGGATGATTTTAAACTTCCGCGGCCCAGGGTTAGCGAGGCAATTTGAATTCTCCTTAATTATTTTCGATGATCGTCCTCCTTTAAATGCCAGATGAGCTCGTCTACCAGCTGGCCGATTCAAAGACGTCGGTTGTCGTCTCGGACGAGGAACATCTTGAGCGAGTCTTGGAAGCAGCGCGGGAATGCGAGCTTGTCAAGGTAGACTTTTACTTCTGCTTGTAATTGAACATTGCTAGTGACTTACCGAACGATCACGGAAAATAATCTCTCATTCATGTGTGCTATTTCGCAAGTAGCGCAAACTACATAGCTGCGTGAAAATAGCATAAGCGCGAATGAGAGTGCGAAGAGCCGCTCCAATTTGAAATCTCACATATTTTTTTGGATTCTTTTAGATACAGTTTTGCACGATATCCCATGATTGGTGCTAGCAACGAGCATCACATTTCATCCTGCCGAAATTAAATCTAATGGCATTCATCCAAATAACTTCAATCCAAATTCACATTTCCAATGCCATAGCTTTTTCTTTAAGATTTTTAATTCCTTGCGCACTTATAATTTTGTTTGTCATGAAGTGCAGTTTTGCTACAATGTAACAATTGGTTCTTCAGTTCAGACCATCGTCTGCATCCGCGACAAGGGCAGCTCTTTTGCGCTTCCAGAAGGCGTAGTTGACTTTGATTACGTCATGGCTATGCACACTGACAATGATCCAGTAGATGGTAAGTCGATCGATGCGAGATTGTCTTATGATGCCAACTCTAGTAATAGTCAACTTAAAATTAGAGATTGTCAACTTAATTAGATTCTGATTTATTGATCAAAAAAGTGTTCTTGCCTAGTCCCTGTGAATTCGGTCGCTGCTCTACCGTACTCCTCTGGCACGACGGGCGCACCGAAAGGCGTGATGCTGTCGCACACGGCCATCTGCACGGGCGCCAAGATCTTCCGGAGGTGATTTGGCAATCTTTTCTATAACTTGTATTTGAGTTAACCATTATAATATCATTAAACCTCTTATTCCGGACGTTATATTTGATATTTCTTTTAATTAGATCTATTCCGTTTTATTCAGCCATATCGCTACCGGAATTGGCCCAGTGATTACTGATAACGGAGAGTTCCAGATGAACAAGGTGTGCTAGCTTGTGCAGTTTGCATTCTATTTCTTAGCGTTTACTTTTTTTTATTATTTTTTTTAAATTGCAGCTTTTCTCCTGTAGCCAGTAAGCATGTTTCGTGTTATTTAGGTAGTGACAACCCTTCACGGAGAGTAAAACTCGTCCTCTTAGGAGTACTTCATTCTGAATCTGCCTGCCTATCATCTGATGGGCTTTACGTTTCTCAACGTCCTGATGCTGGTCGGCCGTCATAAAGAAGTTCGACGTGCGCCTCTACTGCGCAGTGGTTCAGAAGTACAAGGCATGTTGTGTTCGAAGAGCCAAAACTCGCAAAACTCGGAATTCGCACATTTTCACCTGACATAAGGGCGAGTGATTTGGAGAGACGTCGACTACAATTGTCGGGAACATTTAAAAAAATTACGCATTGAGTGCCTTTATTAATTGGCTAATATTTTTTCACTAATTAATTTGATATGAAAGGCCAACAAATGTAACCTGTTTATAATTAATCTATGTAATTGGTAGTATACGTAGTTAAGTGGTTATCATTTCGCGTCGAATTCAGATTCCTTGTGACTTCGGACATACACCGCTAGTTCTATTTTTGGCCAAAGATCCCCTCACCTCTGACAACGATCTCAAATCGCTCAGAGTTGGTCGCTTTGATGAGAAAGATTTTAAAGAACAGAAAAGAAAAATTGAAAATTTTATACGTAAAAGAAATGTTATTACGCTAATGTTTTTCAAAAAATCAAACTCGAAATATCAACGGCTACGGCCGAGACCATCGACAAGGACGGGTGGCTGCACACTGGTCGGGCATCTTGCTACTTCTTATTTAATCATAGCGTATTTTTGTGTCAACTTTTATTAACTTAATTCTCATATGCCTTTAGGTGACAAGGCTCATATCGATAGCCACGGAAGAATGAGGGTGGTCGGTCGATTTAAGCGCTGCAGGTCTTTTGAATTCCCGTAGATTAAAGCGTCGATTCAAACAGTCGAACATATTGTAATAGATATACTTCTTTTAAAATAAAATAAAATAATTCAGATATTATATGTCTGATCGTTCCAGGTGCCTCCCAGCGAAATAGAGCACGTTCTTATGTCGCATGAACACCTTCTCGATGCTGCAGTAGTCGGCATTCCCGATAAGGAATTAAAAATATGTTTTAAGCACTTTTTATTGATCAAATGAAACGTTGTAATCGATAATTATTGATTGATATTTAGCGTGGCGAGATAATCCGCGCTTACATTGTGAGAAGGGAGAAGAATGGAGAGGAAAGCGTCAAGGCAGAGGAGCTCCTCAAGCTCGTCAAAAGTTGGCTGTCTTTCTAAAGCAATAGCTGTAAGTCTAAATTTTACAAGTACACTTTACGGCTTAAAAGCTGTTCATATCCGAAGCCGCGTATTCTAGTTAAATGCACATAACTCCACAACAACATTTACATTTATGTTTTTCATCAGAGTGACTCGCCCACTACAAGCACATCACGGGCGGTTTGGTCTTTGTGGACGAGTTGCCGAAGAATGGAATGGGCAGGTTGCTGAGGCGCGAGCTGAAGGAGCGGGCGCTCAGGGAGTGTGGGCTCAATCCTTGATTATCACGTTTTACACCTAGTTTATTTACCAATTATCGAATTCTTTGGGCATTTTGCTTAGCTTTAGCTCTACCACACCTTTGTTTAATAAAAAAAAGCTTTTTTTTCTACTAGCCTTGAAAGCAAATTGTTAGAGTTTGCATATCCATCTGCATCTGAATAAATTACAACACAACTGCTATATTACTTGATGATACAATGAAGCACATCAGTCTGAAATAGCCTGACGTCTCACCGCCCTAAGTCATTCCGTCCTCCCAAAGCGAGTTGCGAAGGCGCTCATCGATATGTCAGCAATGGATAATATTCTCCTCTCTATTGGAATTCTTCTATAGCTGCTACAGTTCAACCCGATTAATTCAGTGTCTTCTCACATCTTTATCAAGAGTCATGGATGCCAGTTTCTCCCCCGGAAAAGGCTATTTTCCGCGACACTTAACACTTTTAACGTCTTCGAAACGACTTTGGATTGTTTACTTTATACTCCATAATGCTTTCACACGGCGATGTGTTTGTAATATGTGTATCATATATGTAAAAATGCATATTCAAATGTCCGATCTTGAAGTAAAAGGATAAACGAGTAACAGAAATATTAAAGGTATCTAGACATTGAAAATGAAATTACCATATGTATCGCAAATTAAATTTGTATAGCAAAAAAATTTAAAAAGTGTTCTTGATATTTTGATGTTCAATACATTCATTTTTATGAGGAAAACAAGGCTAGGCAGAGTGCTCATGATCAGAAGTAATTTGAAATAATTAATAATTTGAATTTCCCGTCAGGATGCCACTAAATCTTGGCCGCTCTTCTCTCGTGCGCCGCCAGCTCTCGCAGCTCGCGTCGAAGAATTTTGCCGGCGGCCGACTTAGGAATCGCCTCAAGGAAGACGACGCCGCCCGTGATGTGCTTGTACGGCGAGAGCTTGCCTGTAGACAATGAAATTAATTGATTAGTTAATTAGAATTGATTGATTGATCTATTAATGATCACTTTAAAAAAAAACGCACTACCTACATAGGGGAAAGTAAGGAGTTTTCTCGATGATCTAATTGTAATCAAAACGACTGGTTATTCAGAGTAAGAATGTTAAAATATAGAAGTGAATGGCGACAATAAATTTGAGATAAAAGGAGATGAATATGAACACCCGGTGCAGCCCAAACGGTGAATGGTGATGAATGACCACTGACCTGCGACATATTGGCAGACTTCCTCTTCTCGCAACTTGTCGTCCTTTCTCACCACGTACGCACGCACGAATTCGCCTCTCTTTAAGAATACAATATTAAAAGAGCCATAAACTCACTCTTTAGTTCCCGCCTTTTTTCCTGACAGAAAAGTGAGAGAGCATGTGATTTAGAGATGCAAAACTACAAGTCTGCAATATTGAAACAGATCACGGTTGAATTTCCTGCAACTTTAAAAGTGCAAGAAAAATTCTAAAAGCACTTGCTGGCTCCAAAAAAAGTGAAGCATACGCCAGAATCGGGAAGTCCGATGACGGCGGCGTCGGCGATGCGCGGATGCGTGAGCAGCACGTCTTCCAGCTCGGCAGGCGCCACCTAATCAGAAAGCAATCTCAATCTCTCTTTTAAACTCTAATTTGAATTCGCGCCATCTTCCCTGACTCATGCGCGAGGACACGAAAATTCATATGCGTTACGGTTGAGTTTCGCTCTACTTTAACAATTTGAATGGCAAAATTTGTTTTTGTTTCCTTTAAACGCTTACCTTTTTAAAGTTGAATGATTAAATGTGTTCATTAAAAACAACAACAATGTTTTAACGAACCTGCAGCCCCTTCACTTTGATCAGCTCCTTTAGCCGATCGACCAGAAAAGTTCGGCCATCCGCCTCGACATAGCCAAGATCTCCTTCAATAATTCTTCTTTTTTTCTCTGTGTCTCTTTCTCTCTCTTTTTATACATCGCTCTCTCTCTCTGCCTCTACATCTCTCTCTTTCCTCTTTCTCTTTTTCTCTCTCTCTCCTTCCTCGCTCCCTCTCTCTCCCTCCCTCACCCGTATGCAACCATCCGTCTCTGTCGATAGTCTTCGCCGTCTCATCAGGTCTATTCAGATAGCCGAGCATGAGTGTCGGTGACCGTGTGCACACCTCTTCGTGCGTGCCGTTGGGAACTTCGACTCCAGTGGCCGGGTCGATAATCTGGAGAAAGAGATTGTAAGATTTCAATAAGATGTCTTATCTTACGAGTTATTTCAGCAAGACAAAAACAACAAAATGTACATAAATTAATTACAAAACTTTGAAATCGATTAAAGGAAAACAGAAATAACGAGTAACCTTAATTTCAAAATTAGCCGTGACTCGGCCGAGTCCGAAGTGCGAGTCAACGCCGTATCCAGTGTCCACCAGATGAGAAGCCATGCCACATTCGGTCAGGCCGTAGCCTGGAGAGAGAGGGAGAAGGGAGAGAGGGAGAGAAAGAGAATGAAAGAAGAGTGAGAGAGAGGGAGAGAAAGAGAATGAAAGAAGAGTGAGAGAGATAGCGAGAGAAAGAGAGAGAGAGAGAATGAAGGAGTGAGGGAGAAAGAGGGAGTAAGATTTTAGAGAAGAAAAATAAATTGAAAAAAATTAAAGGGAGAGAGAGAACGGAATGAGAGTCACCTTGACCAAGGATGTGGACGTGCTTGAACTTGGCAAGAAATTCTTCGCAAATGTCCCGTCCAGCCGGAGCTGCTCCGGTTGTAACACACTAGAAAGGTAAGTTTTTTTCTTACTAAAAGAAAATATGAATATAAAAAAATTACCACTAAGAAAATGACTAAATAATAACAACAGCAACAATTTCTAAAAGAGCTGTTTCTTTAACATTTCTCGTTGATTCATCACCTCAAGCGAGCTCACGTCGAACTCGTTCGCGATTGGACTCTTCGTGAGGAAGAGGAGGATGGGCGGAACGAGGAAGACCATTCGAATCTGTCAAAGAATTTTAATTGATTTTATGTGATAAATGCAGTGTAGAGAGGATAATTAATCATTAGCCAGCTTCCAAATATCTGATACGGCTGCGCTTTTTTGTTGTTGTTCATTTCGAGTTCACCGATATTCATTTTGAATTACAATTGATGTGTAGCGTGATGAAACAAACATGAAGAATAGAGCGGGAGAGATAGAGATAGCGAGAGAGAGAGAAAGAAAGAGAGAGAAATCAATTGGTAACCTTGTACGTCTCGAGGACTTTGCAGTAGAGCCTCGGCTCGAATGCGCGCAGCACGACGCCCGTTGCCCCCGAAGAGAGCGAGAGGGCGAGGACGCCGAAGCCGAACATGTGGTAGAGGGGCAGATTCAGCAGCAGATGCTCCTTCGGGGATGTTTAAAGTTATATATATATATATATTCATTTATTTATTATTTATATGTTTTTTAAATAGTTAAATCATGCTACTAACCTTTTCCCAGACAAGTTCGCCATTCTTGAAGAATGGCGCGACGACAACATCAAAATGTCTATAATAAGGACAACTCTGAAATCAAAAATTCGATCATTCTTGAATGTGTATTGTATCCCTCTTTTGTCGCGTTAGGTAGAATATTTACTATTGAGGTGTACTCTTGAGAACACACAAGCTTCTTCTTTCAAGGTCTATGACAGCAACAAGGACCGCACTGTTTGAAGATGTTTGTCATGCAGCCGAATCCTCGGTGCGCCTGCATTACACCCTTCGGAGAACCAGTCGTGCCGGAGGAGTACGGAATAATGGCGACGTCTTCCGGGGAGACTAGGAGGATAGAAAGAGAGAGAGGAGGAGAGGAAGAATGAGAGGGCGAGGGAGACAGAGAGAAAACAATGAATGGGAGAGAGGGAGAAAAATTGAGAGAGGAAGTAGAAAGAGTGTGAATTCAAATGAGATTTAGAAAGGGAGACAAAGAATAATGGAGAGCTCCCGCAAAAGAAGCGGCAGAAAGATTAAAGTTGGCGATGAAGCTGAAGCTAATTTAGGCAAATGCAGACAAATGACCCTGTTACTGGTAACGGATATAAAGTACGGATTGTCCGTACTTTCACCGGGGGGATTTATCCACTGAACAGGCTAATCTCGAACCATTTGCCAGCTCTGTGCACGGCTCCGCTGCCATCACTTGGCTCCAGTCGTATATGCGTGGTTGTGAAGTAGCAGATGAACGAGACGCGCCTTTCTCTTCCAGGCACACGATGTGCTGGATTGAGAGCAAGTTTGTCTTCATTTAAAATAAATATAACTATTTTTAAATTAAGAAAATTAAATTACAATATATAGTGACGGAAAAACTTTAAATTAAATATTTAGAGAGAAAAATAGGCTTTTCTTGCCTGAACTGAAACGCATCCCTCGGCCGCCTTGAGCACCTTCGCGAGGTGCGCGCCGTCCGTGAAGACGAACGAGCAGCGCGAGTCGACAAACTGCCGCGCGAACTCATCTGGAAGACATAAAAAAAATCACCGTTTGAATTCCCGCTCGTTCCCTGAAGAGCAAGCGTTAGAGAGCTTGTTTGTTATTCAATTCTCACTCTTTTCTTTAAAAGCAGAGAGAGAGAGAGAGCGTCAGATAGCAAAGAACAAATATTTTCTTCTCTTCATCAGG
This sequence comes from Allodiplogaster sudhausi, assembly GCA_945643635.1. NCBI lineage: Eukaryota > Metazoa > Nematoda > Chromadorea > Rhabditida > Diplogasteridae > Allodiplogaster > Allodiplogaster sudhausi. The sequence continues at coordinate 148,723 of CALZFC010000256.1, forward strand.
AAAGCCAACCACTGGGTTTGAAATAACTGAGAACTGCTGATTGGATCTCTGGAATCCTTACAATCTGTGAAGAGCGCGCTGGCGCCTGAAATAGCACCGCCCGCCGACCAGACTCCAAGCGAGATGGACGCCCATCTCAATCAGGAAGACTTTCTTGGAGCTATCAGTCTAAAAGAAGATCATCACGGAAAAATGATTAATACACGTTTGATTTCCCGCATATTCACCCTGCGAGTAAGCACTCTCTCATTATAGTATGCTATTTCGGAGGTCTCGCAAACTCGCTGTGTAAAAGTAGCACGTGCGAATGAGAGCGCGAAGGGCAGCGCATATCTGAAAACTCTCGTAATTTTTCGGTGAAAAAACATTCTTTAAAACATTTGGCCATTTTGAGACCCTTTTCAGAAAATTCTTAAAAAAAAGGATGGACAACAAAATAAATCAGAGGAACAACTCTATCTCTTTCCTCTAGTCCTACGGCTAATACAAGAGGACTGATTTCCTTGTCACGCCTTGACCAATTGTTGTATTTTTAACTGAGACACTAAGAAGCGAGCAAAAGCACAGAGAATGGAGATAGCCAGATGGCTTTCTTATCTCTGCCATCCAGCAGAGACCCAAACAGTAGACACTTGCTCGGCACCAATAACACCAATAACAATAACACTTACACGTATAATGCACATTTAAATTTTTAAAAAAGTACCGCATCCATTCTTTCATTTAAGAGAATGAAATATAATAATAGAATAATTTTGAAAAAAAGAAACTCGATGCAATTATGCAGAACGACGGCGGCGACATCGCCTCGCCTGAAGCGGCAAAGTCGAAGGAAGCCATTGACGCGTTCGGATTCCGCGATCAAAGCGCCAAAACTCACGCGTTTCGACGGATCTTCGGCGGATATCTTGAAATTGATCTTATGTTTATTTTATATTTTACTGCTCATATTTTGGCTAAATACATACAGGTAGTTGATTTTACAGAATTTGATTTTACAGAATTTTTTTACAGAATTGTATTCTAAAATAACAAAACAATACCAGAAAGAAACAAAGTCAAGAAAAATTTGGAACCAGTGCTGGCCGGGATGGCTCCTTGAGCGCGTGAGCGCGTATCTCGCGTATAAGCTTCTGATGCAGTCCCTCGAGGCAGAGCGGAGCCAGCGGGAACGGCGAAGAGTGAGGCATTCTTATCATTATTTTAACTCATTCAACTACTTTGAAATAAATATTTTGCAAATTGAGTAACTAAATCAATATAAATTTGGAAAACACATACATCACACTCATATTAAACAGTTCGCTGCTCTCTAGTAACGAGTACTAAAGCGTGCCAGAGTTTGAGAGAGAAACATAGGGAGATAGATAAAGTGAGGGAAGGAGAGGGCGGCAAACAAAAAAGAGATAGAGAGAGAGAAAGAAAGAAAGAAATAAACGAAGACGAGGGAGAGGAAGATAGACGGCAGATGACCGAGAATGGAGGGAAAGGGGGGTAGGAAAAGATAACTTCTTATCACTCGTAAACTTTCGGGGTGATACCAATGTTTTGGTGGGACATTCGATTGACACATTCAAGTTCTTTTGTACATACATACTTACATATTTAATGTTCATATGCATGAAAAAACATTTATTAAAAATAGCAAAATTTTCCTTGGTAAAGGATTATCACAATCGAGTATAGCGCTTTACTATAATTGCAAATGAAGAATGGTATAAAATGAATGTGGTATGAAGAGAATGAAAGATTTATTTTCTCCTTTTCACCATTCCTTTGCATATTCTCGCCGCAATAAGTCAAGTCATCAATGAGCAAAAGAATTTGCACGGATGTATGTACACTGCAGAGTTCCATGCATTTCAATGGCATTTGAAAGAAAACGCAGCAACGAGTCGGCGAAAGAAGCACAGGGTCAATGGGAAACGTTGCGCAGCCGGGGGTATATAACACAAGGCGGACAAGCTCGCTGGCTTCCAGCTCTCACATCTGCGCATTCTTACAATTAATATCAGACCAAATCAACCAAAATCAACGTTTTGCCTTTTTTTTAAGCTTCTGGACTAAATTTTGAGCCTTTAGAAAAAAGCCCCAATTTGTTTTAGTTGACATCGCCTTAAATGATTTGCTCACTTTCACATGTATACATATTTCCTTTACACAATCGCTTTCTACATACATGTCTTCAATTCTCTCTATCCATTTCTCTGCATTCTATTCTCTCTCTGTCCTTCTCTTTCTCTCTGCCTATCTCTGTATTTCTTTCTCTTTCTCAACCTCTCTTTTTCTCTCTCTCTATCTCTATCAGAGTGATGCAAAATATCTCCCTCATCCTTATTCTTCTGGCCGGCTTGATCGCTGCTGCTCTAGCAAACGGTTAAACTTTTTAAATGTAGTTAAGAAATTTAGAACTTTTTTCAGAGGATCTATAAGCATTTATGCATTTATTAAAATGAAAATAAGTGCCAAATTAATAAGTATTATATTATAGTAATATTTCTTAAAAGAACACGGCTACTATGGCCACGGCGAGAACCACGGCGACCACAACGGAGCAGGCTACTACGGAGACCATGGCCATGGCGACGATTATCACAAGTATCATTTTATAATACTTTGATATGTTCAACTTCTTAAATCAGAAAACTCGATTTCATTCTTTATTGGATATTTTCAGCAATATCAATATCCAATTTGTATTTTTATGCGCAGAAGTTTTTTTTAATGGATCTAGAATAATTGTTCAATTACTGAATAAGGCATCTTTCTTAAATATGAGATATTTCTAACCGCATGCATTTCCAGGAAGCACGACCATGGCGAACACGGCGAATACGGAGCCTACAAGTACGGAGGATACGGAAGTCACAGCAAGGGAGAGAAGTACGGCAGTGAATACGAGAAGGGACACGACAGAGGACACAAGCATCTGGGCGGAGAGCACTACGGCCAGGGACATGGGGCGTACTACGCAGATGGGGCCCACTATGAACCCAGTTACTACGGGGACCACTATGGACCCAGCCACTATGGACATGGCGAACACCATGACGAACACCATGGCCCGAAGAACTACGAAGGGCATTACTCTTTCTTCCATCGCGTTTGAAAATGCAAAATTACCTCAAGGATTTATTGATTGCTTCTTGACCGTCCGTCCATCTTACAATGCTTAAAATGAATTATATAAATAACGTATTATTAATAACAACTTCACCACAGTTGAATCGCACAAATTGAAAATAAAGTTGGAATAGATTACTGAAAAATTGAAAAATTCCTCGATTACAAAGTAAGCCTGTCCTTTCACAATTATAAAGTTCTGCTGTTGGTACTTTTTATTTTTGCTGCTTGTGTTTAGTTTAAACGTACGACTTTCAGTTATTCAAACTAGATTTCTCAAGTTTTCTAGGGTTCTACCCATTCTTTTCCTCATTCACTTATTTATCGTCTCGATCGCGTGGTCGGCTCTTCTGACGCTGCCCGACTATTGGAAGTAAATTTTATTAACTAAAACATTTTCAACAAAAAAATTAACAAAAATGTTATAGAATTTTAAATATACTGGCGGTCGTAAATGTTTATAAAATGTAAACTGACTGATTTAAAAAAATATTTATATATTTAAACCTATTATAAAAATAACCAATATTCTTAAGAATGCCGACTGGAAAGAAGTCGAAGAGTTCGGCAACAGCCACAGAAGAGAATAAGCAGAGAAAGGCAGGCAGATTTCTATCTACACCCCTACATCTCCATATTTATTTTTCGCTGCCCTTCTCACGTCCGCAAAATCTTTCTCCATCCTTTACTCCCGGGGACTCTAAAACCTAAGCAGTCTTATTTTTAATATATTTATTTAGCTTAGTTATATGCTTAATTTCAGAAACCGAAGAGAGTGAAGCTTGGCCCCGGTCAAACGATCAACTCACGCGAAGATGTGTTCGTCTTGAAATTGTTCTGACATAAGATTGACTGGTTTTCTTCTAATACAAAATAAGATGAAGCGCTTAAATTTAAACAATCTGACATGGATATTGCAAGAGAAGCAACAAGGACTACAAGAATAGTATTTTAAATATACTTTAGAAATAAAGTAAGAAACACAAATGATTAACGATTGTCGAAAGGAGACTTTTTAAAGAGGACACAAGACCTTCTATGATTTCCACATTTTCAGGTACACTATTCTGTCCGTGCTCGGGTCTGGTGGATTTGGCGACGTGTACAAAGTGAGATTACGTGAGGAATGAGAGAACATCTTGATGGCCACAATGGAATAATTATGGAATTTCAAAAAGCGCTCAAGACCTAAAATAATATGAGGTGTTTTGTTAAATGAGAAAGCAAGAGTTTATCTTGAGAAAAAATTAATACATCGAGTTCTGAAATTTTGCCTACAACTAATTGTTTATGGTTATATACATATGAATAATATGACGAGTGTATAAAAAAGATGAATAAAATATAATTGAGGTGAAAGGCAAGAAGAACGGAGGGCCATTTGCACTGAAGACCGAGACGAACTCGAACAACAGCAAACAAGAGCGACTGAAGGTAATGGACGCCGAGGAATAAATGCTAAATATGCCGCTAGAAAAATTAATATAAAAATATAACAACCAATCTTATAATTTCAAAAATTATTAAAATTAATTTTTTTTAATGGAAGAGTCCTAATTATTCTTCCTTCATTTTAGGTGGAGTGCGGAATCCTCAAGAAGTGCAACGAAATCAAGGATCCGAACAAGAAAGCTCACTTTCTCAAGCTTATTGACCAAGGTATCTCCTGTCCCCTCCAAAAAAAAAATTTTTTTTAAAGGGTCGAACTAAAAAAAATTAATCCTCGTTTTGAAATATGTTTTTTTTTGTGAAATATTTCAGGCCGCCAGCCTCTTTTCCAGTTCGTCGTCATGGAGTTGGTCGGCTTCTCCATCAATGATCTCCGCAAGAATTTCTTCAAAGAATTCCAGTAAACTATCCACTGCCAAATCAATATTGAAAACACGATTGATTTTGGATGTCAAAATAATGTGAGAAGAATAACAACGAAATATCATAAGAATGGTATTTCATGTGGAATGTTATGTTATACACAATTTAGTCTCTCGATTTTGAATGCTGCTTTGTAGGCCGCAGACCGTCCTCACGATCGCCGTGCAGACGATCGACTCTGTGCGAGATTTGCACGCGATCGGCTTCCTGCATCGGTGCGGGAAATCATATTTAAAAAAATAAAGAAGAAATAATAAAATATCAAACGAAATATTTTATCATTTTTCTTTTTAATAATTTCAGCTTTAATTCTTGTGCCTTCAGCGACATGAAGCCGCACAACTTCGCGATCGGCCTCCCGCCACACGAAGGCGTCGTCTACATGCTCGACTTTGGCATCGCGCGCCGCTTCCTCGACGACGACGGCAACCTTTGGTCAGAGGAGGCGGGAGATTCAAATCAAAGCGGCGGGAGATGTAAAAAAAAAAAGTGGCGGGAGATTCAAAAACAAAGTGGCGGGAGATTCATAAAAGTGGCGAGAGATTAAAAAAAAAGTGACGGGAGATTCAAAATCAAAATGGCGGAAGATTCAAATCAAATAGGCGGTGGCGATAAGTTCAAAATCAAAGTGGCGGGAAAATGAGGGAATAATCCATCGTGAATAGAGCCTAGCAGTGCATCATAGAATATGGTAAATATCGCTCATTTGAGCCTCAAAATCGAAAACTTTTTCCATCGCATGAAGATGTCGACAGTAGAAACTGATTATCAGCATGGGATCCACTTAATATCCATTGTTCAGGCCCAAGCGCGAGAAGGTGCCCTTCTTTGGGACTCTTCGCTACTGCTCGCGCACTGCTCATCGCAACGAGGAGCAGGGACGCCACGACGACCTCGAGTCTTGGATCTACATGATCTTTGAAGTACTTCTCTCTTTTATATTTTTATTTTGTTTTACAGCTTAAACGAAATAATTTACATAATAAGTGTGCTTCCAGCTCTTCAAGACCACCAACCTGACGTGGCGGATGCTGAAGCAACCGATGAAGATCCTCGAAAAGAAGGAAGCCTTCTTCGCGGGCGAGCGTCAGTTACTAATTTGTAAAAATATTTATTTATATATATACATATATATATATATAATATATATAATATATAACTATATATTACAAACAGAATTCTGAAATGATTTCATTAATAAGTATTTCTGATTCCAATGCTTGCAGGAGATGCGGACGAGGACGCTCCGTCGGACCTCAACCGCATCATGGCCTACATCAACGGGCTTGAGGTTCAACACATTTTTTGTAAGGTCATCTTTTTTTTCGCTGATCGCTGGCACGTCTGCGAAAAAAGATGCAAACGCGCTCAGGGCCGAACCAAGAGCACCAACTCAAAAAATAATAAAAAAAAATTTTTCCTCCTCTTCTGGTGTCAACAACAATAAAGCCTTTTTTGCAGTACGACAAGGAACCTGATTACGTCTTCGTCCGCAAGTGCCTGCTCGACGCGGCAGCCAAGAACGATGTTTGTTCTGATTGTGGAAGATTGATTTGAAAACATTAGTGATTAAATAAAAAAAATAACATAACTGATATTTGTTGAAATTCATTTATTTTTTCTTGCTCAGCTGAACCTTAAAAAACCACCCGAGTGGGTTGGCCGTCGTCTTGTGAAGCAGAAGACTTCCGTTTGCACAGAGGTGACATTATTTATATGTAAACTATTGTTACAATTAATACAGTATCCTAGTAATTGTGAAGATTATTCTGAGAAAAATAAATAACATTTTTATTCAGATCACGAACGAGAAAGGCGGCGGCCGCACGAATTCGCGGGTAATTTCTGTTAAAGAGCTGGCTCGAAAAATTCGAAAAAATATCTAAAGTCGAATAAAACAATTGTAAATAGAATCTTACTCTTTTATAAAAGTGTATGAAAACGTTTAGGAGGTCACCAAGTGAGTGAGGGCGACGCCAAGTATTCGCAGGACAATCAACGCTTCCCCAACGTCTGTATTCCACTCCTAAAATGTGAAAGCTTTTGGGAGTCTCGCGTTGTCTGCATTGGATGCGAAACTAACAATTGAAAGACGATATGTGATCTATACAAGAAAATGGAAAAAAATATTTTGGAACGAGATTTTTGAAAATGTAAAAATAATGAATGTAATGAATCTCAGAAATGTGTGCTGCGGACACAATAATTCCTAACTATATTGAATCTCTTCTCTCACCAAGATCAGAAAAAAATTAACAGAATGCAAAATTGGAGGTTGATGAAAGCGAGGTCAGGAAGGGAGAGAGAGAGAAAGAGGAAAGGATATAGTGAAAGTGATGACAAATCCACAATGCTCGACTGTTCTACCGTCAGTGGAGGCTGGTGACAATAGCAAAGTTAGTTGCTACGTCACAGGAGAGCCATATCTATCGTGCTCTCTCATCTCATTCCAACATAAAAGCATCCGTGAGCTGTTGGGAAGTTAGCACATCCGCAAGTCTCTATTGTTTAAGCTTAAGGAGTCACTATCAGGTCGTTTTTATTCCTCTTTTTAATTAACCTTATTGATTTCTGAAAATGATTTAACCATTGCTTATGTTCGTCTCCATTCTTTCTATGAAATGAAGATATTTCTGCTTGATTTGTCTAATGCCACAGTAGCCTTTGATGGCTTGTTAGGCTCCACAGGCATCCGGACGGCCTCATCCATCTGGCAGTCCGCCGCCCTCTACTCTAACGCAGGGCGCTCAAGCTCCTCAATTCACGGGGATCCCTCTCGTGAACCGCAAAGCAGAATTCTTCGATGCCTCCTCTAGTCACTCTGGACCTGAGCCTTCCGACTGTCCACTGCCTTCGAAAGGCCCATCGGGCAGTCTACCTCCATCAGAGCGACCTGAGCCTTATGGCCTGCTCCTTCCTTCTGCTGGTCCTAGAGGGAGGGCTACTATTTTTCAATGGCATTGTCAAACGGGGTACGATTAGAAGGCGGAGGGTCCTAGTAAAAGGGGGGAGAGGTACTAAGAGGGAAAATATGTCTATTATGATAATTACACTTAAGTTCATAGTCCTCAAGAATTTAAGAAATCGGCTTTTTGGAGACAGATAACACAATGTCCACCTAAATCATCCAAGTTGAGATAAGTTAAAACAGGTTAAAGCCGATCGAATTGTGTTGCAAACTTATTAGCATTTAACGTAGAACACGATTATAATACTTAATTTATTGTCTTCAAGTATTTAATCAATCACCTTTTTGGAGGATAGATTAAACTATCGCCATCTAAATCATTAAAGTTGAGATATGTTAAAATATGTAAAAGACGATTGAATTGTGGGCTTAACGTACTTTAGAATACAATTAACATACTTAAATTCATAGTCCTCAAGTATTTAAGAAATCGGCACTTCGGAAAAGATCGCAGTTTCGTAGGAAGACAAAAAATGTCCATCTAAATCATCGAAGTCACCAAGTGAGCGAGGGTTATTGAGCAATAATGTAAATAAGAGCATAATAAAATAAAAATAGAACATTATATTCGTCCAAGCCTGTCTGTTCCCGCTGGACATCTCCTGTGTCTTTGTGCTGGCTCCGCTGCTTCCCTCTGGCCAATGTCTTCAAGATCAGAGATGAGGGCGTCCTCGACGTGAATGACGTTTCCTAATTCCTCTCCCGGCAAAAACAAATATGTTTAAAAACTTTATATTCCTCTGCTTTTATATTATGCGAAGTGTGAAGATGGCAACATAATTATGGCTCGATATTATTCTTCTCAAAAATACAGTATGGAAAAGGTGAACAAACAGATCGAGGGTATTGTTGCTCAACTTCACCACAGTTGAATCGCACAAATTGAAAATAAAGTTGGAATAGATTACTGAAAAATTGAAAAATTCCTCGATTACAAAGTAAGCCTGTCCTTTCACAATTATAAAGTTCTGCTGTTGGTACTTTTTATTTTTGCTGCTTGTGTTTAGTTTAAAAGTACGACTTTCAGTTATTCAAACTAGATTTCTCAAGTTTTCTTCGGTTCTGCCCATTCTTTTCCTCATTCACCTATTTATCGCCTCGATCGCGTGGTCGGCTCTTCTGACGCTGCCCGACTATTGGAAGTAAATTTTATTAACTTAAAAATTTGGCGGTCTTAAATATTTATACAGGTAAATTGATTGATCTAAAAAAAAATGCAATTTTTAATCCAATTATAAAAATAACCAATATTCTTAAGAATGCCGATTGGAAAGAAGTCGAAGAGTTCGGCAACAGCCACAGAAGAGAATAAGCAGAGAAAGGCAGGCAGATTTCTATCTACACCCCTACATCTCCATATTTATTTTTCGCTGCCCTTCTCACGTCCGCAAAATCTTTCTCCATCCTTTACTCCCGGGGACTCTAAAACCTAAGCAGTCTTATTTTTAATATATTTATTTAGCTTAGTTACATGCTTAATTTCAGAAACCGAAGAGAGTGAAGCTTGGCCCCGGTCAAACGATCAACTCACGCGAAGATGTGTTCGTCTTGAAATTGTTCTGACATAAGATTGACTGGTTTTCTTCTAATACAAAATAAGATGAAGCGCTTCAATTTAAACAATCTGACATGGATATTGCAAGAGAAGCAACAAGGACTATAAGAATAGTATTTTAAATATACTTTAGAAATAAAGTAAGAAACACAAATGATTAACGATTGTCGAAAGGAGACTTTTTAAAGAGGACACAAGACTTGCTATGATTTCCACATTTTCAGGTACACTATTCTGTCCGTGCTCGGGTCTGGTGGATTTGGCGACGTGTACAAAGTGAGATTACGTGAGAAATGAGAGAACATCTTCATGGCCACAATGGAATAATTATGGAATTTCAAAAAGCGCTCAAGACCTAAAATAATATGAGGTGTTTTGTTAAATGAGAAAGCAAGAGTTTGTCTTGAGAAAAAATTAATACATCGAGTTCTGAAATTTTGCCTACAACTAATTGTTTATGGTTATATACATATGAATAATATGACGAGTGTATAAAAAAGATGAATAAAATATAATTGAGGTGATAGGCAAGAAGAACGGAGGGCCATTTGCACTGAAGACCGAGACGAACTCGAGCAACAGCAAGCAAGAGCGACTGAAGGTAATGGACGCCGAGGAATCAATGCTAAATTAATATAAAAAATATAACAACCAATCTTATAATTTTAAAAAATATTAAAATTAATTTTTTTAAATGAAAGAGTCCTAATTATTCTTCCTTCATTTTAGGTGGAGTGCGGAATCCTCAAGAAGTGCAACGAAATCAAGGATCCGAACAAGAAAGCTCACTTTCTCAAGCTTATTGACCAAGGTATCTCCTGTCCCCTCCAAAAAAAATTTTTTTAAACAGCCGAACTAAAAAAAATTAATCCTCGTTTTGAAATATGTTTTTTTGTGAAATATTTCAGGCCGCCAGCCTCTTTTCCAGTTCGTCGTCATGGAGTTGGTCGGCTTCTCCATCAATGATCTCCGCAAGAATTTCTTCAAGGAATTCCAGTATACTTTCCACTGCCAAATATTAGAAACACGATTGATTTAGGATGTCAAAAGAATGTGTGAACAATAAAAACGAAAATATTATACATATGTATATTATTTCAATAAGAATGTCATTTCTTGTGGCATGTTATAGAGAATTTAGTCTCTCGATTTTGAAGGCTGCTTTGTAGGCCGCAGACCGTCCTCACGATCGCCGTGCAGACGATGGACTCTGTGCGAGATTTGCACGCGATCGGCTTCCTGCATCGGTGCGGGAAATCATATTTAAAAAAAATAAATAATAAATAATAAAATATCAAACGAAATATTTTATCATTTTTCATTTTAATAATTTCAGCTTTAATTCTTGTGCCTTCAGCGACATGAAGCCGCACAACTTCGCGATCGGCCTCCCGCCACACGAAGGCGTCGTCTACATGCTCGACTTTGGTATCGCGCGCCGCTTCCTCGACGACGACGGCAAACTGAGGTCAGAGGAGGCGTGAGATTCAAAAATAAAGTGGCTGGAGATTCAAAATCAAATTGGCGGAAGATTTAAAATAAAATTGGCGGTTGTGATAAATTCAAAATCAAAGTGGCGAGAAAATGAGGAAATAATCCATCGTGAATAGATTCTTGCAGAGAATCATATAAAATGGTAAATGTCGCTCATTTGTGAAGATGTGGACAGCAGAAATTGCTTTTCAGCTGTCGGAATCCACTTACTATCCATATTTCAGGCCCAAGCGCGGGAAAGTGCACTTCTTCGGGACTCTTCGCTACTGCTCGCGCACTGCTCATCGCAACGAGGAGCAGGGACGCCACGACGACCTCGAGTCTTGGATCTACATGATCTTTGAAGTACTTCACTTTTTTTATATTTTTATTTTGTTTTACAGCTTAAAAGAATTAATTAAAAGTAATAAGCATGCTTCCAGCTCTTCAATACCAACAACCTGACGTGGCGGATGATGAAGCAGCCGATGAAGATCCTCGAAGCGAAAGAAGCCTTCTTCGCGGGCGAGCGTCAGTTACTATATATAACATATATATAACAAAACTTCTTAAATGATTTTATAAATATTTTTGATTCCAATGCTTTCAGGAGATGCGGACGAAGACGCTCCGTCGGACCTCAACCGCATCATGGCCTACATCAATGGGCTTGAGGTTCAATACATTTTTTGACAACTTCAAAGTATTGTTAAAGGGAGGGCGATCATCGAAAATTAAGTAATAAACCTTCTATTGGCTTGAGTGAAAAACACTGGAGAAAGTTGAGTCAAATTTTGGAGCTATCTCGTGCTTGCACGTCTGCGAAAAAAGGGCGCAATCGTGCTCACGGCCGAACCAAGGGCAGGCCTGGCGGGCCATAGAAATTTTGATACATCTCTGGAGTCAACAACAATGAAGCCTTTTTTGCAGTGCCACAACGATCCTGATTACGTCTTCGTCCGCAACTGCCTCTTCGACGCGGCAGCCAAGAACGATGTTTCTTCTGATTGTTGAAGATCGATTTGAAGACATTAGTGATTATATTTTAAAAAAATAAAATAACTGATATTTGTTGAAATTCATTTATTTTTTCTTGCTCAGCTGAACCTTAAAAAACCACCCGAGTGGGTTGGCCGACGTCTTGTGAAGCAGAGGACTTCCGTCTGCACAGAGGTAAAAAAAAATTTTTAATACCACGGCTACAATTAATACAGTATCCTAATTATTGTGAAGAGTATTTTGAGAAAAATAAATAAAATTTTTATTCAGATCACGAACGAGAAAGGCGGCGGCGGCACTTCGAAGTTGAATTCGCGGGTAATTTCTGTTAAAGAGCTGGCTCGAAAAATTCCAAAAATATCCAAAGTCGATAAAAACAATAGAAAATAAAATATTACGCTTTTAGGAGATCACCAAGTGAGTGACGGGACGCCGAGTATTCGCAGGACAATCAACGCTTCCCCTACGTCTGCATTCCACTCATAAAGTGTGAAAGCTTTTCGGAGCCTCGCGTTTTCTGCATTGAATGCGAAACAACAACTGAAAGAACGAGATATGAAATAGATCCATAAAAGAAAACGGAAAAAAAGATTTTGGAACAAGATTTTTGGAAATATAGAAATATTGAATGTACTAAATCTCAGAAATGTTTGCTGCGGACACTAATTCCTTACTATGTTGAAGCCTTTATCTCCACAAATTGATCATAATGCAAGCTTGAAGGTTGATGAAAGTGAGCCATTATTCTGGACGGTTGTGCGTTAATGGAGGGAAGCATTATACTACATGCATATGTATCTATGTGCCAGTGGCATAGTTTACAAAAATGAGGAAGGGGAGCGAGGCGAGGAAGGGGAACGTATAGTGAAAGTGATGGCTAATCCACAATGCTCGACTGTTCCACCGTCAATGGAGGCTGGTAACGATAGCAAAGTTAGTTGCCACGTCACAGGAGAGACAGATCTATCGTGCTCTCTCATCCCACTCCAACATCAAAAGCATCCGTGATATGTGTGGAGGTCGGGGAAGTCAGCACATCCGAAAGTCTCTATTGGGAAGCTAAAGGAGCCACTATCAGGTAGCTTTTCTTCCTCTTAATAATTGGCCTTATTAATTTCTGAAAACCAGATTTCATCATTGCATATATTTGTATCCTTTAAGTCTATAAAATGAAGCTACTTCTCCTGGCTTTGTTTATTGCCACACTTGCCTTTGGTGGTGCATCTCCGCATGCGTCCGGATGGCCTCATCCATCTGGCAGTCCGCCGCCTTTTAGTCGATCGCAGCCTGCTAATCCTCCTCAATCCACGCGGATGCCTCTCGTGAAGCGCCAAGCAGCATTCTTCTATGTCTCCTCAAGTCCCTCTTGACCTGTGCCTTCCGACAGTCCAAGGCCCTCTGAAGGCCCATCGCACAGTATAACTCCATCAGAGGGACTTGAGCCTTCTGGCAGCCACTTTCCTTCAGCAGGTCCCTCTGGAAGCCTCCTTCCATCTGCAGGTCCCTCTGGGAGCTGCAGGAAAGAAGAGAGCTATAAAGCATTGCTGATATAGAAGATTAACAGATCAAAATGTGAGAGGTATTATTCTAAATATTTATTAAGAGAAAATTGTGTAATATTAGAAGTTTTCCTTCTAAGAAAAGATACATCGAAAGTATTTTCTATGATGTTGGAGGCCATTGCTTATGATAATTGGGAATCCTAAGAGTCACTCGCTGGGAAAAAAACACACATTCTTCGGAGGCCCTCTACAATTTCACGTAACTAAATGCGTATAAACTGACATCCTTTAAAAAGAGTCATCAAATTCTGCCGGGAATGAAGTCGACATGCCGCTGCATTCTGAGAGAGGCAAAGTTATCCGAGAAAAAAATTACATAATTTTTGTCTAAATTCGTAATTAAACGTTTAATAAATTAATACAAGAAGATATTTGCAGGTAGCAAGAAGATTGGGCTCTGGATAGATACCAGGTCCAAAGGCAGAAGTCGGCCACTTCCGGACGATTCTCATGGAAAATTGTTATGAAATTGCCACGCCATTGACCTCTCCGGCAGTTGGGCGGGAGGGACTGGGATTAGTTTGCTGAAGGGGAAGAACATATAGACTCCCTATCATCTTTGTGTTTCCCTACCTATATATGCGCATGTATTATATATACTTTCTCAGTTCAGAGGGATTTTTGTGAATCTAGGTCAATAAGGCGAAAAAAAAAAGACATTTTTTACTCGCCTAAGATCTCCTTTAAATTCGGTCTCGTGCAACGTGTGACAAGCGTAGGACCGGTGCTACGAGTGTCGACTCGGAGGCCAGACACATCCATTCTACGCTAGATATTGGTCTGCTGACATGCGATCTTTAATCTCTGATCTCTCATCTTTGTTCTATGGTCTTAGAACTATGATTTTTTTTTATCTCCAATCGTTTGTGATTCCAGGGTTGACAGCGAGTGGTACGCCGTGCAGCCGCCGGACGACGGTGAGCAGGCGGTGCTCAGCATCCGCAATGCCTGCATGTTTGATCCATTCGTGGCTCGTTGAGGAGCCCTGCAGGCCTATCACCCTTTTCCCTATTTCTCTCATCACACCCGGGGGGGGGGCAAGGTTTTGAAGAATAAAACTTTGACGACCTTTTGCCTCCTTGGTTCACTGAGGTGAAAATTATGAAATTTTTTTACGAAACTGCGACGCCACTGATCTCTCAGGTGGTTCGAGAAATGGACTCCTTTCCTCCTCATATTCCCTTCAACTTTTTTCCTGTTACGTATTCTCTAACGTTTTTACTAATGACGGTTTTGTGCTATGAGATCTTCAAATAGGAAATTAATCAATGCCTAATTTAATCTAAATTGATCATCGGAGCATTTACGCTCGAATGAAATGGCTTTTTAGCGAGGGCACATAATTGCTGCCCGTTTACATCTCATTTTCCGCAACGTTGGATTTCTCGGTTATATTAATGCATTTACTTTCATGCGATGGCATGTGATTGCCGTCCGACAGCACCCCGCTTTCATTTCTCTGTGTCATTCATTTTTTTTTCATTCTTAAATGGCATACAAAATGGATGCCCACCTTGTATGAGACCTCGTTGTGGCAAGCTGTAAATTCTCTCACTGAAAAGGCTACACGCATTAAAACGAATCTGTGTACGAACAAGCACGAAACGAAACGATGTTCCTGTGAAGTGTTACATCTGACAAAGAAGCAGAACAAGCTGATGACTCTATTGATTGAAAATATAGTATACATTACAATATACAGTCCCGCCCAGGATCTTGGTACCAAGGAGGGGTCGGAGGGGTCGGAGGGGTCCAAATGCATCCTCGGTAATAACTATTTTCCTAGGAAAGAGTAAAATATTTTAAATAGTACGTTAGTTTGCTTATTGAGAACTGATGTTACTGTTAAAAAATCGATAACTTCTTATCACTTGATAAGAAGTTATCAGTTTTCGCATATAAAAAATTGCATTTCTTATATTTTTCAATGAAATTTCTCCTGTACCATTATTTTGTCTCTACCCACATCCCCCAATAATAAAAATAGAGATTGTATCATTGATAGCGGAAATCGATAAATGAGACCTTATCACGCATGTTCAATAGCTGAGCAGATTCGCCTAACGATTCTGAATCTAGTTATGTAATCAGTTTTCAAATAAAGTGCCGATTAACAATATATGTTTGATTGTGTGCATTTCCATGCCTTTCTTCAGAAAGAACAGAGCAGGGCGGCTTCTCAGGCCGAGGGGGCGGGGCCTAACCCTTTTTTTCTCTGCCTGTGCTATTTCGCTACCTCAAACTTGGGTAATTAAACCGAAGACGAAAAGGGTGCGCGCCCCTTTTCTAAGAAACAATGCTAGCGTAGCAACCTAGATTTGAGGCATCATACCGGTCCAAAATTTTGACAAAGTCCAAGGCTATGAGGAATCCTGAAGAAACTCATGCAAAGTACACACAATCAAACATATATTGTTAATCGGCACTTTATTTGAAAACTGATTACATAACTATATTCAGAATCGTTAGGCGAATCTGCTCAGCTATTGAACATGCGTGATAAGGTCTCATTTATCGATTTCCGTTATCAATTATACAATCTCTATATTTATTATTTGGGGATGTGGGTAGAGACAAAATAATGATACAAGAGAAATTTCATTGAAAAATATAAGAAATGCAATTTTTTATAAGGGAAAACTGATAACTTCTTATCAAGTGATAAGAAATTATCGATTTTTTAACAGTAACATCCGTTCTCTAAAAGCAAACTAACTTACCATTTAAAATATTTTACTCTTTCCTAGGAAAATAGTTATTACCGAGGATGCATTTGGACCCCTCCGACCCCTCCGACCCCTCCTTGGTACCAAGATCCTGGGCGGGACTGTATGGTCAGAAGAAGGCGCGCGAATCAAACTGACTCAGGATGACTTTAGCCTCAACAAATGCTGCGACAAGCTGTAGATTTACGTTGGCGAACTCGGTGGCACTCCGATTACCACGTAAGGCGGCTGATTTTCTCTTCAGTTAATTATAGGAATCTGAAACTCAAGATAGAATACTCGTCTTTTTGCCTGAGAGCATACGATTTAGAGAGATGTAACTACAATGGTCAGGAAAATTGAAATAGACTATTGTTGAGATAAGTACTCATTTAAAGGAGGCTTAAACTCGGAAATTCCTAGCACGAAATGGCCGATCTTATAGTACGGTACATGTTAGCAACGTGATCCTGGCAATTTGCCAAGATCTGTGCTTCGAAACCTTTTCTCTTAAAACATGCGTTTGATTGGGCGATTTTAAATTGGCGGTTTGCGTCCGTTTGGTGAATCATGAATATGCCGGCATATATTTTACGGCCGAACGACGATATTTCACGCTTTTCGGTCGTGATATGTTCTGTCGCGGAGGAGCGGTTAGCATGCGGGAGAATTGGGACTTGGGTTTATAGTTTATCTTATCCTAATATAAGGCATACATTTACAATACACATAAATATGGAAAGGGGAAGGACAGGGCTGAGGCAGCCGCCATGGTCGGCCAAGCCAACACTGAACGTCTTGCTGGCGGTGGCGGCACCGCCCCGAGGGGGCGGGTCCGCCCACGCCAGCCGGTTTGATGTTCTTCTCTATCCCCGGCCGTGACATCCCCCCTTTTACACATGAGCGGTCCCTCGCTCTTGATAAACAAATAAAGACAAAACCTTTTGTTAGTTGTACTGAGCACATAGATAAATGAAAAAAACAAAACAAAGAAAATATATGTTCATTTACATGGAACAATAATTATACGAAAAATAGAGAAAAAAATCATCTTGTCTGTGGATATCTATCGGTTGTTCTTATTACCAATTTTTTTTTATGGCTAGGTGACGTGGTGACGGAGAAGCAGATAGAAAGTAGAACGAGAACTATTGTGCAATATGTGCATAGTGCACATTGAAAATGAAGGTTTAAAATATATTTAGCTAAAGAGTTAGATTGTTAGAAACTTTTCATTTTATAGTTGTTATGGGGCTTTATAGAGAGAAAAGTGCATATACTACATACATCGTACATTTTAAAATATATTCTACAAACATACATTTAATAATAATAAAAGTCGGAGTCTCTCTTCTTCTTCACTTCGCGATTCGATGTTGCTGATTGTGAGTAGCGCGGCGTCTCTCTGCTCGCTCGCGCTCTGCGTTATCGTCTTCCTAGTCGTCTGTCGTTGTCGTACGGCCGGTGATGGCGACTGGTTTCCGGCCGATGGTGGGCGCGGTCACTTCGCTTCTTCCAGCATTGATGACGCAAAATGGCTGGTATGACCTCGTTTCCGAATTGGACATCTCGAGGGCTGCAACGATGGCGGCGGTTGTAATAGTCAGCCAGTACAGTGGACGTCGTCGATCTTCTGCTTCACTGTTGCTGTGTCTTTATCTCGTCGAATGCAGCTTATTGTTCGCCGTCCCATTTGAAGGGAACGTTCCAGTCTGTCGCAGATTCAATCCAGCCTTCCTGTTGAACAATTTCTTGACGCAAGATAGATTTGCGGCAGTGTGTCTGATGGAGATCGTGACTGAGAGTGCATTCACACATTTGACTTGTAGGAAATGAAAACAGTTTCTTCTGCAGATGGGACAGATCGTCTGGTGTTTCTTTGGTAGTGAGTACGGCTTGACGGTGGAGGAGATAGGTGCAGTGATCTCCTATGATTCAGTAGATTCACGTCTTCAGTGCCTTCAGCGACAGGTGTTCGACGAGGTTTATCTGCAGCTTCGGCGGCGCAGGTCTTGTTGGATTCTTGACGTGACGAAAGTCTTCTTTTATGTGATCGTCTGTCGTTGCTTTAGTTAGCGGACATGTCACATCAGGCTCGGAGTTGTCGTTGCTGTGGTCTTCGTTGCTGACGATCGTGTCTCTTGAGCCTATTCTTGAGGCGGATAAATAGTAGGTCTTTGATGGCCACTTGCGAAGCATGAGCGTTTGTAGGACGCTATTTGTGAGTGAACGCTGTGAGAGCGTTACTCCCCGGAGCACATGGTTATCTATGGGGATGGGGTCTCCTATCGAGTATACATACCTATATGAAAGAAATGATGACGCTATATAATTATGTCAGTCTAAGACAATTGTATCTACCGAGAACAATGTATCAGGAGCAGCTCACAAGTCTATGTGTACAAATATGTATGTATGAATACTAGTGTGAACATCTATCTATCTATCTCTCTATCTATCAGTCTGTCACTGGAAGTACATTCCTCTCTATTTCGCGCTTTCTTTCCGCAGCGCTTTCACTTTCACTTCTCTTTTTTCTTCAGTGCGTTCGCGTTCACGCCTGATATTCTTTCTCCCTTGAAAACCGGCTATCCATTCGCGCCGTGTGCAACGTATGCTTAGAGGGAGAGATGAGAGAGTGAGTGATCCGGGCCATGCCCTTTTGCGCGCTGGCAGCGGAACTCGTTCGGTAAGCGGCTGCGCTATCGTTGTCTATCATCACAGAAAGGGGAACACTGAGGGCGCACTATCAAGTTTTTAAACAAAGCGACGGCACCGCTGTTCAGGCTATTGCAAGTGAGAGAAAGAGGAGAGAGAGAGTATGACGAGGAGCTACTATCGAGGTTGTAATGAAACTATGCGAGCCGGCCTAGATATGTATGTCCATATGAATATTAAGGAATAAAAGAAAACCATGTCTCTGGGAATAGAATTATAAAATTTGGCTAATTTCAAAGCTATAGGAGTAGCAATAATATACTAAAATGAGGAGGAAAGATTATAATGATAAAGAGTAGATTGTTTGGGATTGGAAATCCTGTGTGCTCCGGGAGTGTTGGCGGCGGCTGGCTGCCCCGGAGGGAGTGGTTGGGGAGGGGGGACGGTGGGTAGATTGTATTTGGGAGGGCATATAATCTTCTATACGTATATGTTACGATTTCATCCTATTCAAGAATAATTGGCAGATAAACTATTAGCACAGAGAATCCGAGGAGAGAGTGATAACTAATGCGTGCTGAGCCTAAGCGAGGAACTCTTATCTATTATATATGCGGCGTCCTAGCCTCTCCAGCCTTCGCTTTGGCAAACAGAGTATAACTAGAGAAAAAATTCCGGCCGGGGAATTATTTTTTGCTTTACATTACGCCTCGCGTCGCTCTAGATTAGGTGGAGAGGTTAGCCTTATGCGAGCTCGCTGAGCATGCCGATCCTAGTGATCGCTGCCCCCTTCTTATTCATTCTTATTTTCCCCCTTACTTCGGTTGCCCGTGCGCGCCTTCCTATGCCGCGATTACAAAAGTACTTTTCGATTCCTTCTATCTGGGGGGTGGCGCACCGGTTCCTCGCAACCAAAGATAAATTTGCCGCTTATTTGGCGTGACATCTAACAAATCTATGCGGATTAAAATAAAACTACTTTTTAACGGACCTACGAACAGCTATGCATTTGGGACGACTGACACCTGACGTCGATGGTGTCGCCGACCTGCTCTCATCTCTTCTGGGGACTCTCGTGAGGTTGAAAAGTTGAGACATCTCCCCGGGACCTCCATGTCGCGGAGGAGCGGTTAGCATGCGGGAGAATTGGGACTTGGGTTTATAGTTTATCTTATCCTAATATAAGGCATACATTTACAATACACATAAATATGGAAAGGGGAAGGACAGGGCCGAGGCAGCCGCCATGGTCGGCCAAGCCAACACTGAACGTCTTGCTGGCGGTGGCGGCACCGCCCCGAGGGGGCGGGTCCGCCCACGCCAGCCGGTTTGATGTTCTTCTCTATCCCCGGCCGTGACAGTTCGTCAATCCCATTTGGCCGTAATTTGGTCAGGGGACTAATGTTAAATTTAAAGTTCTGCATAAATCACTAATATTTCCCTCATGATCAGGCAACTCTTTTCAGATGCAAATTACTCCTCTAACTTTTAGTTTAGTAAATTGAATTTTTGCTGAGGCTTTCGCAAGCTCAATCCGGACATATTCACAGAATCATACTTATAGCAAAAGAAATTGTGTTTTCGCCTCCTTTAAGGCTGAGATATAGAAAGCAATTAAGATAGAAGAAAAACTTAATTAATTTCACAAAAAAATAGATTTTTCAATGTGACTGGTCAGGTGCCAGCCAGCTCAACCATCTTGACGTCGACATCGAATATCATTCGCCTCGTGCTCTTCACCTGCGACGGGCGAGTGGTGCGCGGATTCCGCGCGAATTTCGAGCAACGCGCATGATGCCGCACGCTTTTTGTCATCACTTCTGATTATTAATCGGATTAAATGTCTTTTTTGGAATTTTTTTTTGTGGCAATTAGACATTCGATTATTTCTGGTAATAAATGAAGAATATTGCTTTAAACGTGTGAAGCAATGCACTAATTGTAAAGATGCGGTAGCAAGATTATCTTTATTATTGTTTTGAATGTACTTATTTATTTGTTTTACCGAAAAGGAAATTATGCTTTAGACAATTTTTATTCTAATGTGAAATCACTAACCTTTTCCCCCGTACTTCGCAACTGTTTCATGTGAACATGATGAAATTAAATGCCCTTTGCGAGGGAGTGTTTGAATATGAATATTATGATAATCTGGCCTGATTAATAATTATTGAAGTTATGAAATTATGAAAATCCGTGATTAACTGACCCAATAAAAAGGAGACTAGCCACTGATTAATGTCATTTCGCGATGTTGCCTTTCCTCCGAATGGTCGGCTCGCCTGCTCTCTGCCTCCTCTTGCTCTCTGCTTCTCTGGTGCTCTCCGATAATGCCCATCACCCTCACCACCGTCCCACTCTCCCATTCGGCTGGCATTACTTCCATCAGATGCCCTCTCTCACCTGGAAGGGCGAGGTATACGATGACGTCTACTACATCTTCAGCAATCGAACGGAGAGTGAACATCCCGTGAACTGTCCGGACGGCTATGTTCCTGGTCGGGATTCAGTCATTCTTCTTCTTTTTCATGAATGGGCGAAAAGATCCCGCTGGATTGATCAATAATACATAGGTCATGAAAGAGTCTTAAAACTCACCCTCCGACCGCTTTGCCTAAAAAAAATTCGCAACAAGATTCAAATAAATGATGTGATCTAGAATGGCGTGGGATTGTAATAATGATAATGTATGGACGCGATGATTAAAAACACAGTAATGCAGTACCTTTTTATTTACCCATCATATTTCCAGCCGTGATCTCGGGTAAGGGGGACTTCCTCAAGATGGTCGACTACGATCTGCCCGGGAGGGACGCCTACAACAACTGCTTCGTCTCCGCGTTCATCACTCCCGGCTGCAAGGCAGGCGCACCAAATTCAATTTGCCATTTAAAATATTCCTTTTAATTTTGAGAAACAACCAACAATTAATAATTTTCAGCTTTATTTAAATATTTACTCGAAAATAATGTTAACTCCTTTCAGGATACGGACACGCGTAGGACGGGCTGCTACGAGTGGCGTCTCGGAGGTCAGACACATCCAGTCTACGCTGGATATTGGTGCGTTGCTCTCTGCTCATGACCTGTTATTTCTAATCTATGATCTTTGATCATTGATCTATCATCTTTTGATTCCAGGGTTAACAGCACGTGATACGCCGTGCAGCCGCCGGATGGCGGTGAGCAGGCGGTGCTCAGCATCCGCCATCGGGGCCTCGTTAACCTTCGTCCGCGTTTCGCGCGCACTGCCTGCATGTCTGATCCATTCGCGACCCGTTGAGGAGCCCTGAGGGCCTTTCCTTTCCTTTTTCTCTCATCACACCTGAGGTGCAAGGTTTTATAAAATAAAGCTTTGATGAGCTTTTGCCTAATTGGTTCTTTGACGTTCCGAGAAATTTAATGGGAAAATGAAATAAAATTGCAACGCCACTGATCTCTTACAATCAGTCGATTCGAGAACTGCCTAAGGATCCCTTTCATCTACTTCCTGTTTTTAAGAGAGTAATATTATACTGCATTTAATTACATTAATATTTTCTAGCATTTGCACTAAGACGGTGTTGTTGCTCTATGCTCGTTAAAGAAGAAAATAATCATCGGAGCAGCGAAGATATTCCCGTTAAATTTGGCCTTATGAAGTGGGAACGTTGGGTGAGGAAATTGTATGCGTTTTCGAGAAAGAAGACGAGCATTGCGAGGCCGTAGAGGGCATGTGCGACCTGAATTATTAACACTTTGAAGAGAGAAAATAATTCTCTCAGAAGAAATAATTTGATTGATTACATTTTCGCAATAAAATCTTTAAAAACGTTGTCATAAAAAGCTTTATTCAACTTTACAGTTGAAGGATTAATGTTGTTGACATTAGAAGCAGTTTAATGGGCAAATGACAAATTTAAATGAGCAATTAAACAAGTAAAAAAAAAACAGGAAAAAACCAACACAAATGTTGAGGTTGAGCGCACTGATGGGAATAGGAGAATATGAAATGGACGCCTTCATCTCATTCACGAACTTGGGCCGATTGGTGAAGTGGCGCCACCAGTAGTTCTCAATCCTTAAAAAAAAATTATAATTATGTTCTCAATCTTACATTGATCGATTATGAGGTTCGGTAGTTTAATTTAAAAAAAAACCTAATAACTTTAACGAGACAGTCGTTCCTACCATGTCTTGATTGAAAAGATCGAGCTCATCAGTTTTTGCTGCTTCAGCGTGAAGCGCTTCTTGCTTAAAAATAGACTTGTACTTCAAGATACATAGGCATCTTTCGTCATTTATATTTTCATGTTTATAGTTTCGAGAATTTGTCTTTAAAAAATTCTGGAACAGAGCCGAAAGTTATCTTTATTTATGTGGAAACAATTTGAATTTTTTAAAGGAGGTCAGAGGCAAAAATAGTGTCTTTTTTTTCGACTTATTTGGACAGGTTGAGCTAGAAACTTCGATTACAAGTGTCCCGAAGTCACAAAAATCCTACTGCCCTGAGGAAATTAACAGTATTCTCTACTTTGAAATCGTGAATATTTTATTTTCCCCGCCATTTTCAAAAACAATGTTGGCAGACCAACAAAGTGGCCGAATGGGCCATTGAACTCCTGTGCTTGAAACGCATGAATACAACCAATATTTGTAGGGTTTAACTTAACACGTCGGCTTGCACCTGAAGAAGAGAGTTGACGGGTACGAAACGAAGTAACCGCCATTCTTCAAGGAATCTTCACGATCCATTGAGTTTGTTGCTTCGGGTCGAGCCTTCAAATTGATTTTGAATTTAATTTTTTTAAACGTTCCTAATCTCTACGCATGCAGCAATAACATAGGAAGTGCGTTAAGATTTAGTTGCCCCGGCACCGGTCCCACGATTATAAATATATAAAATAAATCGATATTTCACTGCTCACATTTGCACGGCGCACGGAAGGATGGCCGGCGACCGTGGATCTACCACGAAAATACGGTCGAGGTAGACAAACATGGCCGAGTGAGTTGTTTCAGAGCAGAGCTGGAAAAAATACGAAAAAATATTTTTTTTCACATTTTTCTTGGACGGCATATTTCTTTTTCGGAGTATTTTTTTCTTTGGCAGGAGATTTTGCAGGAAATAAGTCTGATTATTTCTAGATTTATTTTATTTTCTTCTAATTTCTAATCTGTGACATATGAAATATACAAACCGCATTGAGATTGTCTTGCATTGTTTGTCCGACGAAGAGTGGACCTTTTCGAGATAACGCTTCTTCCTAAACAGAGATGAAACTATTTTTTTTGTTCGTTCATTAAAATATTACAGCAATATTATAAAAAACTAATATTTTTCGCATGTAAAAAAGAATATTTACCTCGCTTGGCTCATAGCCAATAATGTCCGTGACACTCCGAGGTCGATAAATGTTGAAGATGACACGAGCATTGCCAGCGCGCACTTGCCGAACAAATTCTTCGATGCTTCTTAAAAAATATATTTTTATTTTATTTTAAAAACATTTTAAATTTAATTTTAATTTCAAGTCTCTTTTTTAATCGCGGAAGCTTTCATTCCTGGCGATGAAGATGGATTCTACTTCGGCCACACGATCTCCAACAAATATCTCTATAGAAAACAAATAAGTATCTACAAAAATATCACTCGAATTGTTGCCAAATTTATTGATTTATTCATTAACATTGTATGGCTCAAAAATTAGAATAAATGTAAAATCTGTTATATTTGTAAATCCCACGTTCGCGGTACTCGCGGCGAGACGGCGGCGTTGCCGGTGAAGGCGGCCGAGTGCAGGGACACGAGGACGACGTAGACAATCGCGTAGCAAGCCACGTGCACTCGAATCACTCCTGAAACGATTATTCGTTTTCAAACTTCCGGTCAAGTTCGCCATTTTAGTGCCCTTTTTCCCTCGCCAATTAAGGCACCATTCGAAAGAAAAAAAAGGTATATAAATACAAACATTTGATGTAAATACAAACAAGGTGATACTTCGCTAATCGTCACTCTTGATATCTACATCTTGTTTTCAGATCTAATTAATAATTAATGAAAAATAATAAAAATATTTATAAAAAGGCTACTTGTCGTTATAGCCGTTTTCTGCGCGGCTCGTTCAACAGCAATGCCAAAGAGGACGAGGAGAATGAGAAGGACAAAGGCCGGATACGAGAAGACGATGAAGGAGACAAGGTCTTGGTTGCTTGTGTAGGAGACACGCTCGTAGAAGACTTCCTGGGGGGAGAGAGAAGGGGAGAGAGAGAGAGAGAGAACGAGAGAGAAAGAAAGAATGAGAGAAAGAGAGAGAGAGATGACGGCCGGTCGAGAGATCGGGGCCATGTTCGACTGGAGAAAGAGAAAGAGAGAGAGCGTGCTCGAGGTAACGAGGGAGAGACAGAAAGAGAGAGAGAGAGAGAGAGAGAGAGAGAGATATTGACTGACTTCTTGCTCCCCCCTCGACGTATTCGAGTGTCTCACCGAGTGCCGTTGCCCACTGGCGCCACACTTCCCAGTAGATGCCCCGCGGTCTCTCTTCCCAATCCCAGAGATACGGCGTGTTGTCCGACAGGTACATGTCCGCACAGGAGACGCGGATCGGCATGGCCTGAGATCCCTCCTATCAGTCTATTTCAAAAATTATGGGATCAGTGGATCTCTGTCTCTTCTTGCTCTCTCTCTCTCTCTCCCTCTCTCTCTCTCTCTCTCTCTCTCTCTCTTTAATCTACAGCTCCAGAGATTCATGCTTGGTTCCATGTGAAAAATCACGTTCGAAGGCCGAATGTGGGTCATTCTCATCTGACGTTATGAACGGGGGCAGAGAACCGTGTTTGTTGCTTCTTGGGCGAGACACAAACATAGCCATTTAAAGGAAGTATTCGATGAAAGAAAAACAGTTTATGACAAAACCAACTTTCAAATAGTGCAAAACTCCCAGCGGTGATTTCTGGTCCGCTACAAAATTTCAAATTTGAAACATATGTGTATCTAACCTCTCTCGAGTTCTTTCATTGTCTCGCTTTTCTCTATCGTCTGTATCTCTAACCCCTCCGTGAAATTGGAATGCTAGGTGAACGGCGGAGACTGCATGTTCTTCCCATCCGTTGTCATTTGAGCATATACCGGATATATCGATAGAGACACTTTCTACCGTATTCAAAAGAACAAATGTTTTTCATAAATCGGGACCATCTCAAATCGATCTTATAGGCCAGAATTGATCATATGGGAATATAGAAGAAGAAGTTATTTTTTCGTCGGATACTTCTTTTAAGTTTAGCAAAATTATTTCATCACTTACACAATATGCGAATAAACGGTTTGCTGTGCCACATTTACTTACAGTACATGCATACAGTAGTAGTACAATATGAAAATTAGAGTCGATTGGGAACATAAGCATATGAAATGAAAGACTAGGTGAAGAGCAGGAAGTAAACGCACATAAAAAGTAAAAGTCTTTAGCTTGATGGGTGCTGTGAGAGTAACCTGACTCTACTGCTCCCTGGACGAGGATCTCGGGGTGGGTGGGAGGGTGTTGACGAATAGAGGAGGGACGAGCCAGAGTGCGAGAGTGGCAAGAAATAGAGGGCAGGAAACAGCGATAAAGCATTGCTGATATTGAAGGGTAACAGATCAAAATGTGAGAGGTATTTTTCTAAATATTAATTAAGAGTTAATATTTTTAATATTAGAAGTTTTTTTCTAAGCATGGATACCTCGGAAGCATTTTCTATGATGTTGGAGGCCATTGCTAATTATAATTAGGAATTCTAAGAGTCACTCGCTGGGAAAAAATAGACACATTCTTCAGAAGCCCTCTACAATTTCACGCAGATAAACGCTTATAAACGTGACATCCCTTAAAAAGAGTCATCGAATTCTGCCGGGAATGATGTCGGCATACCGCTGCATTCGAAGAGAGAAAAGTTATGCGAGAAAAAAATTACATAATTTTAATACAAATTCGTAATTAAACGTTTAATAATTTAAAAAAAGAAGATATATGCAGGTAACAAGAAGATTGGGCTCTGGATAGATACCGGGCCCAGGGGCAGAAGTCGGCCACTTCCGGACGATTCTCATGGAAAATTGTTATGAAATTGCTACACCACTGACCTCTCCTGCAGTTGGGCGGGAGGGGAGGTTACTTTGCGGAAGGGGAAGAACCTATAGACTCCCAATCATCCTTGTGTTTTCCTTCCTGTTTATGTGCATGTATTAGACACATACTTTCTCAAGGCATAGGGATTTTTGTGACTTCGGGGCACTTGCAATTGAAGTTTCTAGGCCAATAAGGCGAAAAAAACAAGACATTATTTATTCGCCCGAGATCTCCTTAAATTGGGGGTATGTCAAAAGCGCAGCGGTCAAAAGCGCAGCGGTCAAAAGTGCAGCGCCTGGCCTGGTGCGTATATGACGGCGAATTGTTACCATTTTGTCTTTTCAAACCATGTTGGACATCTTTATAACCGATCTAAATATTTGTTAAGGTCATTTTAACTCTACTATTAATCATTCATGACGTCTTACAGTTGACAATTAGTGAATTAAATCTCAAATCAAGCTACTTTAGTGTGTTTCCGGCCACCGTTTTTAAATCCAATTTACAAGACTACAATAACAATAGACAAGAATGAAACTGCAATAATGGAAGTTATCCTGCGTACTAAATATTTACCAATCTGTACCAATCTGTCAGGGACATCCTGTTAGGAGTTTTTCCTTTATGGTCTCACTTAAGTGTTTTTTGCCGCACCTAAAGTAGAGAGTTAACGGGTGCGAAATGAAAAAAACCGCCATCCTTCAATGAGTCTACGATCCATTGACTTTCTTCTTTCGGTAAATCCTTTCGGGTCGAGCCTCCAAAATTGGTTTTGAATTTTATTTTTAAAAAAAGAAGATAAGCTGTTGTGTCGTGATTTATTGAGATGCACCAAAATCGATAATTAGTAGTTAATTAAAACGCAAAATACAGTGATCCTAAGTTAGAGAAGATGATAATCAAGGATTGAGCCCGTACTCCCTAAGCGCCCGTTCCTTCAGCTCGCGCCTCAGAACCTTGCCCGTCGCATTCTTCGGCAGCTCGTCCACGAAGACTAAGCCGCCCGTGATGTGTTTGTAGTGGGCGAGTCGCTCTGATGAAAAATATGAATGAAAATATACATTATATATACATATAAGACAGTGTGAATTAAAAAGTTTGGTTTTTCTCTGCATTTTTCAGTTTTGCTGTTATTTTTGGCAAGCAAATTTGCCAGTTTTCAAACCCAACTATTATGCCATGGCAATTTATACGATTGTCAAGAATGTCACCAAGGTTTATTCATCATTTTTTATCATGCCAAAATCAACAGCTGTCTAAAATGGCAAAAACAGCCTAAGCAAAAAAGATACGAGTCAAATGTGTCGAGGCAAAATTGTACAAGTCTAAAAAAATCATGGCACAGAATATGGTCGAAAAATTTGTCACAGCCTCTCGAGGAGGAGTGGGCCTTCTTGGCAAAAAAAAGCAGCTGATAAATCTGCCAAGACTACCTGCCAGAATTGAACAACCGCTAAATTTGCCAAGCCAAAATATTAGAGTGAAAAATTTGCCAAATCAGCTTGCCAATTTTGACAGCTAGCAGAAATGGCATGGCAGTTTCAACAGGCGTCAAAAAAGTCCGGAAAATTTGATGGCTATCAAAATTGGCATTTTTTACGGTTGTCAAAACTGGCTCGTCATTTTCAACGACCGTCAAATTTGGCCAAAGGTCGTAATTTCAACATCGGACCAATTAAAACTAAGTGCAAGAAATATGGAGTATGGAACAGCAGAAAATTAGTGAAATTATAATGTTAACTATTCAAAAATCAGCTCAAGCAGTAAGTGGACTTATCAATTATATAACGGACAAACATGAATTCAAAGTGAATCCATCCTCTTCTCAACTGATTCCAAGCCTCATTGAATCGGTCTCCATTGGTCTTCTTCCTCCTCCCCATCTTCCAACGTTGCTGGAAATGTCGCGTATCAGCTCACGTATGGTCTTGACAGCGTCTGCAATGGCGTTGTCATCTCCGCTCAGCAGCACAACGCGGCCAGTCGACTTCGGAGCGCAGTGACCTGAAATTCTCTTTCATTATTCTTCATTCACATTTTGTTCCCGTTCTTCTTCTTTTACGATAGAACTCTAAGCAGGAGTTTTGACTATACTACCGTACTATATCTTTCAGTTTTGACTATACTACCGTACTATATCTTTCAGTTTTGACTATTCTACCGTACTATATCTTTCAGTTTTGACTATACTACCGTACTATATCTTTCAGTTTTGACTATACTACCGTACTATATCTTTCAGTTTTGACTATACTACCGTACTATATCTTAAAAAAATTATTTTATTTAATAAAAAACCGACAACTTAATCGCTATAACCATTCACACCTACAGTATCATAGGAAAAGTAAACGTTTAAAAACATTCTGAGCCCCCCCCACATCCCCCTTAATAAATAAAATGCATTTTCAGAATAACCTTAATAATAGAGTACCTCAATTATCTTGAGTGGCCGGGGTGGCCGAAGTCATCTCCGACTTCACTGAACGGCCGCAGTCTTGGCGCCGCTTTCCATTCGTTCTGGAATACAGAATGTTCTATACCCTTGAATTTATAAAAATAAATAATTTTAAGATGAAAATCGAGAAGAAATTCAACAGTTCCCTAAGAAGAACCTACTAAAGATGCGAAAAGGTATAAAAGATAGTCAAAAAATACCCGGGTGATACAGGAAGAATATAATCACGATAAATCGATTACGAAAATAAGTATTAATTACATCGCCCCGATATAAACATTCTAAAAGGAAATGAAAATATTCCCAACAAATCCCACCGCTTCGTCATTAACTTTCTAAAAGCAAATGTTAAATAATAAAAATAAAACACATTCTCAAGGGAATCTTTAAATAAATATTGTCTTGATTTAACTTGAAATAACTAAATAACTAGTAGTTACGCCAACTAATATCCCAACATTCACAAAGTACCTTAAATAAGGAAAACTACGCTGCTTTCAAACTAAATCATACCCACAATCACAATATCCCACGTTAGGATATCCAGACGCAACAAAAAAAAAATTAGACAAATTTAACGTTAAAAATTTAGAATATCCAACCGTTGATTTCATTAATAAACAATAAAAAAAGATTCACTCGATTCCCCATAATTCAATATCCATACCCGAAAAAGGAAACAAAAGTTTCGCTCCAACATTAATCGGCTAAAAGGAAAATCATGTTAAAACTATGCCCAAAAAATGCATTATAAAATGAATCTTTAAGAAAGATTACCTTGATTTTATCATTAAAAACTGCTGGATTTTCATATTATGTGAAACCAAGTTCAAGAAGATCAAAATACCCACCCCGTTTTAAACAAAACTAAACAACTGTAATATTAGACAAATACAAATAGAGCCAAAAGGTGATGTCTAACCATTGGAGGGTAAGTTGCGTCCCTAGGCGCCGGCGGATGAGTCCTCCGGTGCTTCTGCGTAGTCGCCACTACAAAAAAGGTTAAATTGAATCGTATATCTTAAAAAAAAAGGATAAAAGAAAAAAAATTCATTTGCTTTCCAACTATACAATATGCATACTCGACCTTAGAAAAGGAAAACAAAAGTATCAGCAAATGTAAAAATAATCTGAAAGCTATTCCCAAAAAGTATGCACGGTCGAATGAACCGTTAAGAATGATAGCCTTGATTTTTATTCTGAAACAGCTACTGGATTTCAATCCAATGAAAAACAAAATTAAATAAGAACAAAATGACTACACCATTTTCAAATAAAACAAACCACTTCGAACACAGTTAAACAAATAAAAATAAACCTAAAAAGTAATTTCATACCGTTGGAGACGGCATCGACCCTAGCGCCAGTAGTCGTCGCTGCCCTGGTGCTTCATTTCGATGCCGTTGTGAGGATGGCGGGACTACAATCGAAAGGAAAACATATAAGCAAATATCCGTCGTCAAACATTAAATAAATGGAAAGAATACTTCCAGAAAACCTAACAGCAATCCATGAAAACAAAAGCCACAGCTTTACCGAGGAATTTCGAAATGCGACAATTAATTTTTTGCACGGTGCACGATGCAGTACGGCGCACCTAATGACGTAGTGATTAATTACCCGGCGACCATTAGTGATTATTTGCACGGTTCACGTAATTTAAAATCAGGTGAACCGTGCAAAAATGTAAAATTACGTACAAATAATCAAATATGGTCTAATGTACCGTGCAATTCATCACTCCGTAAATACGTGCACTGTGTAGAATGCACTGTGCAAAATATTAACTGCACGCGTTGCGGTCGCGTCGCAGCTTTAATAAATGGCAAATGAAGCTCATTCAGTGCTAGGCAAGATTCCGGGTTCATGTTATTGTTTATGCTTTTTCTTTTTTCTTGACCTGTTATTTGTCTGATAACTGTACACTTTAAGAGATGTTAGACGCTTGGCGCCACCTCCCCTGCCGACATCGACGCCGCGACATCCTGGCGCACCGCTTTGAGGTTTTGGTATTCTCTTTGACATTTGTTTTGTTTTATATAGGTTTATTTTATGATTTATGATTGGTCATATCCCCGGGCAAAAGTAGAGATTGTTTCGCTCGTTAGAATTATTCTTTTGAGCAAATTGAATCTTTTGAAGTTTTGGTTTTTATTTCTCACCATCAAGTGACTTGCTAAACAGGCTAAATTCAAAGTCATTTTCGCTTTTATTCTAGTTATTGTTAGAGGTCACTTTTAAATTCAATTTCTTTTAGTTATCATGCCACACCCTAATTGCCTTGAATAATATAATTTTTTATCCAAAACCTTTTATAATGAGGGATACTTGGCAATTATTTTTCAGAAAGTTCTAAGAAAAACATTTTTCTTCTGTATTTTTCTTCCAAATCATATCGCTCTCACTTTTTTCAGTTTGAACCCTTCATTTCCCTACATAAGCCTATGACTTTCAGTTCGTGACTGGTGATCTCTCGTTCAACATCTCGGCTGGCGTGCGGAAGCAGCTTCAGAAGGATGAAGAGGAAGAAGCGCAGTAGAAGGGTGACACTCCGACTGCAGGCTCGCTCAAGAGGTTTTAGCCGTAAAAACTTCCTGTTCTTCTTAAACCTTTCACCCAGTAGATAGATATGTCTGACCCATGACAGCCTTTTAACCCCAGGGCCACCATTCTTTATTTTCGGGGAGCCACAAATTCGACTTCCTCGCCTCAAATAATTTCCACGGAGGAAATTTATGGCAAATTCCGCTGCAATTAACCCGCGGAGTGCTTTTCGGTAGGAGTACGAATAATATCAGATTAAATTCATATCGTGACGTTTTTAAAAATTTCCATGAGTTACGGTATTTATACGGTATATGGCCTTTTTGCTCCAAACTACGTGTACATCATTTCATTTTTGTTATTTTTAATGTAGAACGCGAATTTACTGTTAATATTTCTCGTTTAATTTATTTCAAACAAAACAGCAATGATGTGATATATGTCACAGGAATGACCCATCCCCTGTCCTCATTCAACCGCTTTCATTTCATACCATAATTTCCCATGTCATCATTTTATGAGGCACTCTTATTTAGTGCCATTTCAAGTACCAAGACTACGGTCTAGTCCCTATATATATTCTACGGCTTATATATTTGCATTTATGCCTACGTGTAATGTGTTAATGTTGGCTCGACGGTAGCCAATCTAGGCAGTCTAGTGTTCTGAGCTCATAGTGAGCGGTCTCTTCTTGTTTGTGTTGCGCCTTGGCCAGACTTTGAACTAATAAAGTCTGCCGTTTGAACCCTCGTCCTCGTCTCCGACATCGCAAGTGGTAGAAGAAGAGTAGCTGAGGCTGCTACATGGGGGCCGAACCAAACGAATCGACGTGGAACCTCGAGTAAGCAGCGGCTTCTTGCGAAGGGACGTGTTAGTTTCGCCTTGCAGGAAGGAGGAGAGGGGGGTCTCCGTAGCTGTGTGCTGAGGCGAGAAGTTGGTGGTGGCAGAGGGGGGTCTGCGTGTAAAGCTGGTGTCGTGGCTGGAGTTCGTCATCTGGTGATCATCAAAGAAGCGAGGGGGCTTAAGACAAGGAAGAGTGGGGTCTTTCCTTTGGCTGGTGGTCGAAAGCTGGTGTTCTTCAAAAGCGAGGGGGCTTTGCTGTGGAAGAGGGGGGCATTCCTTTTGTTGCTGCCGAGTGTTGGAGGGTTGTTAGCTAGGAACTGTGTGTTCTAGCGGGTGGTTTTGTGTGGCGTTGCGTGTGTTATTCTTGTGTGGCGTGGCGTGTGTTATTCTTGTGTGGCGTGGCGTGTGTTATTCTTGTGTGGCGTGGCGTGTGGCGCGGGTTGTTGTGATTTGACGTGGCGTGTGTCGTTGAGCGTGGCGTGGCGGGATTGTTGTTTTGAGTGACGTAAGCATATCGATTGGCGTGTGGCGAGTAGAATCGATTGGCGCTTAGTCGTGTTGAAAGTGTTTTGTCGCGTATCGGTGCGGAGCGTGTTTTGCAGCGGAATACGTTATATTGAAGAATCTGTTGTTGCAGAATGTCAGCAGACGAAAAGAAGGAAGAGGAGGCCATGAAGAAGGCTCAAGAACAAGCGAAGCGGGCAGCGGCCGAACAGAAGAAGAAAGACAAAGAAGGACTCTCGGAGTATCAAGTGGATCTGGTCAAGAGGACGGATGCGATCATCCGAGACAAGCGACTGGCTCTGGAGGAACTAACCAAAGAGATTGCGGTTAGTGAGAATTGGAAAAAGCATTTCAATAATGGAAAGTTGAGAAATGCGAGAGGATCAAAAGCAGAGTGGTGTACAGATGCACTTGAAATGGCGAAGGAATTAGTCGAAGAAAGAAAGAAAGATATCGAGGAAATAATTACTTTCTGTGCACAAGTTGAATCTATGCTGGAAGATATTGTTGATGATTTGCCGTTGCAGAATCGCAAAAGAGAGCTCGAACAAATGAATGAGAAGAAAAAGCCGTCCGAGGAGTCTGAGACGGCGCCGGAGAAGACAGGCGATAACGTTGAACATTCACCCGGTGAGGAGTCGGATATTTCAACATGGAGTTATAAACTTGACAGCAATAAGAAATCGAGAATGAAGAAAGAAGAAGAAAGAGTGCAAAAACTGGTGGAGAAAGGAATGGAGAAGTTGTTGAGAGAAAAAGAAGAAAAAGAAAAAAAGGAAGCAGTCAGATTATCATTGCAGGAGGCAAGCGCACGAGAAGCGGATCAGACGAGAAGACGGGAGAGACCGGATCAGCAAGGAAGACACCGCGACTCGCCCCGAGTGGACAGTCAGTCCGATTTTGCAGAGGGGTTGGAAGAGAGAGAGATAGAAAATGTAAGAGTAGGTATCAATGTGGGTGGTGGTAGTAGGAATGGTAGTTGGTGTGGGAGCACCCCGGAGTCTGCGACAGCCCTGGTGTTAGAGAAATTAACGGATACCCTGGGAGCCATGAAATACCCGGAAGTAGAGAAGTTCAAGGGAGGGGGACTAGGGAAGTTCGACGATTTCCTTGCGCGACTAGAGATGAAATACCTTCATTCATCCTCGGACATGGAGATGATGAACTTGTTAATGACCCATTTGGATGGACAACCAAGCTTGCTGTTTAAGTCTCTAAATAGAAAGCGGGTTTTGAGCTATGCTAGCATGAAGGAGAAAATGAGGGAGAAGATGAAGGGGGACAAGACCCTGCGAGAGTACGAAGCCACTCGGGATTGGGACGATGTTAGGAAGGGAGAGAGTGAGAGTCTAGATTCCTTTTCTATGCGTCTAGAAGAGTTGGCGGAGAGAGCATTCCCACGGATGCCAGAAGAGCATCTCTCACCGATCAAGGCGAAGAAGCTGCTCGCTCAGTTGTCGAATTGGGCGCAGTATCGAGAGTTGCTGGAAGTGATGGAGAGGGCACGGCCAGGGGATGAGTACGAAGAATTGAGAAAGCAGGCGGGTAGAATGGAAGTGATGGAGAGAAGGGGCACCAGACTAGCAACGCATAGTAAGGGGCTCGGGTCAAGTAGCAAGGGGGCGAGAGAGGAGAGACGGGTAGATAGAAGGGGCAAGCCGATGCACAGCCGAGGATACGGTAGTCACGGTGCAGCAGGGACTGCACATGGCAAGTACGGTAGTCCAGTTACAGCAGGAGGCGGACAAGGGAGGGCATTCAACCCGAATGCACAACCCTACGTGCCGCATACTGTACAGCCAGAAGGGAATACGAGTGCACCGGCGGATAGGAGTGCACCGGCGGATAACAACCTGAGTTGGAGGCAGAGTAGCAGTGGAGGGGTCGGGAACGGCAGAGCGGCCGGACCGATGAAATGTTACAACTGTGGGGGTTTTGGGCATTTCAGCGCTCAGTGTGTATCACCAAAGAGGGCGGTGAGCAACAAGGTGCAGATGGGTAGTACGGTAGCTGCAGTTGAGAGTGAGAGTGAAGAAGGGGTCTTCTGGGGTCCCTTGGAGAGAACGAGAGTAGAAATAAATGGAGTCGCAGAGATGGCCATACTGGATTCAGGTGCAGAGGTAACCACCATTCCAGAAGAAGTGATGAAAAGAGTGGAAGAATATGGAGCAACCATCGAGTGGAAGGAAGGCGGAGCCGAGTTGCTAGATGCTGCAGCCAGCACCTTGAAAGTAGTGGGGCGCGCATTAGTGCATATGAAAATCAAGGGGAACGAGAAGAAGGTGGGTGTATACGTTGTCGAGAATGGGACGGAGATTCTACTAGGACAGAATACGGTGGAGATGTGGAATGATGGGTGCTGGAGTGAGAGAGAAGAGAAAGGAGAGCCAGCAGTCATGGCAGAAAGAGTTTTTCTCGCACCGATGGACTGCAAGCAGGTCGAGTTGAAGGCGCCTGAGGATAACCAGCGCGGTTTCCTTTCCAGTGACATCGGTGGAATGAGTGAAGGAGTAGTCGAGAGGACTAGGGGGAATAGAAGGGTGCAGGTTTGGAACCTGCAACAGTCTCCACTCATTCTGGAGAAAAACGAAAAAGAAAGCCGAGTACGTGCTAATGGGATGTGAAGAGCAGAGTCAAGTAGGTGATAGAATAGAGAAGCAGGGCGAATCGGAGGCGAGAAAAGAACTGTTGTTGAGTCTAATTGAGAAGCAGGGGAGCATCGAGAGCGAGAAATGCAAAAAGGCAATCGCAGAATACTCGCATGCATTCGCCATCTCAGAAGAGGAGATGGGAAGATCTCAGTTAGTGAAGCATATCATCGAGACGGGAGAAACAAGGCCGATCAGGCAGAAAGGAAGACCAGTACCACTGGGAGTACAAGCGAAAGTGCGGGAAATGTTAGGTGACATGAAGCGAAGGGGCATCATTAGGGATAGCAATTCCCCTTGGGCTTCCCCACTGGTCATTGCGCAGAAGAAGGACGGAAGCTTACGGTTGTGTGTCGACTACCGTAAGCTGAATTCTGTCATCAAGGAGGATGCATACCCTTTGCCGAGAATTGACCTGACAATTCAAAAGTTGAAAGGAAAGAAGTGGTTCTCCACTTTGGACCTTATCGCGGGGTACTGGCAAGTGGAGATGGAGGAGGGATCAAAGGAAAAGACTGCTTTCTGTACAATGGGCGGGTTGTATGAATTCAATGTCCTTCCTTTTGGTCTCAGCACTTCTCCAGCAACATTTCAGCGATTGATGGAGCGCATCTTGGAGAATCTGCTAGGGGATCAGGTGGCAGTGTACATTGACGATGTACTCATCGCCACTGAGACGGAAGACGAGCATGCAGAAATGCTGGGAAGGGTGCTAGAAGCATTCTCGAGTCACGGTCTGAAGCTGAAAGCACAGAAGTGCAAGATGGCACAGAAGGAAGTGGAGTACCTGGGCCATTTGGTGACACGGGAGGGTGTGAAAATGGACGGGGCGAAGGTGCAGAAAATTGTAGAGTTAAAGGCACCACTGGACGTGAAGGAATTGAGACGCTTTCTGGGAATGGCATCATTCTACAGAAAATTCGTCCACAAGTTCGCAGAGAAGGCGAGTGCCTTGAATAGGCTGACGAGTGAGAAAGTGGAATGGAAATGGGGATTAGAAGAGCAGCGAGCATTTGAAGAGTTGAGGAAAATGCTGATTTCTTCTCCAGTCCTGGCACAACCAGATGTACAAGCAGCGCTCAGTGGTGAAAGACCTTTCATCATTTATTGCGATGCTAGTCAGAAGGCGGTGGGTGCAGTACTGACTCAGGAGGGGGAAGACGGGTTATTTCATCCACTTTACTTTGCATCAAAGAGATGTTCTCCAGCAGAGCGCGGCTACCATGTGACTGATAGTGAGGCGCTAGCCGTGATGTTCGCACTCAGAAGATTCAAGCCGATCTACTTTGGCACGAAAGTAGTGGTTCGCACGGACCACATGCCTTTGCGCGCGTTGTTTAGTGACAAAACAACATCGGCGAGAATCATGAGATGGGCACTGGAGTTACAGTCTTGTGATGTGACAATCGAGTACGTGAAGGGGAAGGCGAACAAGGTGGCAGACGCGCTGAGTAGGGGTGAACTAGTCACGGGAGCAGAGACTAGCGAGACAGCGCCAGAAGAGAAACCAGAAATTGAGCGGGTAGTGAATAGTGTGTCGTTGGGAGGGACGAGAGAAAAGTGGAAGGAAAGGATAGCAAAGGATGCCTTTGACACCGAGATGAGAGAAAAGTTGGACGGAGTGACTGAGAGGCGGATCAGGGAAAAGTGTTTCCGGTGGTCAGAACAGAATGGAATTCTGATGGTAGAAGGAGCACGAGGAGGACGCAGATTTTACGTCCCAGAATCATTGCGAGAGGAAGTATTGCATCAGTTTCATGACGGGAAGCTAGGCGGGCATTGGGGGGCAAACAAGACAGTGAAGAAGTTAAGGGAATACTTCTGGCCAGGCATGAAAGAAGACGTACAGAAGTGCGTGGAGAAGTGCCCGGAGTGTACCTTGTTCAATGTGCGAGAGCCTCTTGTCCCACCTTTGAAGCCTATGCTAGTCGGGGAACCTTTCGAGACGGTAGCCATTGATGTCATGGGGATCGGAACTTCCCTGTCTGGAAACAGATACATTCTGACTGTAGTGGACGCATTCTCGAAGTTGGGAGCAGCATTCCCAATGCAGACGAAGGGGGCGAAAGAAGTAGCGGAGAAGTTCTGTAATGGATGGATTGCAGACGGCAGATTGCCGCAGAACCTTGTGTCTGATAGGGGTGGCGGGTTCGTGAATAGAGTGCTAGGTTTCATTCTGGACACTTTGGAAGTCAAACACATCTTGGCCAAAGGATACGTCCCCAGGGAGAATGGAATGTGCGAGAGATTTAACGGAACTCTGATCAGACTCTTGCAAAAGAAGGTGAAAGAGAAGGAAAAGTGGGACGAGATTTTGCCATTTTGCGTGTACACTTACAACACGAGTCCTCATGCGACCACGGGAATGAGCCCGTATCGATTGGTATACGGGTGGGAGCCTAGGCCGCTAGGAGAGAAGTTGGAAGAACTGGGTGAACAACCTAAGGAAGTAGAAGATTACGGTAGAGAGTTGGTAGAAGGGATGCGAATGGCAAGAGAAGAGGCGAAAGAGAATGCGCTAAGACAAATCGAGAAAATGAAGGGACATTACGATAGAAAGAATCGAATAGAAGGGAAAGAGTATCCTAGGAAGGGAGAAAAAGTTTTGGTGAAAGTGCCGGTTGGTAGAGGAGATACGGTACCCAAACTAACATCTGAGTGGAGTGGCCCTTTCCGAGTGATAGATGTAAGCGAGAACTCAGCAAGAGTGAAGAGAGAAGGGACAAAAGAGGAACTAATTATCCCATTTGATCAGCTGAGAAAAGTTGCTGAAGGGTGTGAAATAGAAGGCCAAATTAAGAAGAGAGTACAGAGAAATGTACATTCTGTTTGCAGGAGACGGGCCAGTACAACATGGAGTGGAAGATTGACGTGGTTGGTGCCCACGTCATACGCAACAGCACTGAAGGGACGAAAAGAAGAAACCGTGCTCAATCCAGTCGGAGGAAAGGAGTGGATCTCAGCACTGACAGATGTCAAGACAATCACCGCACCACTCACCATTGTCATCTTGCCCTGGAGAAGCAGAGATAAGTGGGACATTTTAGTGGAGGTGTGGGAAGAGGCTGCCAATTACATCAAGGAGCTAACTGGCAAGCAGTGGAAGCAGCTCATCATCATGCCTGAGAAGATCAGAGAAGACACGGATAAGGAGAGCATGGAAGGTATGTCTGAGGTCCTTCAAGCTTTGGCAGTTGGAGAAGGAAGTGATCTGGTAGACATCATTGAACTGAGCGAGAAGCTGCAAGATGGTATCAGCCCAACATACCTAGCAGATGGTATAGTGGGGAAGACTGAGCGATTCGGAGAGAGCGAGATGATCGCTTACGTCAAGCGAATCAACAAGTTGCGAGGACGACCGATCGAGTTCATCAACGAGGTAGCGACTACGGGCGGAATACAGCGGAACTTCGGCAGACCAGTCAACGGCAACTCAACTCTCATGCGAGGACGATTCAACGGCAGATCGACTCCTCTCAATCGTGGCACGGGCAGAGGCTACTACGGAGGCAGCAGCATGCGAGGCAACTATCGTTACGGACACGGCAGACAGTCAAGCGGCGGTCGGGGACGCCCGCTTTGAGAAGGAGGGGGATGTCACAGGAATGACCCATCCCCTGTCCTCATTCAACCGCTTTCATTTCATACCATAATTTCCCATGTCATCATTTTATGAGGCACTCTTATTTAGTGCCATTTCAAGTACCAAGACTACGGTCTAGTCCCTATATATATTCTACGGCTTATATATTTGCATTTATGCCTACGTGTAATGTGTTAATGTTGGCTCGACGGTAGCCAATCTAGGCAGTCTAGTGTACTGAGCTCATAGTGAGCGGTCTCTTCTTGTTTGTGTTGCGCCTTGGCCAGACTTTGAACTAATAAAGTCTGCCGTTTGAACCCTCGTCCTCGTCTCCGACATCGCAAGTGGTAGAAGAAGAGTAGCTGAGGCTACTACATATACACCCTGTTTGGAGCAAGAAGGTCATATACCGTATACTTACCGTAACTCGGGAAAATAAAAGGATAAGAAATCACGGTCACACCTTTTTATGAAGTTTTCGTAACATTAAATAGCATTCTTGTTTCAGATTTTTTTAAAAATAATATCTCCTTTCATTGACAGGAAGGCGTGCGTGTCTGCGTCGATCTGAACAAGTACCAGATCCATCTGCTCCTCCCTTTCAAGATTGACCCAAGCGTCACATGATGTTCGTAAGCAAATTATTGACATGGTTTTGCGGTTTTATTCCGATTTGCTTTACATTCAGTCCACTCTTGTTGAAAATACTTTCTTTTTTTTTAAAAAGTCAATAATGTAACTTTTATACTCATATTTCAGCAAGAGACGGCTGTTTTGCTCGAATCGTGGCCTCGACGGCATGGACGTGTAGGGGAGTGCCGCCGGAGATGGACAACCGGGGCCAGTTTGAACAGGTTATGCTTTATTATTGTTTTTCCGTTGTCTATTATTATTTCTTAAGTTAAATCGATTGGATGTTTTCTTGGGTTATAACATCTTTCATTAATGTGCACTTGTTGGCTAATAGTTTTCATTGTTTCTGCTTTGCCAAAAATAATTGATATGTAAATGAACGAGAATCTATTTCAAGAGGTGATGCTAGTGCCGCCGGTCCTCGCCGTGGTTTCTTTGGTGGCGACGTCGATGATGGTACTGGCAGCGGCGAACCTGGCTACGGCCCTCCTCCTTCGTGAATCTTGCGTGGCCAGGGATTCTCACTGATCAAGTCACATGAGGCCATGCATCTCGCAGCTGGAAGAGTTACCTATTCCAGTCATGATGGCCATTCTAGTGGCTGGTATGTTAACTTTGCTAGCATTTATCAACTGATTTCTAGAATGTTGTAATGACTGTTATATTGTAGAAGCAGTCCTGTTTCATGACTGATCTAAATATTTTTTTTTGTTTCTTATCTGTTATATAACGATGCATATGTGAATTTAGTGATGCGAGGAGGGCTAAATCCTATTTTAGTAGGAATGTTGTGCCATGAGCCTTTTTTGGGGTCAAAAAAATGATTTGCCTTTTTTAACGGCCGTCAAAACGGCCATCCATTATTTACAGCCGTTGAAATTGGTTTGCCACTTTTGAAGGGTCAAAAATTTGGCTTGCCACTTTTGAAGGGTCAAAAATTTGGCTTGACACTTTTGAAGGGTCAAAAATTTGGCTTGACATTTTTTCTGCCCGCTGAATCTGCCAAGTTGCCATTTTTGACGGCTGTAAAAATTGCCAAGTTCCTCGGCCGACAACCGCTTCCTCGTGGCACGTTTAACAGCTGTTAAAAATGGCAAATCCTTTTGCCAATTCTGATAGCTGTTTATTTTGGCTGTGACATTTTTTATAAGTGAAGGGCTTGCCAAAACCGTTGAAATTTTGAACATATGCAAATTGCGCCATGGAAAATTTGGAGGCCGTCAAATTTGGCATGCTATGAATCCACTTTTAAAGACCTGCATTTTTGCCACGCCAAATTATTTTCCTGTTAAATATGCCGAAGCCGGGTTGTCAATCATTAGGACACATTTCTGTGGCTCAGCCATTTTCTTCGCTTGTACATTGTGCCCGTCATTTTATTAACCGTCTTATTTGTCATGACAAGTTTGAATCAATGAATAAAATTCTGCCACATTTGCTTGTGTGTTTTACCTGCCAAATTTGGCAAAAAAAAACAGCTTAATCGAAAATTGCAGAAAAAAACCAAACTTTTTAATTCACACTGTCTTATATGTATATGTTAAATATTCATTATAAAAATAGATGTAAAGGTATGGAATTTTTTAATGAAAAAGGCAGCCAACTTTTGACGAGCTGGAGGAGCTCCTCTGCCTTGACGCTTTCCTCTCCATTTTTCTCCCTTCGCACGATGTACGCGCGGATTAGCTCGCAATGCTAAAAATCAGTTATATTTATCGATTAAACTATGAAAACGTTGCATTTGATCAATAAAAAAGTTTTTAAAAGATTTTTAACCTCCTTATCGGGAACGCCTACTACTGCAGCATCGAGAACGTGTTCATGCGACATAAGAACGTGCTCTAATTCGGTTGGAGTCACCTGGAACGATCAGACAAATAAGATTTGAATTTATATTTTTTTAATTTTTA
Source organism: Allodiplogaster sudhausi (assembly GCA_945643635.1). Classification (NCBI taxonomy): domain Eukaryota; kingdom Metazoa; phylum Nematoda; class Chromadorea; order Rhabditida; family Diplogasteridae; genus Allodiplogaster; species Allodiplogaster sudhausi. The sequence continues at coordinate 190,850 of CALZFC010000256.1, forward strand.
GAAGACGTATAAGTACTACAATATGCTATGCTCATGGAAGCGACCCTTTTCTCTAATTTAGTTAAAAAGACCTGCAGCGAGTTGACTTTGATGAGATCCTTAAATCGACCGACCACTCTCATTCTCCCGTGGTTATCGATTTGAGCCTTGTCACCTTAACGAATGTTGAAAAATTGGATAAAAACTGGCCACATGCCCTACCAGTGTGCAGCCACCCGTCCTTGTCGATGGTCTCGGCCGTACCCTTGGGCCTGTTCAGATAGCCCAGCATGAGGGTCGGCGACCGAACACACAACTCACCACTCGAGCCGTCCGCGACTTCAACGCCCGTGTCGAAGTCCACGATCTTCACGCATTTATTTCTGTTCTTTTAAAATGATTATATATTGTCTCAATTTATTGCCTTATGTTCAAAGTTAGGTGCTGGTGGTCCGGCGCTGAGATGAGCGTCATGCAAGCTTAGAATCGGGACGTGCGAAGCCGTTCCAGCTTCGGTCAATCCATAGCCTGCAAAAAAAAGATTCTCAGATGCGAGGTTTTCTAAATTGTCAACCTAGCGCGAGCGCGCGGACATGAGGATATTTTGCTAGAAACTCATCAGCGACGGCCGGAAACAGCGGCGCTCCGGAGAAGTAGACAACCTGTGGATGAGAAAGCTTTCTTGTCTTCGACGTGGGAGATTCCGATCTTAGGTTGAAATTACTTTGAGATAACAGCATGTTATTTTATGTATAAAAAGTTTTTTCTTTAAAATTTTGGACGTTAAAACAGCGGACTTTGAGAGATGTGAGATCATAGTCGGCGGTGAGCGGATCCTTCGCTAGAAGCACAACGAGTGGAGGGGTTGCGAACGCAAAGCGAATCTGAATTGTAAGAAAATATTATAAATTAATATAAAGATGATATTTTGGATTTTTTCAAATCAAGTTGATGAATGAATTATATTTGCCATTCATTAAGTATTTTAATTTGAGTTGTTGGCTCCTTTATCAAAAATATTAGAAACAAAAGAGAGTGGTTAAAGTGGAAAATTTTTTCTTATAGATGCAACATGTACTTTTGCAGCACTGCGCAGTAGAGGCGCGCGTCGAACTTCTTCATGACAACAGCAGTCGCGCCGCCCAGAAGTATGGCCTTGAGAATCGTGAACCCGAACTGATGATACAGTGACAGATTCAGGAGGAAGTACTCCTGAGAAAGTCATTTTTCACTCTCCGTAATCTTGAAGAATGCTAATCGTTAGGGAACCTCTATAGAAGAAAGATCATCAATATTTCAAAAAATAAAAACACTAAATACAAAAACTAACACTGAGAACTTGAATGCAAAGTCTCCTAAACAACGAACCTTGATGATCTGGTAGTCTCCGTCATCAGAAAGCACTGGGCCAAATACGTCAACGACTTGACTGAATTGAACGGAATGAATCTAATAAAACCATAATTTATTTATGCTCACAATTTTCAATATAAAGTGCTGAATAAAACATTAAATAATATTATAATGGTCGCTTCACATAAGCGGCAAAGAAGAGACAACTAAATAACCTCCGAAAGATCTCAGCACCCGTGCCAATGGCCACATGCGACAACATCACGCCTTTCGGTGCGCCCGTCGTGCCAGAAGAGTACGGTAGAGCAGCGACCAAATTGCCGGGGACTAGGCAAAAGCGAAATATATAATAAAAAAAGCAAGAAACTCAACAATATATATTTACTGACAATTACCATCTACGGGAGCATTGTCAGTGCGCAGAGCCATGACGTCGGCAAAGTCGACGACACCTTCTGGAAGAGAGAAAGAGCTGCCCTTGTCGCGGATGCAGACGATTGTCTGAATTGGCGATGAAATTCTCAATTTAGTAGGAAACCGTTTTACAGACAAAAGTAAAAGTAGGAAGGGAATTTACTTTTTCATCGATTTTCAAGATTTTTTGAAGGAATTGGGGAAGAAAATTCATCGGATCTTTTATCAACATGTGATTTGCCTGAAAACGCCTCCTTCAGCGAAATATTCCAGTCGCCGTAGAGCGGCAATGTATATATACCGTATTTACTTATTTAAAATACATATATCTTTTTAAATAGGTTAGTAACTAAATATTTTGAATTGCAAGGATAAATAAAAGTGTACCTTGACATGCTCGCATTCCCGCGCTGCTTCCAAGACTCGCTCAAGATGTTCCTCGTCCGAGACGACAACCGACGCCTTTGAATCGGCCAGCTGGTAGCCGAGCTCATCTGACATTTAGACGAGGTTTAAAGTCTCTACCTCCTAACACGAAATGGTCGCTCAGATAGGTAGTAGGGTAGGTTTAAGAAGATCCTGGCAATTTGCCAACATCCTTGCTTTGAAACCTTTCTACGTAAGGATAGAGTTTGTTTGGAAGATTTTAAAATCGAAGTTTAAGTGAATCATAAATGTGTCGGCATACATTTTGCGTTCGATTTACCAATATTTCGCTGTTCACTTTATGCTCCGATAATCCTCTAAGTCATAAATTAAATTTGTAGGCGACAACTGTTAAATTTAAAATTCTATGTAACGCACTAATCGTCGAAATAACAACTCACAGGCAGTGAAGAAAGCACTCGCGCCCGAGATGACGCAACCAGACATCCACGTGCCGAGCGTGACGATCATTCCTCTGCGATTGGGCAGGTATCTTTTTTTGCTATCAACTATGTTATCGAAAAATGCACAATCACGATTTAGATTTTAAAAAAAGACTAAATTAATTTTTTTAAATACAAAAGAAGACAAATCCTACTCGATGCAATTGAAGTGCACAAAAGTGACGACATCTCCTCGCTTCACATCTCGTGACTGAAGAAAGGCTTGCATTGCATTCGCCTTCACGAGAAGCTCCGCGTACGTCAGAAGAGAAGATTCGTCATCGGCGCTAACCTGTATGTTTAAAGATAAACTCGTTTTTTTTAAATCCAACTTCGCTATTTTGCTGAATCTAAAGATACTTTTTACAAATTAATTTGCTGATACAGCTTCTCAATTAACCAAAATATTGTACAATAAAATTCTAAGATTGGAAAGCTCTAATAAAGTAGGAGCACTAACGAGTGCGACTTTGGCAGGATCCTCTTTGACATGAGTGCGAATAGCGCGAATCAGCTTGGCGTGCACAGTTTCTTCGATCACTTCCACCGGCGGGAACGAAGAGGAGCGAGGCATATTTAATTGTTTCTAGATAAGAAAACAAATTCTTATTTGCTCTCCGTTTAACAATCTCAAAAACAACTTGCGCCTTGTAATAAATGTTTACATATTTATTGGAAAGCATGAAAAGCACTAAATGCAAGAAGCTTTTGGACAAAGGCTTCTTGCATTTAGTGCTTGAAAGAAAGTAAATGTCATTTTATATCTATTTCTCTCCTCGAGTTCGCCACGTCCCTCTGGACAGTTCAGTTCATGAATGAATAGCGAAACTGCCGCTACCCCGTGATCACACACACCAAACATCATTATGCTTTCATGAAGATATCAGTAACTTTCCCTTCTCTGACTTGAAAAAACCTGTTGAATTTTTTCTGTGCTCCTTTAGATGACAGCGATAGGCGATTTCACTAGCCTAATCGCAGTTCAAGTGACCGAAATGGGAACAACTCTCAGCAAGTGATAACGTGATTTAAGAAATGGATTGAAAAAAGAGATATACGAAATTGAAAAAAGACTAACAGCAAAAGTAATCTTTTTATAAGTGAAAGCCGATACATAGCGCTATGCATAGCGCCCAAAAGCAGTTTGAAATTTCCTTAGTTTCACGCCAGATTGCTCGCCACTAAATCTTGGCCGCTCTCCGGCTCTCGCAGCTCGAGTCGCAGAATGTTGCCAACGGCCGACTTAAGAATCGCCTCAACGAAGAGCAACCATCCCTCCCTTCCTTCAATTCGTGCACCCATTTAACGAGAACGCATTTGTTATCACCTCGTGATGAATTCTCGTCACAAGCAAATTATGATCACACTGAACTGAGCTTTTCTATCTCTCATTTCTTTAGCTCTCTCTCCCTTTCTATTTCTCCCTCTTTTCCGAGGTTGCTCTTCGGTCAACTCTCGGTGTCATTTGCTTCTTCTCTTATCGAAAATCTGCCCATTTGCAGCACGTGCTCTTCTTATTAGGGCGAAATGCTTCAGTTCAATGCACTCCATGCTGGCCTAAAATAAAGATAGTGTGTGCATTTCTTAGAATGCAGCATTTCTTCGCACCTGATGCCACAATCACCAACTGCGACACCACAGCCGACGTCATCTGCCCGGCCTCGTCTTGGCCAGAAACGGTACAAGCGGTGAGGGAACAGCAGCAGGATTGACCCGAATTTGTCGATGGGGGGCTTAGAAATGCAGGAAAAAATAACAGTATAATCATAGATTTACTACAACAGCATTAACAAGACTGTGTAAGTTTTCAATTCGAGATAGAATAACTTTTGCTGCAAGTACAGACGTTGCTGTAATTAAAGTTAAAGACAAGTTGTGATGTTGGGATTTCGAAGAAATGCTGCATTCAGTGAGTTTAATCAGTTCCGGCGCGGAACCAAGTTAAAGTCGAGGGTTGACCATTGGGAATTTGCCGGCAGATATTAAATTTATCTGTTAAGTTCAAAACGGGATGCCATCGTTCGTGGGTTTGCGAAGGGGACAGGCAGTTACTGGATTTTTGCGAATTTTGGGTTCTTTTCGACCCTAGGATCCTCTGCCATTAAAACGTCAGCCACGGAAGGGTCAGACGGTGTCATCGGACAGAGATGGTCGGCCTCCAGGTTGTGCCATGCGCAGAGCGAGCAGGAGCAGTTTGAAAAAAATTGTTTCTCCCGCAAGATTGCTCGCCACAACATCTTGGCCGCTCTCCAGCTTTAGCAGCTCGCATAGCCGAATGTTGCCACCTGCCTACTTAAGAATAGCCTCAACGAAGATCAACCATCCCTCTCATCCTTCAATCTGTTCGCCCATTTAATGAGAACGAATTTGTAATCATCTCGCCTCTTCTGATGTATTCCTATCACAAGCAAATTGTGGTCACACTGAACTTCGCTTTTCTACCTCTCTTTCGCTTTTTCTCTATCTCTCTCTCACTATCAATTTCTCCCTCTATTTTTCCCAAACTCTTTAGTCAAGTTTCGGCGTCTTTTTCTTCTCCTTATATTGGAACATTTGCCCGTTAACAGAACGTGCTCTTCTTATCAGGGTGCAATGCTTCAGTTCAATGCACTCCATGCTGGCCTAAAATTAAGATAGTGTGGGCATTTCTTAGATAACCTGATGCCGTCAAATACATATTTTCGAATATGGTTCTTGATATCTATTACGTCTTCTTTCAGCGATGGAGGGAAGTCTAAGGGTCGCATTACGCTCTTCGCTGCGCGGAGTAGATTCGTAACTAACACCAAGACATCTATGGAAAATGCACGCAGTGTAACATAATTTTGCACTTTTTCAAGAATGCGGATATCTTTCAGTAGGAAAGGAGAGTAAACTGAGCAAAAGAGGCCAAAATATCAGCACAGGGACGCACTTCATCGCCGCCTCTCTGTGCATAGATATTTCTGAGCCACCTGGTGGCTGACCACCTTCATCCATGCATCTATCTATCTACGGTGCCTGACCACCTGCTGGCTGACCACCTCTGTCCGCTGACAACGTCTGACCGTTCCGTGGCTGACCTCCTGGCTTCTGCCACAAAAACCCTATCTTCCTATTAATCTTCTAATTCCTTCCCCCTTCCAAAGACCTCTCACCACTGCCGCTGGAAAATTAAACTCTGAGCGACAGATGTCATTTTTTCACTCCTATCCCAGTAATTATATCAACTTTTCTTTCTCTACATCTTTATATATTCAAAATCTCCTACTCTGACTCTCGCGCCACTCTCTCTCTCTCTCTTTCTCTTTCTCTCTCCCTCTCTGTCTCTCTTAGTCTCTCTCTCTCTTTCTTTCTACTGCGTTCTTCCTTTGCAATTTGCTTTTGCAAATGGTCCATCATTCGAAACAAGTTCCGGAAATATATATGTGAAACACAGAAGAGAAGATAAGAAGGGAATGAATAAGAAATATGCAGCTAATTGTGTTCTTGTAGGAATGAAGATGAAGAGAACCAATTTAGCAGAGTATAGATCATAATTGTTTAAGCAATTCAAGAATAATAGAAGTACATTAAAAAAACTTTATCTTCTCATTAAAGCAAGTTTATAAGCTTACAAGTTAACACAACAATCAGTTACAGGGCCCAATGGGTGACGGCAAGATCAAAGGCATCGGTATTCTTGACTGCGGTTCGCATCTAACCATAGGTAGTGGACAGATTTCGGTCGAATTCGTCGCGCGATCGTTCTCGGGAACGTCCGCTATGCTATTTCCACTTGCACTCATCGGAATAAAAGTGTACCTTGACACTCGCATTCCCTCGCTGCTTCCAAGACTCGCTCAAGATGTTCCTCGTCCGAGACGACAACCGACGCCTTTGAATCGGCCAGCTGGTGGACGAGCTCATGTGGCATTTTAAGGATGACGATTAATGAAAGTAAAAATAATTGTTGCTGGTTCGCATTGCTGCGTTTACTCGAGGCCGCGGTTTGAAAACTCAAATATTTTTTTCAGTGACCGCCCTTCTTTTAGTGTGTGCTTCTAATATACTTCCAATCGAAGTTTCTAGCTCAACTTGACCAAATAAGGCGAAAAAAACATGACTTTATTTCTTCGTCTTGGACCTCGAAGACTGACGAGTGCGACTTTGGCCGGATCCTCCTTTACGTGTGCGCGAATGGCGCGAATCAGCTTGGCGTGCATCGTTTCTTCGATCACTTCCACCGGAGGGAACGGCGAGGAGTGAGGCATATTTATTCTGTGAAGGGAAAAAAATTATTATTTATCTACTTTAAATCTCTACCAACTGTAAATTTGACACTTTAAGACTTAAAATACACATTTTGAAATAGCGGGGGGAGTGAAGTTTTAGGCCTACGCATCTTACATTTAGTGCTTGAAAGGAAGTGGTGGAAGTTGTCACAAATCCACCTTCTATATCGACTGCTCTCCTCTTGTTTGCCATGAATCTTGGTGCAGTTGTGTACATTTATCTAGTATGAATTGCAAAAGAGCCACTTCCCCGTGGCTCACATCAATCATTATCATGCTTTCTGAAAGTGAGGAGAACTTTAACTGCACTAACTAGAGAACCTGTTTTGGCGTCAGTGCGGCGCAGCAAACAACCGACGCTATTTGAGCATCGGCCTGGGCACTTTGTACTGAGTTTCCCTGCTCTACTCATAGGTCATCCCTCAGGGCTCCGTAATATTTTATACCGCTGTTCTTCGCACGTTGTGCTGAGTCGAGTGAGCTATCGAAAACTTCGCTTTCTGGCTGGTTCTAACGACACGTTTTACTTAATTAATTTACTGCTACAGTCGAATTTTTATATCCCTTCTTGTAGAATTTTGTAGAATCTTAACATTGCACAACAATTATTCTATTAAAGGAAGAGAGTTTTCTTGTGAAGACTGACGATTGCGACTTTGACTCCTTGACGTGAGAACGAATTGCACGAATTAGCTTGCTGTGCACAGTTTCTTCGATCACTTCTTCCGGCGAGAACGAAGAGGAGCGAGGCTCATTTTTTTCTCGATAGGAAAGAACTTCTTATTTACTCTCCGTGTTACAATTAAATGTACCAACTCCATAATCGACAACTTTTGGCCTAATATAACTGTTTACATATTTGTTGTATAGCATGAAAAAGAGAAGCCTTAGTTGGGTCTTGACATCTTGAATTTAGTGCTTGAAAGAAAGTCGATGAATGTAAACGGCCATTTCCCCGTGATGAACATCTACCATCATCATGCTTTCATGAAGTGATCAGTCAACTTTATCTTCTACGACGTGGAAAAAACTGTTGACTTTAGGGTCTACTCCGCTTGTTGAGATCGATAGGCAGTTCCATCATTAGGTATTAGAAGCGAACGAACTGAGAACAACTCAATGGATTAGAAAGAGATACGGACACGAGCAACTTCCGTAATCGGCAACGCTGAAGAGCAAAGCCGTCATCTGAGTTTCTGCAGTTTGTCTTCCTTCGGAACACGTGTACATACCTTATTCCCTTGAAACTTTCTGACGCCCTTCACCAGCGAAATCGAATTAGAAGTAAAGGAAATGGGTACAGCTCACAGCAAGAGTAAACTTGATATAAAAGGAGATGCAAATGGTATACCATAAAATAACTGATTTCCACGTTGCTTTGGTGAGGCAGTGGACTTTGTCAAAAGAAAGGAATCGTGGTCTCATTTCAGGTCCTCCGCAGAGTTTTATGGAAATGTTAGAGTAGGAATCTCGATGTCGCTGGTTCAATGCCCCGTCGAGAACAATTTTTACCCGTGAGACACTTTTTGCATTATCTTATCATTAACGCATAAGCAAAGTATAAAGCTCAAACAAAAAAAACAAGAAACACAAACAAAGTAAGAAGCGCTTCAAAAATTTCACTATATTTTGAAGTTTTACGGGCTGGGCCTAATTTAAATTAGCGGGCCTGGTCCGGGCCGGCGCGAATGGCACAAGATAACAGTAAAACAAATTACAGCAAACACTTTGCATACTGGTACTGCGTCAATTTTGCGGAAAAATTTTGAGGAACTAAGCCTGGCATTCTCGAAACTGACCTAAAATGTCGAGTTCACCAAACTACATGCCTTTTCCTATGGTGCGGAAAGTTGGGCATTTCGTCTCATTGTTTGTCAACGGAAGATGATGGGCAGCAATCACAATTGATGATTGGGAATCTATATATTCAAACCAAATCTAGATGCTTTCATCTAGAAACACACAAATTTGATCGAACATTTTGGTACTTTCTGAAAGTGCCTGCACCTATGGTTGTTGTGTGGTACTTGATTCTGTCGAGCCCAATTCGGACTTTTTACCTAATCCTTTTCTTCGCTTAGGTTGTTAGGATTTCATGTACTTTTACTGTTTAATCATCTGAATTTTTTTCTGATCCATTCGTCTTTTATCAGTTTTGGCTGAGAGTTGTTCGTTCCCATTTCGTTCACTTCTAATGCGATTTGAATGGTGAAGGGGGTAAAACAGTTTCAATGTATCAAGGTACACGTGGAGCCAGCGGAACCAAACCACGGAAACTCAAACCAAAATTTTGCTCTGGAAGGCTCAACTGCTCCGAGACACATGGAGAACACGATGAGCGCAATACATTATAGCAACTTCCACCATCAATGCAGTTGTAAAAAAATACATCTTTAAAATAATTCCATAATTAGTAGTGGCAAGATGTAATTACGACGCCTTCTTTCTGAAGTACGAGTGACGAGAGAAATTCGAAGTTTCCCCCGACAGCGGCCGGCTCAGCGAAAACGGAAAATGCAGACATTTCTCAGGAAATTTTCTTAGCTGAGATTTCAGAGATCCACATTTACCATTTCTCTCATCGAGATCTGCTGTCAGGGCCAGAGCTAGTCGTTCATACATGCTTGTACATTCCTTCTTCACATTACTATTTATGTATACCTTTTTTGGTTGAAATTTTCATATGCTTTCCATGTCCTTTATCAAGTTTTTATTTTTGTGTTCATATGCCGTTTTTCCTCTCCCTTATCAGAGAAAATATGTATATAGTTAATGTATATTTTTATGTAGCTAGCAAGAGAGAACAAACACAAAATTTTATTTACACAACCAATAGGAATATATAGGCGAGGTGTGGGAAGAGAGGCTAATGCCCGAAAAGTGGGCGCGGCCAGAGCCGGAGTAGTGGGCGTGGCTAGATGGGGGTTTTTGTCAGGCTCTCGCTTGGCTGCGGTAGGCCCTGTACTGTGCAGTCGTTCGCCGTGAAGACGCCCGACGTCGGTGAGTCCATTTGAGTCACCTCTGGCTGGCACTTCGTGCGGGGGGTTGCGGCGGCCGTTGGCTTCTCCTTCAATTGCTGGCGGCCCTTGCCATCCGCCTTGGACACTTGCTGCAATTGAATCTGCTTCGTAGGGCCAATTACTTTTATTTCAATAATATTTTTTTAATTTATCAATAAATAAAGAATCTCGCCTTTGTCTTGGCTCGTTCGGCCAGCTTCAGCTGCTGTTTGGTGTTGCTCTGGGCGAAGATGTTCTTCTCGAGGGGCGAGATCATTCCATTCTTCTTGACGCGCTCTTCCAGGCGACTGCTTTAACAGGAAAAAAATATATAATGCATAACCTATTTTGAAATATTTTGTTTTACAGTTTTTTTTTAAATGGAATTCCCAACCTATAAGCCGATGTCTTGGAGGATACAGAGCCCTGAAAGAAGTTGCATGACATATGGTTCTAATATCCAAAATTGGGCATGATTGTTTAGTTGATTTCTTCGTTTGAAAAGAAGATCAACTCTCAATATGGGATCCGCTCGTGCGGCCTCCAGAAGCGAGGCCTCCGCGAGCGTCGCTGACGTCTGCAATTAATTCAATGCAGAGGATGAAGTCATGTTCCATCCGATGCGCAAATTTCGATTGAGAGCATTATATTTTCATGCAGTCATTCCATAATCCAATTTAAACTTCATCCCTAGCCAAATGCCTAAAAGTAGGCCATTTTCTGACCCTTGGCAGACTTGACCGACTGGACGCCGCCGAGTTCCGCATCCGGTGCGTCCGCGCCCTTTCTGGCAAGGAAGGCCGGGAGCCGAGGCTGAGAGTCGCGGAAGAAGATCGCCACCACCGAGTTCCCCAGCTGAGAAAGACGCCTTTTATTCGCCTTTACATTTATTATGTATTATTCCTTTTGCCGGACAAAATGTCCCCCCAGGTGGACGTGTGGGCGTTGCCTGGATGTCTCCACCTGAAGAAGCGTGAGGAAGATGAGAAGGATGGTCTTGGTGGTGCGGTTCTCCATCGAGGTGGCCGCCAATACAAAGCACGTCCACGCCAGTTCGCAGCAGCCCGTCACCAGCTGCAGTGGGATGAAGAGCAGCAGGCACACTGGAAAAGGGATACGGTGGCAGGCACACTGGAATTAGAATACGGTAGCAGACACACTGCAAATTGGGCTATAGTAAGTAATATTTAGTTGAATGTATTATATGCATAATTCTGATTCAGCAACAAACCCTTCATTCCTTGCGAAATGTAGAGGAAGCCGGGAAGTGCGACCAAGGCCTAAAATTTTGAAGAATTAATATAAATGCCGATCAGAAGTTGGGATAATTTTCCCTTGTTCTGATGGGGAGGGTCGGTTGAAAATGGAATTGATTCAAAATGAATACCTGTACGAGTGCCATGAAAAGTACATTAGCAACGGAGGCGTCGATGGAAATGCCGATGAAGGCGAAGATGAATAGGGCGGCAGAGACGAAGAATTCTATGACCACCAGAAAGGCGAGCAGCGTCGGCGAGTCGGAGGAGAAACCGCTGCGCAGATGGAAAATTATATTTCATTTCATAAAGTTATATCGCTTTATTGTGAACTTTTTTTTGTAACTAAAAACTTCTCTTCAAAAAAGGGCTGTTAGTCTTTTGATAATTAATAGTGCCAGCAAAGACCAACTCTGGCATCTTGAAGGGCGGAGCTGGGATGGCACTTCCTCGATGCGAGAGCCAATAAAAGAAGCGACCGGCTGTCAAGACGATCGCAGGAGGAAAGTAAAGGGGAAATGAGAAGAGAAGAAGGAGCGGGAAGCAAGACGTGAAATTCTAAGATGGAATACAAATTATGAATAAAACTGCGAGTGATCTTGGAAGAATGTCAACTATCATTTTCGTCAGTATCGGTCTGTTTCTCATCCCTGCCGCACTCTAACAGAACTGAAATTGGCCGAATATTTGTATATAGATACTTGAAGGAATCTCCAAACATTACTAATCTTTTACTTATTTTTTTTGTCCTTCGAACGCACCTGTAAACAATAGTACTATTTTTTTATTCACTGCTTCCAGAAGCATGAGTGATGTAACTTTTTCATTTTAATACGAAATAAAATCGACATTTTACAAACTTAAAATGCTCTCTTAATAAAAGAAACTACTAATTGAAAGACTTGCGAAACTGAGGAGGAGGTAGAGAAGTTCTAGTAATTGGCTGTTTGTGACCCGGTCGATGAGGGCTCATTCAAGTTTTATCAAGTTGCACAATTACCAACTTTATTCCTCGCTTAACTTGGAGTTGAGCAGCAACTAGAGTAGTTTTACAAGGAAAACTCTTTTTATCTCACCTCATTTTATCGAAAGTCTATTTCAAGTTATTTTGAAATAAATAAACAGTTTCTTTTTCACTGACCATGAGTAACACTGAATTCAAACAATAAGCATCATTGAAAGGAAAGACAAAAGTTGTTTAATGACTCTTGACAATGTAAAAAGAGTGATTTATAGTGGCGGGAGGATGAAAGGAATGGAAGAGAAGCCGGCCAGAAGTGGAAAGAGTTGCGTGTAAGGAGGCTACTTCTTGTAGCCGCCGATCGCTGCCGCGTTCAGCAGATTCGTAGAAAGCGCGAAGCGGACCGAGAATTCATTCCTTTACTCAAGCATTACTACCTACTAATACCGACAGCAATATATGATAGAATAAATAGTTGCAGTCCCTCGCAAATGTTGACAAGCAGAGGAAGCCTCATTAAACATCGATGACAAATCCCTCGTCTAACCACGAGATCAGCGACAGACTTGTAGCCCTCAAGGTCGGAGAGGACGCCGTAGCGCTGGCTTCGCAGGACGCGCACCGTCTCTTCCATGGCAACCTCAACCGGATTACGATAGAACTCTTTTACAGTATCCAGGAAGTAGTGGCGGGACCAACCATGCCTCCTGTCGTCGTCAGCCGCTCGAGCATGATGTCGAGGGCGACGTACGTGCCACTGCGGTGCACGCCTGCATGAGAAGAGGTGATAGAGAGAGAGTCCAAGAAAGAGAGAGAGGGGAATTAGCAAGCGAAAGAGAAAGTAGCGAAAGGGAGAGATCGGTGAAGAGAGGCCAGAGAGCGAGAGATACAGTATCGTCACATCAACTGTAGCAGCCAGCGTACCGGAGGGGCAAACAATCATGATGGGTCCGATCTCCTTCTCATTCTGCTTCAACTTGTCGTCAGCGCGTCGATTTGCCTCGCGCGCGAGAACCATGCTCATCTGCAACGTTGTTTGCTCAATTCCGTTAGTGAATGAATTCAAATTTATTTTCGAGCCCTGATTTATTTCTTCAAGAATAAAGTAGTGTCCATCTACATTGACCCACGGAAGCGCGGAAGTCGAGGACGGAGTCGGGGATGCGGCGGTCGTCGCCCCACGCCTCGTAGTGCATGAGAGGCACGCGCCACAATCCGCGGCCCAGCTTGTCCGTCAGCTCCAACTCGTACACCTTCGACTCGCGGTCCTGCAGAGGAGAGAGGGAGGGGAAGAGAAGAGGGTGGGCGTGGAGGGAGAGAAAGAGGGAGAGATTAAAGTTGCGATGGAGGAGAGTGGCAGAGGAGTGTGAGAGAGAGTGGAGATTGAGAGAAGAGTGAGAGAGAGTAACCTTGTTGATTTCCGTGGTCTGCACGGCGAGCCTTCCTTCTCCTTGCTGAACTAGCGTATTCTCACTCTTCGGCCAGAACTGCCGCATGACGCGGTCGCCGTTTGCCTCAGTCGGCCCGATGACAGCGATCAGCTGCGGTTTGGTGGTCGCGACCATGCGGAAGAAGTCGCACTCCGTCACCTCGTCGAAGGGCGTCTGGCCGAGGATGTAGCCTCCTGAAGTCATTTCTGCTCCTGACGCGAGAATATTCAACTCATTTTGAATACAGTAATTTTCAGTGCATAATTATCTATGTACTTGTGTAGATCTCCGAGTTAAAAATAACTATTCTTGTGAAGTAATCCGAATACGCTTTTTTATAATCAGATTACTGGGAACTTCACTCTTGTCCCATCTTCTAATTTACAGTCATAATAATTTCAAGAGAAATGTGTTAATGAATGGCCTTGAATAAATTACTCTTGGCCATATCTCGCAGTATATTGATCCGTTCTCATGTAGATATCATCTATAATTGTTGTATTCCTGACGCTGTTGCTGGAAGGAGTCCACCCAGCTGGCGTGGTAGTAATCGCCGACGCCAAGGTTGTCCTTGATGCGCACCCGGCTCTGGTCGTAAAGGATGATCTACAATTAATTTTGTTTTTAACAACGTGAATATTATCACGTACTTATCATATTTCTTGTTATGGCTTGAAATATATTTAAATATTGTAGAGCAGCGAGAATATACAAGAACGAACGTTCGGGAAGCGATTCTTGGTCGGGTTCGCGAGAAAGTGCTCGATCTTCGGCGGAATCTTCAGGAGCCAATTATGCCATGCGGACACCACCTGAAATCATATTCTTTCTTTTCTACTCCGACATAATTAATAAATCTAATTATAACAATGAATTAATGATATAAATAAATAGAATAAAAATGCTGTCGCACATCTTCGCCTTGATCAACAATCTGCTGCGTGACTTCGGCGAGATCCTTTGGTGGCTCAATCTGGAAAGAAAGCTTTATTTTGAAAGGTTACTGAATGGAATGGAAGGGAGAGAGAAACGTGACAAAAGACACCTCGGCCGGCATCGATAGAGTCGCTTGGTCGAAGTGAAGATGAAATGTCGCTTCATGCTGACTCTGGATCTTTTTATATGCTCGAATAAATTTAATTATAAGAAGAAGTGGAAATGCCCTCAATAAGTTGTTGTCAATATTTTAAAATCAGAACAATTAAGTGCACTTGAAATGACTCAATTTTATCGCTCATTCTGTCAAAGGCGACATCGGAATGCGGCTGCCTTTCTTTTTCGCTTTCATTCTTTTCGTGGCGCAGACGAAAGCGTCGTTGTCAGATAGAATATTTCTTGATGCCCATGACGTATCGTTAACACAAATCAATAATAATGTACATATGTTATCAGCAAAAAAAAATATTGATAATTCGTAGAGGAGCAAGAGCTGCAGGGTCGACTGGCGTCGGGAGACGTCTGCAGCGTCACTCGCGGAAGCATCCCCATCGATCGAAGCAGCCTCACTTTGTTGTGCTCGGCCACCCGCTCATTCGCTTCCGCTCTCCATCACACGCCAAGAGGCGGGAAAACTGGCGAGCCAGCTAGTGGCCACGACACTCCGGGAGGTGAAAGAGAAAAGGACTACGGATTAATTGTAAGGACGAGCAGTCACTTGTATTCGGCTCCAGACCAATCGCTCAAAAGGGTTTTGTATTTAAATAAATATTACCGACAATGTTTGTACGTCATACCTAGTAACTATCTAATATTCAGGAATTTCTTTAAAAATGTGTGCCAACTGCTCTGCTACGTGTCAAGCGCATAGGTGGAAGGAGTTTTGAAGGCATGTTAGAAGAAAGTTTCATGCATTTTTTATTCAAGCAATTTGTACTTGCTTTCCACAGGAAAATTCTATGCACGAGAGAATTTTATCGGCAAAACACATTATCACAAAAATGCAAATTCTACGCTAATGTAAGTATCTGAATAGATGAATGCAATTAAACAGCACAGGAACATGGCGAAACCCGAGGCAAGAACCGCATTCATTTCCGCCTCTCTATTTACAGGAAAAAAACCAAAATACTGGAAGCACAATAACAACATGCTTTCTTTTGTTTGGAAAAGCAATGTTTAGGGGTGCTTTTCTCTCAAGTAGTTCTGTGAAGTGATGTGCGTAATTAGAGGAATTGCTGTGGCGTTGTTTTGAGCGAATGAAAAACGAGCAATAAAATAAGGCGAAACGATATATATTAACTAAACATACTTTCGGCAGCTGAGAATTAGCTTTGTTCTAGTAATATTATTTCTATTTTTTCTATGTTTGAATAAGATAAGTAGGAGTTTGGTGCAATGACAAGAAAGTTCACGATTTAATTCTGGCAGCAGAGAATAAGCAATTATCATTACGAGGTCCCTGATCAGGAGGTCTGTGAAGACGAGAGACTGAAAAGAAGATCGAAAGAGCCTTTGATGGGTGAAGGCAAACATAATTTTCTTTAAGATTGCTTCTGGGTTTTCCTTGTCCTATACATTGATGGCGCTTGCTTGCAAATAGTTTTGCCTGCGTCTTTGTACTTCCTAACAATAAGTGAGAGAGGAAATGCTGAACAATAATATAATGATAATATCGATAGATCAAGGGTCCCCGAGGAGACTGAAGAGAAGCAGGAAGACGGGGAGGAGAAGAGTGGCCGCAGGCGCAGAAGCAGCCTGGCCGCCGGCGCCAGAGTGCTGAACACTGCCGAGGAGGAAGTCGACAGACTCGTCCCCTCGCTTGGCCAATGCCACCGAGAGCAGGTGGGGATTCCTGCAAGTCAATTCCATCAAATCTTGCTTGGCCAAGCTTGGTACGTATATGACGCGATTTGTGAGAGAATCGTAAGGAAGCCAAAGAGCAGGCAAAATTAGATTTTGCTCAAAAGCTCTTTATAGGTGCTTTTTAACACGGCGAAACGATTGGAGTGGGTCCGGGAGTCTGAAATCGCCATTTTGACGAGCTGTGCGAGGTTTAAAATTCGAGAGCCCGATGAAACTTGCAGAGATGGTCGCACATTCGCATTCGCTGTTTCGCCCACAATAAAGCAATATTCGTGAATTTTTTTTCATAAATAGACAAGATATTGCTTTATAAAGCTACTAAAATATAATTTGAAAATATTCACTTTTATGGTCTCAGCGGCCTCTAGACTTTGGAGAGGCGCCATTCTCTTATATGGAAAAAAAGTCATGGGTTTTCTATCTTAAGTTGTAGAGCAAAAAATTATCTTTCCAATGAGCTATAGTATGCCAGATATCGACGAGCTTTTTTACGTTTCCCAATCAGAAAACTGTTGAAATACGCACGGTTCAGTGCCTGTGCATCGGCTTGCACTTTGTTTAGGCGTTGCCCACGCCGAAAGCGCAGCACAAGCGATATACCGCATGAAGGTAGTCTCGGGAATTTATGTAGGTTTTTATGTAACTGTTTAAATAAAATTTAAATGCAAAACAAATTTGTCAATTGCCGGGCAAAAGGCTGTGCTCGCCGGGGCATCGAACCCGGGCCTGTCGCATTGCGACTCCAACTCATTCGCACTACACTAAATCGTCCATTGTGAAGGAGACAATGCCATTCTTCTTATCCTGCCCGGTGCATAGGTCAAAGAAACGCTGAACTGCGCGTATTTCAACAGTTTTCTGATTGGGAAACGTAAAAAAGCTCGTCGGTATCTGGCATACTATAGCTCATTGGAAAGATAATTTTTTGCTCTACAACTTAAGATAGAAAACCCGTGACTTTTTCCATATAAGAGAATGGCTCCTCTCCAAAGTCTAGAGGCCGCTGAGACCATAAAAGTGAATATTTTCAAATTCTATTTTAGTAGCTTTATAAAGCAATATCTTGTCTATTTATGAAAAAAAAATTTACGAATATTGCTTTATGGTGTGCGAAACAGCGAATGCGAATGTGCGACCTGCTCTGCAAGTTTCATCGGGCTCTCGAATTTTAAACCTCGCACAGCTCGTCAAAATGGCGATTTCAGACTCCCGGACCCACTCCAATCGTTTCGCCGTGTTAAAAAGTACCTATAAAGAGCTTTTGAGCGAAATCTAATTTTGCCGGGTCCCCGGCCATTTTGATACTCTCGCAAATCGCGTCATATATGTACATATGTACGTCTGTAGGTATATAAAAAATATTTATTAATGTATCTGTATACACTTAAAAGGAATACATCTTTATTCGTGAAATTAGAAAGCCGGAGAAATGCGACCTTCTGCACGGGCATGTCCTGCTGGATGGAGACGGTGCGGCCGGTCTTGGCGTGCTTCGTGTGCCGCGTCTTTGTGCTAGAGAAGAGACGCGCGAACATTGACGGGGCTGCGCCGCTTCCTCCCTCCACGCCCTCCGACACTTCCGAGCAGTCGATCGGAGTCACCTCAATTATTCGACGTTGAATAAGGTATATTAAGCAGGTCAGCCACATTCCGACGCCGGCCTCCGCTCCGCCTCCGTCCCTGGTGGCGGTCGATGGAGATGCGGTCGTTTTTGGCTCCCTTAGTTTTTATTCCTTTTAAATCGAAGGGAAGTCGTGCGTGGAAGTATGCCGATACAGTACATTGGCCCGGGGGTCTCGGCCATATCGGCTATTGCAGCAAACTGGACATAGCGAATGTCTCAATCGCGTTATTATTTTTATGTTAATGGTAATTTTCTGCATCGATTATGCTCAAAATCATTACAAAATAATACATATTCGCCAAAATATAAAATCATGTGAAATACTATGAGCAGGAACACCTCAATTCGTAGTGCGCGAATGTGCCATCGTTTCGGTGAAATTTATGAAAGTAGTTGCTCCAACTGCTTTTAAATTACAGATACAGAGTTCCTTTGACATTTCTTTATTTTATTAATTAAATTTTTAATGTTACAAGAGAAAAAAGTATGGCAAATAAATCTAGCTGAAAGAAGTGAAAGAAATTGACTCAAATATGGAAACGAACACTAACTCTTCAGCTTTCATCTGAGAAGCATACCAATGCCCTACCAAGCCACATGATTAGTCAACTACAAAACGATTTAGAACTCACCGTAAGATTCAAAGATGCTTCTATCCAAGTGCGACCTGGCCTGACTTCAGCACTGTTCAGTGCGATGCCTGCAGTGTAGTTTGTCGGCAACGAAGTGTCTGATACCTCACAAATGGGACGCGGAAGTAGTTTGCAGCTGTCTAATTCAAAGACAATGACATTACTTTTCTACACACACTCGTTATCAGAATTGAAACAGTTCTGTTTCGACACTTTTTTTTTATTAAATGTGTAAGACATGACATGTCTAGTTCTGTGATGTCTAGTCCCACAATATGTACATAAAATATGTATATAATTTTATATACAATATGTACATAATTTTAAGAAAAAAATGTGTAGCAGTGTTTTGCTCATTACAGAAATTTTTGAAAGACTTCAATATTCAGATGAAAATGAGTGATTATAATGTTGTTTGTCTGATACTTTAGGATACTAGCATACTACGTTTTTCTTTTGTGCCGTTTCTTCTTCGCAGTTTTCTCACAATCAGTTAAATCGCAGACATCAAGATATTTTTGTCATATGACTATGTAAAAATATATTATATATTTTAAGAAAAGTTTTATTGATTTGATGCACTTTGAGAGAGAGAGACCGGAGCGGGATATTTTCGGCAACCGAATAACTCTTATTGTCAGCAAGAGCAAACTTGATAGAAGAGGAAAGGATGAAAAAAAAGAGAGCATCTCTTTTTTATCCTTTCCTCTTCTATCAAGTCCCTTGCTGACAATGAGAGTTATTCGCATTTCGTTCACATTTAGTGTGATTAGGGTATTGATGGGCGCGAAAAACGTTTCATTTACCAAAGGACGACAAACTATGGAACTCAAACGTCGGTTTTACGCTTGAAGGATGGAGTAAACCGAGTCATATGGCGAACACGAGAAAAGTAGCAGATCAAAAAAGGTGAAATCATGGCGAATTCCACCATCGTGGTGCTTTATGTATGTAGTTCGGTCCACCCTTCCTACGTTTACCTCCTGTCCTCTTCATTCGTTCACGACGCTCATATTCCTGCGACCTGCTCTCCTATACAGAGCCCTTCATCTTTCTTCTACTCGTTTAAATCGAGTGCTCAAAGCGTAAATTCAATAAAAGCGGTAAGTAAAACAGCTTTATATTTATATATAATATTTTATTTATTTCTACTTCGTAAATAGATGTTATTACAGTGAGAATTATAATACCGTATATATTATACACATACTTTAGTTGAATAACTATACTGACCAATCGTAGACCGTGATTGTACAACATTTATTTATTTATCGACGTCAATTTAGGATCGATTCTCCCTAACTGCTTAGTGCTCTTTTTTCCAGCGGGACGCATTACTCTTGATCGTTTTTTTTATTTTATTTTATTTTATTTTATACTGCTGTGTTATGCTAAGCTGTTCTACAAGCAAGTCAAAGTTATGTTCTCCGTGTCCTGTTTAATATATCGGCCGACATTTCAGCGTTCTTATTCAACGAATTCAATCAATGGTGGCACGGGAATTCGTGTAGGCTGATGGAGGATTCTGTATAAACGTCAGAAAGGACTACCATATCGGAATAATTAGAGCCTAGGATATGGAACGAATGGAAAAAGAAGGACAGGCCTATGTCACATCTTTAAATCTATTTAATGTTCTCTATAAACCAGAAGAAATATAACTGAAAGTGATTAGAAGCTCTCGGAAAGGGTGTGATGGGAAGAGTTTCCTATAGATTGCTCTTGATGCAGTCAATCGCCTTCGCGACATATTCCACATTCTTCGTGGTCAGATCGCCGATGTTGACTCGGCCATCTCGGAGGAGAAAGGCCTTATGCTGCGCAATGAGATGATCCACTTGCTCGGGAGTGAGTTCGGTGAATGAGAACATTGAAATTTGCTGTGTGATCTGATTCCAGGAGCCTGGGGTTCCTAGACCTCGTGCACCATGCGCCGGTGTATTCGACCAATTGGCTCGAATCACCAGTGACATCCGGGACTGGATTCCAGCCAGAGTAGCCTGGTCCTTCACAACGATTGCCAGCGTCCCGACGCGTTCATTGAAGAGTCCGAAGTTCTTTGCTAAAGACTTCGAGATGACCATTTCCAGAAGTATCGAATGGCCCAAGAAGCGATGCATCGACATCTCCAGAATTAAAGCCTTTATATGCAATATGGAAGAAAGTGAACAGGTTACGCTTCTTGACAACTTTTGATCATTAATAAAATAAAATATATTATTTAAAAAATAAATATATATATATGTATATAACTATTATAAAAACATAATTTTGTCAAAAAATAGAAAAAAATTATGAATAAAATATACTTGAATGACTGCGACATCGAGCGGAATGGTGCGCGTTTAGAAAAGGCGAGGAATATCATTCAGCAAGACTGGAATGAAATGCTGTTTACAACTCGGCATCATTAACTGTTATGCAAAAAAAAATTTCTTATATTTGAAAAAAATATCAAAAAAAGAAGAGAGAAAACTTACCCTTACCGCTCTTGATATCGCTGAACCTCTTTTACTGAATAGTCCTGAACGCTTTGAACACTGTATGCGAGTAGAAGAAAGAAGTAGCAGGGCTCTGTGTAGGAGAGCAGCTCACCGGCCTGGGAACAGCGGGAGTGAGGGAATGATGGGGAGAGGAGGTACAGGAAGGAGAAAGGTGTCAGAAGAGAGAGAGAGAGAGCGTGATGGACACAGAGGGAAAGTCTTTGGCATCTTACATTTAGTGCTTGAAAGGAAGTCAATGTATGAATGTGTGTAAAATGAATTTGTAAATAGAACACTAGACGACTGCGTGATGGATGTTGCCAAAAATGCCACAAATTCCCCTTTTATACATATCTCCCATATGCCTCTGTACAGTTGAGCCATCAAGCACAAAATCGTCGTTTGAGGCTCCGTTGTTTGTCGTCCTTGGGTGCACGTGTACCTTTTTCTATTGAAACGTTTCATGCCCTTCACCCGACTAATCGCATTAGACGTGATCGAAATGAGAACAACTCTCAGCTAGAGCAAACTTGATAGAAGAGATGAATTGATGTAAGAGATGAACGAAATGAAAAAAAACCCACAGCAAGTGCAAATTTTAAAAAAGGAAGAAATTAAATGGGATTCAAATGTATATATGTACATACAATACAATTGCATAATGTATATATGTTCCAGAAACCTAAATATAGAAAAGGAAGCTGTTTCATGTTTCATGCTTATTTTTGAATTGGAGCTTAATTGGGCAGAATTGAGAATAATCGGGGCAGACTTTCCAACTTTTCCATCCTTTTTCATATTTTTTCTGCATTCGATAAACATTTGCGAGTCTATACAGGCTAACTATCGACTTCAATCGTTTAAAACTGCCATAGCCGGGTGAAATTCCATAGGATTTTCACTTGAATATGAGTAATTACATTTTTAAATATATTTTTTGGTTTCTATCTCTCTTAGTGACTGAGATGTACACCCATTTTTTAAATAAAATTTTTCATCCAAATAGAATGCATATTCATTTGATAATCCTTATATAGATATTGAAAATGGAATTGCCATATGTATCGCGAAGTAAATTAGTTTTATGTTCACTGGTCGGAAAGCTAAAAAAGAAAGTGTTGTTGATACTTAATGTTAAATAAATTTTTACGGAACACAAAGGTCAGAAGCTATGCAGAGCGCCCTAAAGTGCATAGGTTGTAATTTATAAAAATTTGAATTTCCCACCAGGATACCACTACATCTTGGCCGCTCTCCTATCGCGCTCCGTCAGCTTTCGCAGCTCGCAGAATTTTGTCGGCAGCCCACTAGAGAATCGTCTCACCGAACCCTCCTTTCCTTCAGTTCGTTTACCCATTTAAGGAGAACGAATTTGTTATCATCCTCGCCTCTACAGATCAATTCCTGTCCCTAGTAAGTAGTATACTGCTCACAAACTGAACTAGCTTCTCTATCTCTCTATTTCTCTATTTACCTTTCTAGATCTCTCTCTCTCTCTATCTCTTTCTCTCTCTATTCCTCCCAACCATTTCAGTCCAATCTCGGTGTCTTTTTCTTCTCCTCATAGTATCGACAAATCTGGTCGTGTAGAGCACGTGCTCTTCCGGTCAGTGTGAAATGCATCCCTTCCATGCACTCCAGGCTGGCCGGCACTCTCTCTCTCTCTGTCTTCCTCTCTCTCATCCCTCTCCCTCTTTCTCTCGTCGTCTCGCTCCTCCTCCTCTCTCGCCCATCTCCGCGAAGTGACCTTCCCCATTGTGGGTAAAAAACCGAGGGTTCTCTCGGCTGATCAGGCATTCAGCGATGTCAAGAGTGGTAAGGGAAAGTTTTCACTCTTCTTCTTTTTTTTATTTAAATAAAAATAACTTTTCCGCGTTACTGTTATTGATGCCGTGTTGTAGACAGCATTTCTTTTTACAGGTCAAAATATCTTTGCACAGGGAGGCGCCGCATCGCCTACTCCCCTCCTGGAAGCACTGCATAGATACGCCAAGAATGTCTAACAATTAAATTTGTTTATTCTGTTTTACAGCATGATTATTTTTGGGGAGAAAACACTGACAATAATATCCAATGTCCGTTAACTAATATTGTTTGATTAATAATTAATAATTTTAATAATTAATAACGGGTTTATTAATAATTAATAATTTTTCATTGAGTTAATTCATTTTTCTCAGAATAACCTACGAGACATCAAACTCACGAACATCTTCCTCCATGGCTGGAGAAAGGAGAGGGCCGTGAGAGATTTATTTATTTATTTATTCATACATCAGTTAATGATGTGACAACATTAACATAATATTATATAAATATAGAACCTCGCAGGCAAAACCGTGCAATCGGGGGATAAGGGGAAGGGGAAGGGGGTGTAGATGGCTGTGCCTCTGCTCCTCCCAACACGCGACCGAGAGTGACCGGGGTGAGCGACTTCCCGAGGGGTGGACGAGGCCCCACAACACATATATGTCTGATGTGTTGAGGCCGACGCGCCGAGAAGAGACAAAGGACAGCGGGGAGAGAATGAAGTGTAATAGGGAAGAAATTATAGATTGTCTATTTCAATGTCTAGAATTTGTAATAGTGGCAATGAAGCAATATGTCTTTTGAATACGTTAATGCCAGGTGAGAGGGTAACTATATGGGGCAGCTTCATGAAGCGACTAGGCATTCTGATAGCAAAGCTATTTCTGCGATATTCATGTTTACACCTAGCAACGTGAAGACTAAATGAAGATACACGACCATTGCAAGGCTTAAAGATGATAAACTTATTGTATTCGACTTCTACTAATCGATGCAAAATCTTATAGAAAAATGCTAGATCTATTCTAGTACGGCGAAGTAATAAAGAAGGCAGAGAAAAGAGAGAAAGTCGATCAAAGTATCTAGGAACTTTGCAAAGGAAATTTGCATGAGAGACTGAGAAGAGCATCTTATGAAAAGCAATCGAGTGAATACGTGCTGGACATTTTCTAATTTACGAATAAGCGAGATCTTATAAGGTGACCAGACAACTGAAGAAAACTCAATAATCGGAAGCACGTAGGCCTTATAGCAGCGAATATAGATAATAGGGGATTTGGATTTAAGAGAGATATTGAATAGCTATCAACTTCTTTTACCACTTTCTTCTCTCTCCCTTTTCTCTTTCTCCTTCTTCTTCTTCCTCCGCTGATCTCTTCATCTCTCCAGATCACATGTGGTCGAATTGCCTCTTCCTCAGTGAAAGCCATCGAAAAGCCGTCAACGAAGGTAAGCATTCGTAAGCCTGCAACAACAAAATCGTAATGATCATTCTCTTAACATGTGCACTTTACAACTTTAATTACAATTATCATGCGTCTAGCTTATTTATAGCATCAATTGAACAAAAACATATTTATGATTGTTTAATTTTCCTTTTGTGTTGCAGGCCGAGCGGATTACATTCCAGTCTTGCTGAGTGATATTCCCCGTCTTTTCTACACGCGCACCATTCCACTCGATATCGCTGTCATTCAAGTATATTTTATTCATTTACTTATTCAATAATTTTTTTTACAAAATTATGTTTCGATAATTGTTATATACTTATGTATATATTTTTTTGAAATTATATATTTTATTATTTCAAAGGTATCTCCGCCGAATGAGCACGGCTACTGCTCGATTGGTGTTCACGTTGAGATTACTCGGCTAGATTCATTTCATTTCCATCTATTTGACATTCATTTTGTTTTCACACAACGTCTCTCTAAATCACATGTTCTACCGCCCTTGTGTGATACAAAATGGCGCGAATTCAAATTGAGTTTTCGTCTCCTTTAAGGCCAGCCCTCCGCTGCTGCAGCAGAACAATCGCTCTTCAGAATCCGCGAATGCCGCGCACCCTCGGAGAGTCGCTCATTCACTCTTCTAACATTGACGTCATCGTTGACAACTATAATATCTACGAGAGAAAGTCAGCCTGAGCTTGAACTGAACACTTCTCCTTTATTTTTTATTATTTATTCGACGAAAACAGAGTATTTTTTTTTCATTTTAATATTTAAAAAAAAAAAGTTTAGATTCACGACGTCCGGTGATGTTGAGCAGAAGATCGGCAAGCTGATCGCAGAGAATCTCGTCGACGACGGCGCAACTCTTCAGATGGGTTGGAAATTTTTTTCTTCAGACATATCATTATAGTTAGACACGAAGCTCTCCTCCTCTAATTCTTTGTGCACCGACACGTATTATTTGTATGCTGGCAATGTAAATCGAATTATAATTTTTAGATTAAAGCAACATTTAGGCATTCGCGGCATTCCCGACTCGGTGCTTGCGGCGCTCGGAAACCATCGTGACCTCGGAATTCACTCGGAGATGTTCTCCGACGGACTTCTCGATCTGATCGATTCGAATGTCATCAACAATAGGCTCAAGGTAATGTAAAAGTACAGTCGAGCTCATGTTTTACACTTTTTTTGATAAAAAAAATGTCAGTTCTTTTAATTTATTTAGGAAGTTGTTAGTTCTGTTTATTCATAATTAGTTTTTTTTATATATTAATGGGATAAAAAATTTCTAAATCTAGACCACATTCGCTGGCCGCATTGTCGTTTCCTTCGTCTTCGGCACGCGTCGCGTCTACGACTTTGTGCACAACAATCCATTCGTGCACTTTGGAAGTGTCGAGTCAATAATGTTTTAAAAGTAATTAGGTATTCTATTTCAATAAAAAAATATTTCATAATGGAAGGTTCCCCAGTTGTACTTCTTTTTTTATTATGCCACTATATGTTACTAAATAATAATTTAAAAATATGTATATGTCTTTTCTAAATATTATCTCTTTGAGATGGCTCATCGATCCCGCCTTCATTCGGAAGCAACACAAGATGGTCGCTATTAATTCGGCGATTGAAGTCGACCTCACTGGACAAGGCACTCTTTAGAACGTTTGAATGTTTATATAGTAACTAACATGTTTGCCAGCGTTTGTATACACTTATAGATTGTCGTTAATTCAATTTGCAGTTGTCTCCGACTCTATTGGCAGCCGATTCTACTCAGGCTTCGGTGGACAGGTACGAAAAATTTTGCTCTGAAAATAAGTCAAGTACGCATTCCCTCATCAACATCTTCGCTGATTCCACCAGGCTATTGCGTCTTTTTCACCCAGGTCGACTTTATCCGCGGCTCTGCCATCGCTGACGACGGAATGGGCAAGCCGATCATCGCCATTCCTTCGATCAACAAGAACACGGGAGAAAGCAAGATATCCGCATTCATCAAACAGGTTATACTCTCGCTTAGACATTGTTTGTGTTTATTTATTTATTATTTCTCAATATATTCATATATCATAATAAATTTTCACTCATTGGAAATTCTATTTTCAAAACTAAAAATCGATATTTCAGGGCTCCGGCGTGGTGACGACTCGCGCGCACGTCCACTACGTCGTGACCGAATACGGAATCGCGCAGCTCTGGGGGAAAAGCGTGCGGCAGCGCGCGCATTCCCTCATCAACATTGCCCATCCACAGCACAGGGAACAACTCGAGAGGGACGCCTTCCAGCGGCTCAAGGTACATACCTATGTACATATATTTAAAAAAAATTTCCTTAAAGTTTCAAATATTCAGATTTTTGATTTATGGGTTTGGTCCGAATATCCTTCCTTGTTTCAGAAATAATAACAGCTTCATTCGTAAATTTGTTTTAATGTATCGCTGAAAAAAAAATAAACCGGCTCGATTTCGTTGGCGTGAACAGCTTTTTTTCCAGGTGATGCCTTCTGCAGACTAGAAGCTTTATCCCTCGAATATCAATAAACAATCTTGTTCATCCAGACGAGTTTTAACGCGGATTCCGATTTGGTGATGTAACTAAAAATTGTGCGAATAGTAATAAAAATAAAGTGACTTTTTTGCAGCTGATTAATAGAAGCCTTTACGTTGATAACCTTCTAAATAGTTTAATAAAGATGTCTCCCGCTTACTTCTTGCTTCATATTTTTCGGGAAAGAAAAAAAATGCAGAAACTCGTATACATATTTGAAGCTTCCAAAAGATTATTTATTTATTTATTTATAAGCAAAATGACGGCAGAAAATATATGCGAGACACAATGACACGTGGAGACATGCATTTCGACAGTAATTACTGCATGTGAAAGAGAAAACGTGAGGAAGTGGACATGACTTACTTTAATGTACAACATGCGTGAACCACAACCTAAGTAGCGTAATCGAAACGTGAGGAATTGTGGTGAACATGACATATTTCAGTGTATATGACCAAACCATTATCTAAATATCGTCTTCGAAACATGAGGAAGCGTAATAAACATGACTTGCTTTAATATACGTGCCCAAACGGCAACATAAATAGCGTAATTCGAACGTGAGGAATTGTGGAGAACATGATATTTTTCACTGTATGTGCCCAAAACACAACCTAAATAAAGCCATATCATATAGGTTTTTATTTTGGGCTATATAAAATTGATCTAGTGGCCATTTCTTCCTCACTTCTCTCTTCTGCTTTGTCGACACGCGCTCTTCTCCAGTCCCTGGTCCGCATCGAATTCCCGTCCTCGCTTTCCCCACTTATTCCATCTCCTTCATTCAAGAAATATTGGCCACTTCCAGCATAATTCTGTAGACTGGTGAAAATAATTTCACGTGATCCAGAATCCTTTAATCTGATAAAAATTAAGTCGCCAGCAAAAATTTTCTTCTCTGAAACTTGTCATTGTTGTTTTTAGATCTATTACCCCTACAATTTCGTTAGTTTCATCCTCCGCCCCGCTTGCCTGCATATTTTCTTTGACTACCTTCTCACTCCATGTTTCTACCCTTTCCCTCGAAATGTTTTCAGGGGTAAAATGCTTCCCTGCCGTGTCCTCGAGGCTGGCCGCCGCTCCCTTTCCCTCTCGTTGTCTCTCTCCTCCTGCTCTCTCGCCCATCTCCGCGAAGTGACATACCCCATTGCGGGTAAAAAGCCGAGGGTTCTCTCGGCTAATGAGGCATTCAAAGACATCAAGAGTGGTTCGGAATCACTTTTTCTCATTGGAATAAATATTTATTTAAAAAAAGATATCGATGATCGAGGGATCCAAGATTGGAAGGATTTCGGCGATTCTTCGCCTGTGGGAATTTGACGAAGTGAAGTAGATATTGGGCTTATCCTATCGAACCCACCGTTTCTCCAGAAGCAGCGATGATGATGAGCGGGATACCGTGGGGTGGGGCCTGGGTGGGGGCGAACTTGAGTCATTCCGATTGTGAGATGATTGGGAAGCGGCGCCCTTTGCCACAAGGCTACCTCGACCATCGACGAAATAACTAGAATGAAATTAATTAATTCATAAAAAAATTGATATTAAGGTTCGTTGCACAACATTTATGATGCCATTTTAAGGCCAGAACATCTTCTCGCAAGGCGATTCGGCGACTCCGACGCCGCTGCTCGAAGCGCTGCATCGACACGCCAAGAAGGTCAGGCTTTCGATTGGAGCCTTTTGAGCAGATCGGAGAAGATGGGAAAAATGCCCTGAATCAATGGTGATTCTCTTGGAGAGTTCAAATATTGTGCGGATTTGAATGGGCGCCATCCGGGAAGAGATGTGTGGAGCATTTTATCTGGGGAATAATTGAAGAAATAGAAGAAGAACCGACGAATACAAGAAAAATTCAATTCAGGAAATTGGTTAATCATAATGAAAACTGGAACATAATAGAGTAATGAAGTAAAGGAGAAAAATAAAATGTATAACGAAAATAAAACAGATGGAAATCATGGAGGAAGAAAACAGTTGGGAAGGCGCTATTATTCATAATTCCAGAACAACCTACGCGACATCAAACTCCATGGAATGTACCTGCAAGGCAATTCGCCGTGGTTGGAGAAGGGAGAGTACGGTGGGTTTCATGCGGTTGCTCCCTACCCTCTCTCCCTCTCGTCTCTCACCCTCGCCCTCTCTCTTTTTCTCTTTTCTCTCCCTCGTCCTTACTCTCTTCTTTCTCTTCTCCCACACTCATCTATCTTCTCTCTCATGCCTTCAATATCACGAATTCCTCCATCTTTCCAGATCGTATTCGTTCCAACATGATGTTCATCAGTGCCAGCCATCAGAAGGCAATCAACGAAGGTGCTGATGAATAAATATAAATTATAATAAAGGAAAGCTAAACAGTTAGATAAATTCGAAAAAAAAAATTAATGTCAATTTAACAAACGAATTGTCAATTTCTCAATGAAATACTATTTGCAGGCCGCGCCGACTACGTGCCAATCATGCTGAGCGACATCCCCCGACTCTTCTATCGACGTGTCATTCCGCTCGATGTCGCCATCGTTCAGGTTTGGCCACGAGGAACATAGATTATGAAGAAAGCAAAAATAAATTATAAAATCATTTAAAGAACTAAAGAATAGTTGAGAAAATAAAATAACAGGAGAAATGCAAGGAAAAAATATTAAAAAATTAAAGAATAAAACAAATTAAAATGACTTATTTGAGGTGTCTCCGCCGGACGAGCACGGCTTCTGCTCGCTCGGAACGGGCGTCGACATTACTCGGTCTGGTGTGCTTTTTTAAAGGAGGGCGATCACCGAAAAAATTATGCGATATTTTAAATTGCCGCAGCCCTTCGCACGTTCATTCGCGCGTGCTATTTTCACGCAGCGGGTTTGTGCGACCTGCGAAACAGCACGTGAGAATGAGAGTGATTAATCACAGGGCAGACGCGGCGCGTTGTTTTCAACCGCATAAACATACAAGAAAAAAAAGCATTGCGAACTTAACTGAACTTAGCTTACTTTGATGTTACCGATAACGGCGGGTATATAACAGTAAAAATTGGGTTTAAAAAATGATATCTCGTTCCTTTTCAGCGCCGCCCTCCGCAGCAGCGCCCAAATCATCGCACTGCAGAATCCGCGGATGCCGCGCACCTTTGGCGACTCGCTGGTTCACTCCTCGCACATTGACGTCATCGTCGAGGCGGACAACTTTGAGCTCCACGAGTTCAAGTCAGCAAGACACCAAACAATTTCCCTTTGCCTACCCTAGCCATTCTAACTATGGCTACCGCCAGGACCAATCCTGCGGGTGAGGTTCAAAAGAAGATCGGTCAGCTCATCGCCGAGAATCTCATCGAAGACGGCTCGACCCTGCTGATGGGTGTGCCATAAATAGTTTTTTTTTTTTTTAAATGTATTAATATACATAATCTTGGAATACATTTCGTACCGCATCATGGTAAGAGCTATGCATTTCTTAGGCATCGGCGACATCCCAAACGCGGTGCTCGCGTCGCTCGGGAACCACCGCGTCGCTCGGGAACCTCGGCGTGCACTCGGAGATGTTCTCCGATGGCGTCCTCGAGCTCGTCGAGAAGAACGTCATCAACAACCGGCTCAAGGCAAATTCATCTCACAATCAATCAAATATATATCATGGAAATATATATGCTATATAAATACTTATGTATGTTTAGCATTTTGTAATCTTTTTTAAAGATATAGATATATCTTTTTTTCTTGATTTCAGACGACATTCCCTGGCCGACTCGTGACTTCCTTCGTATTCGGCACTCGCCGCCTCTACGACTTCATCGACAACAACCCGCTCGTTCACTTTGGCAGCAACGAGTGAATTTAATTACTTACTTAATTGATTAGTTTACTAATTAATTACCTCTAATTAATATGAGAGCAAAAGCGTTGAATTTTTACACGGAAAATTCCGTTCAAAGTAATAGAATTTTGTAAGGCAGATGGGTCAACGACCCGTCCTTTATTCGCCAGCAGCACAAGATGGTCGCCATCAATTCGGCCATTCAAATCGACCTCACCGGCCAGGGTATCACTATTTTTATTTTTATTTTTTTTCATTCTACAAAAACATGTGCTCTTAAATTTTAAAAAAAGGTCTAATATTAATTACAATTACAATTTCAGTTGTCTCTGACTCGATCGGCGGTCGTTTCTACTCGGGATTCGGTGGACAGGTGTGTTTAAATGGACTCACTGATTAACTGGCAGCATAAAACCAGCTCGTGGTCAGGAGGCTAAAGCAGGGGCTTGATGATGAAATAACATCACGATGAAGCTTAACTTTTTCGATCGACTTTATCCGCGGCTCTGCCATTGCTGACGACGGAATGGGCAAGCCGATCATCGCCATTCCTTCGATCAACAAGAACACCGGCGAGAGCAAGATCTCCGCATTCATCAAGCAGGTTCTACCATGGCTTAAACACTGTTTATATTTATTTATTTATTTGTTTATTTATTATATTATTTCTAAATATATCCATACATATAATGTCTACTCTTTAAAAATGTTAGTTTCGAAATCGATATTTCAGGGCTCCGGTGTTGTAACGACTCGCGCACACGTCCACTACGTGGTGACGGAGTACGGAATCGCGCAGCTCTGGGGGAAAAGCGTGCGGCAGCGCGCGCATTCCCTCATCAACATTGCCCATTCACAGCACAGGGAACAACTCGACAAGGACGCCTTCCAGCGATTCAAGGCATCGCTTACGATATTCAAATTTGAATTGGCGCCATTTTGTTCGATATTTAATTAGCTGATTTACATATTTCAGGTGATGCCATCGGCCGACTAGACATACTACATTGCCATCCACATCCGATGCGCCCTTCTCCTTGCCCTCTTAACTCTCAGTCTCAGAACCACTCCTTGACCTTCCTCCGACTCCACTAATCCTCAAGCCCCCTAGCGACCACTTTCGATTTCAAAAAAATGAGCCACTCCTCGTCAGCACAAAATTGTAGATAAAGGGCTGAATTTACTGAGAAAAAGGACAGCAGAAAATAAAACGTGAGAAACAATGAGACATTCAGAAAGTAATTACACATGCTTGTGACAGAAGCAATAATAATATTTCCACTGCTTTCCCTTCCCTAACACATGAGTATATGCCCTCTAGAATAAAGATATATTTCCACTGATTTTTCCACACCAAAACCGGAAAAATGTAGTTCTCCGTTGAAGTCCATCTAAACATTCCGCGGTTCAGACTTTATTCGAGGGGAAACTGTAATGAAGTCATTGAAAAAGAAAACCAATAGAGTAAAAATCGAATTTAGATAAAATGTAAATGATCCGTCTGGGCAACGATATCAATTTAACTAATGCAGGAAAATTTTAGTCGGTAAGTTGTGTAGTACAATCGATTAAGTTTTCTCATGTAGTGTTCTTTCTCTCTCTCTCTCTCTCTCTCTCTCTCTCTCTCTTTCTCCCTGTTTCCAGTCATTATATTATTCATTCTCTCTCTTAACTCTCACTATCTCAATAACCTTATCTTACGTTGACTCAGCCATAATCGCAAACAAAGCGTCGAATAATTGTAGTCGACGTTGGTGGAACCACCAATAACGTGCCCTCCGCGATTGCACATTCTCTCTCTCTCTCTCTCACCCTGATAGCTCACACTCAAGCTGTTCCAGCAAACACCTTCACTTTATCATAATGCTGGCAGAGAGGTACAAGAGTCGATTCCGGTGGTTGCTTTCAGGCTTAGAGAAATATGGATTCCGAATAATGAAAATGACGGAAAATAAGAGTAAACCTTTTAAAGTTCAAAAGAAAAAGAGAATGAAGTGAACGGATTCCGATTGCAATTGGAATGCTTTATTGCAGAAATTGAGAGAAACCCGGGAATAAAGTGCGAAAGTGCATATGGCGGAGAATCAGTTCAGCTCTAACAATAAGCAAGTCAATTTCCTCTTGATTCGAATGGTTCATGAGATGGAGCAACAGGAGCAACAGTGCGAATAGTGGGATGCAGGCTGTCGGGCATGGAAATAGTGAGGAGAAACAGAAGGGAGGAACTAATCGAGAAAGGAAAGTTAGAGAGGAGGAGACAGAGACGGAGAGAGGAAGAGAGTGAGTGAGATAGAGGTAGATTGAGATAAGACTTGTATATTTATGGAGGGGTGGCTGAAAGGATCGTACGAGCAGAGCAAGGGCACACGTGACAAAGTGCAGCGGAGAAATGGGATGGGCGCAGGAAATGCCCCTGGAGTGGAAGAGAGAGAGAGAGAGAGAGAGAGAGAGAGAGAGAGTAGAAAGAGGCAGAGGATAAGACAGGAAGGCGAACTGATCAGTTCCTCTTCCACGACATCTGTTTTATGTCCGGAGCTGTCTTCTTTCTTCTCTGCACTCTCCTCGACTCCTCTCACGCTCTCTTCACTCTCTCTCAGCTCTTTGCTCATTGAACCTGCCGTTGATTTCGAATCCCCTGAAAAAAGGTAGAAATAAAAGATTTCTGACAGACATGTGTAATGTATGTTTAACAAATGATTAAGTAACTCTCGTCTCAACTGATATTAAAGGAATTTCAAATTCAAACGTTTTCGGCATCATTATGAAAAATCTATGCATATAAAAACGAGTCTTTCTTGTAAATTAGTCTTGTTACCAAAGTAGATGCTCGGTCGACGTGGTTAAGCATGATTAAATTTTTTTCTTCCGGAGAATGCATCTCATTTCCTAAAGAGAGAGTACTATACTTTTTGGGAAATTTAATCTTTATAATCTTTCTTATTTATATATATAAATTCCTGACACACGTTCCTGACAAAATTTCATAACTAATCAAAGATGTTTTTTCATCAATAAAAGAACATCAACCACGTGGCATCCACAAAGTCGGCGTTCGATGACACTTCGTCGTAAAAGAAAGCCAGGCACGTTCAATATGCTTAGAATCCATAGTCAGCTGCGATCACAAAATGATTGATCAGCACCCGCCAGTCCGCCCCGATTGACTACTTGACTATGTTGTCTCATTTCGGCGATTCCTTGGCTTCTTATTGTTAGGAGCGGTCTGATTGTGAGCTGCACTCTCCCTGGCATTATAACATATTTTAAAGAGGGGTGATCAGTAAAAAATTATGTGAATTCTCAAATTACCTCGGCCCATCGCACTCTCATGCAAGCGTGCTATTTTCACGCAGCGAGTTAGTGCGACCTGCGAATCAACAAGCAAGAATGGAAGTGTCTACTCCCAGGGCAGTCGCGGTAATTCAAGTATGAATTAAATTCTTTTCCTTGATCGTCTTCCTTTAACTAATCCTTCTTCGTCTGTTCGTAGATACAGCAAATTTCTGATTTGGAATACTATATCAAATATTCATGATTTAGAAGGCATTCTTAATTAAATTCGACATCAATGATTTTAAAAGTTGTTCCAATTTACAGCTCCTTCATACTACAGGCGTCTCTCTGAACCCGCCCCGATTGACTCTTCATCCTCATTTCGGTGGTTCATTGGCTTTTCTAGGGCGGTCTGAGCTGACGTTTCCCTGAAATTATCACACAATTATATAAAATGACTCAAAGGGATTAGCAAAAAATTTTTTGAGAGTTGCTTTGGAGTAAGAAAAAGGGATTAGAGCTCCAAATAACAACGGAGACCGACGTCGTTTTTCCTTTGTTTTGTTCTATCAAACCTATGCGATAACTCGGGCATATCTGCCTTTAGGAATAACATTAGATTTACTATTATTGTGTGCATTTTGCTTTATAAAACGGGAAGAACTATCCTAAGAAAAGATTATGCGCCGCAGATGACACCAGAATATTCGGAGGCTCATACTTTATTCAAAGAGAGACTGGACTGAAGTCACTAGAAAAAGATCAACCGAGTTAAAATTGAATTTAAGGGATATGTAAACATTTATCTGTCAGGGTTACAAGAAAATGTATTGATACAGGAAAAGTTTGTCGAGAAGGTTATAATGTCAAGTACAATCGTTATTCTCTCAGAAAATGTTAACAAAAAGAGAGCCACAAAATAAGCAGT
The DNA here is from genome assembly GCA_945643635.1 of Allodiplogaster sudhausi. Taxonomy (NCBI): domain Eukaryota; kingdom Metazoa; phylum Nematoda; class Chromadorea; order Rhabditida; family Diplogasteridae; genus Allodiplogaster; species Allodiplogaster sudhausi. The sequence continues at coordinate 225,721 of CALZFC010000256.1, forward strand.
TTACATCCGTTATTTGCAAGAGATTTTATGTACAGCAGGTTGTAGATTCGGGCATAACAGAGAACAACGTGAAATCATTTTCCAAAAAAAAAAAGAAACCGGGAAGGGAAAAAAGTGAATCACTGATATCGCCGTTGGAAAAAAAATAAGCTACATAATAATGAATAAAGTCATACCTGGTAGAGTTGGAGAGCAGTTATCACCAACCAATTAGAATGAACAACATTTCACATGCATGAAAAGACAACTTTTTTTTTCGATTTTTCCAAGGGTGTTGGGAAAAATCGAAAAAAAAAGGTTTACTTGAAAGTGTTAAAGACATTCCATAAGTCAACTTGAGGCAAATAAAATATGTTTACTATTCCCCAAAAACAGAAATCTACTACTTGATATGAGAAAAGATTAAAATAATGATTGGTCGGCTAATTTGAAGCAATTTGTACGAGGGCGAGTGCTGCGAATTGTGATTGGCGGTGGAAACAATTTGATTGGTTGAGGAGTGGCGAGCTTTTCCGGGCATAATATAGAATCCGTTAAACTCTACCAACGGTTTCTTTTTTGTTATCTTTTTGCACTTGTCTGTGCCAAAGACAAGTGCAGAAAAGTAAGAAAATTTTGAAGACAATGTACTTTGGCCACAGCTCCTCTAATACATGGGGAGGAGGTTCTGCAATGCACCCCCCCCCCCAAAGGGGTCTTGGCATGCCCCATAAAAGGGGCTCCTGCTATGCACCCCTCCCGTTCTCGCCGTTGCTGCAGCCTCCTCCGCCGTCCATGCCGTTGAGCAGCGCGAGCGACGGTGGCTTCTCGTCGATGCACGCTCGCTTCACCTCTCCGCCTCCGCTACTCTCGTCTGTCATCATCTCGTCGGCGGCGCGTTTACGCTGTAATTTTTTTTTTAAATAATTTTCTCTAATATTAAATTATAAACTATAAAAATGGCCCAAAAAAAATTACATTTCTTATTCAATGTGAAAGTAAATTCCACATAGTAATAGCAACATAAATCGAAAGCAATACATCCGAATGAGGACGACTGTCTGTCACGCAATTGATCTTCAGAGTAAAAGAGGATGACGTCAACTTCGCAGAAAGATAATGGCCAACAAAATTTGGTATCGTGAGTGAGTGCAAATAGCAAATTGATTGCAAACTGAAAAAGCCAATTTGCAATCAGCTACGGCTCACCTCATTCTGTATGACGGGAGCGATGCTCCTCGTGGAGTAGCCCATCTCCAGCATGTTGTACGCGGCGGCCAGCAGCTTCAGCGGCTCGCCCACTGACGTCATCAGAAAGTTCGCAAAGTGCTCGCGAACGTTGATCGCCGCTCCTTGTGCCGCAGCGATCTCGTGGTAGCTGTGGTAGAGGTCGTTCAGCTGGAAAGAGGCTTAGAGAGAAAGGAGAAAAAAGCAAAGACAAAATAATACAATGTACGAAAGTAGTTATGAGGCTCAAATAGTTATGGCATCTTGTGAGAAATGAAAAGGCGACGACTTTCTTTTTTCTATTTGCTCAAATTATGCTGAAATGGTCAAATTATCAAAAAATTAGTCAACAATTATGGAAAAAATACTATGATAACGTGAGAAGGAGAGAAAACAAAAGCTAAACTAAAATGATGACAATAAATATTAACTGAACAACATAATAAGAAAGATCCTCTTCTCCCACCTGTCTCAGCTCGTCGAACGAGAACCCTAGCGTGAGCAGCTCGAGTACACGTTGCGCCGCAATCTTGCGCGTCTCGTCGGCCGGCGGCGCGAGCGGCGTCTGCGCCGCATCGAGTGCAGACGCCGCGGCCGCCGAGTTCGCCGCCGCGACAGCTGCCGCCATCTGGAAGGCCAGCGAGCGGGTCATCTGCAAGGAGAATTTGCAAATTCTTTTTTAAAAAAATCATCAATATTTATCTATTTCAATTTTCCTGACAGTTGTAGTCGAGTCTCTCTGAATCACACGCTCTATCGCCTTTGTTGTCAGGCAGAAAGGTGCGAATTAAAAAATGAGTTTTTAATTCCATAAGTACTTAGAACACCCCAAGTAGTATGATTCGTGGCTATGTTGGGGGAGGAGTGAAAGAAAGAGTGAAGAAAGATGCTAAGTGAGCTCTTCAGACCTGCTCGGCACCGTCGCCGCCGACCAGATTAAGCAGCTGCTGCGGACTTGCGAGGAAGCCATTCTGCAGTGCTTCCAGCTGCTACAGAAAAATAACTCCTTATTAATCAATTTATCTTTCAAGTGTCTTTCGAGAGAAACCACATAAATCTCTTTCTGACTCATTTTGCAACCGCAACATGACTCAGTGAGGGAGAGCAAGAGAGAGAGTTATCCCGAGAGCGAGAGACAGAGGCAGGAGAGAGAGAAAAACAGGGAGAGAGAGAGAGATCTTGAGACATTGAGAGAGAGGGACAGAGAGATGGATAGAGAGAGAGACAGAGAGAGACAGAGACAGAGAGAGAGAGAGACAGAGAGAGAGAGAGAGAGGTCTGCTAACATTGCCCTCGGGTCCCAGCCGTGTCGTTCCGGGTGCTTGCGCGCCTCCGGCTGCCCCTCCTCCTGCCGATGACGTCACTACTGCCCGAAGCAGACTCGAGACGCCGCCGGCCGTGATCTCGCTCTTCGGTTGGAACTTCTGTCAGCGCAAATATTGTCCAAATATTATTGACTTTTTAAAATATTTTTTTCTATTGTTTTTTTTTACATCAATTCATGAATAAACATAAATATTTCACAAGTAAGCCTTTTTTAATTCGGCCACTTTTGCAATGATATACCACCCAACACCCAGGATAATGGAAGCATAGGATGCATCGGATACATCGGTTGTAACTTTGGTTATCCTGTGCTCAATTGGTTTCTTTCAGCTGTCATAGTGTACTTGCCAGTGACGCAGAGAGACCAAAAGAGTCTACCGAGTACGACTTTTAGAAGCGGTCAAAATGACATTTATTCGTGCCGTCTCGTGGCCGTCTCGGATAACGACATTTCCCAGCTTCTTATTCATCTTTACTTGCTTGCTTTTTATGAGAATGGCCGCCATGTCACTTTCACTCTTCATCTTGTAGTCATTGCTGGGAGCACACAAAAGAAAAAAGACGAAGAAGAAGAGGAAAAGAAAGAAAGTTGCAAATCTATAAAAGGAAAAGAGATAACAGTAGGATGGTGTTAGAGATTTGTGATAACGACAAGAGAAAAAAGGATAGAGAGTGGGGATGAGAGAGAGCGAGAGAGAAAGATAGAGAGAGAGAGAGAGAGAGACATCTAGTGTAGAAGCATTCGTGCGGGAGGCACCGATAAAGGTGTAAAAGGGAAAGGTGAGTTATAAAGTAGGCGAATAGTGATGTAGTCTGCATTAGTTGCTCGCTTTCTCACAGTCTATATCCTACCGTTATCTCTCTCTCTCTCTCTTCCCTCTATTTCCTATCACTCTGTCTCTCGTTCTATCTCTTTCTCTCCTTCTAACTCTCTCCCGCTCTCTCTCTCTCTCTTCCCTCTCTTTCCTATCACTCTGTCTCTCGTTCTATCTCTTTCTCTCCTTCTAACTCTCTCCCGCTCTCTCTTCCTTCTGTCCCTTCTCTGCTTCCTGCTTCCTCCGTTATCAGGCAGATTGAGAGCAGTTCGATCGTTCAAGTTTCCTCTCTCTCCCTCTCTCATCCTCTGCTCTCCCCTCTCTGCCTCACTCTTTTACTCTCATGCGACTTGCAGTTGAAAATGTTCACTTGCTCTTCACTTTCAGCCTGTGCAACATCGAGCTCGATAATGGCAAGCCTTTGCACAGAATAGGTGCCTGTCCATGTCCATAACGCTCTTTCTTTCTCTCTCTTTCTCTCTCTCTCCGTCCAGCATCTCCTCCCTCTCTGACAAGATCCGCCATGATCACGTGATGATATCAACTCCTCTTGTGCGTCTGTGCCCTGGCTTTTGCCCCCCCCCCCCTTAATATCTGTAACCTCGTGACAGTAGACTGATGCAAAAGGAGAGACTAGTGAAGGAAGGATGGGAGAGGAGGGTGAGAGAGAGGAAAGAACGAGAGAGAGAGAGAGAGAGAGAAAGAGAAAGAGAGAGCGAGAGAGAGACAGCTAGATAGAACGGAAGAAAAGGCTAAAAAAGAGATAAGCAACTGTGTATATGCATGAGTGTATGCTAGATTGCCAATGACCTTGAAAAATACCTCCCATGAAAGAAGATGAATAATCATGACAAATGAGAGAGCTACAGTATCCGCATAGAATGAAGATGTGTGCATATGACTTTTTTCTTAAATACGAAATATACAAAAGGCACAAATTTACTAAATTGAAAAAAAAGAAATAAAGTTCGAGGAATATTTTTTTGCATCAGCATTGAAAGAAAATTATTATAGATCACTTGAATTTACAAGAAAAATGCACATATGTATGTACATACATGCATTTTAAAATAAATCATTAATTCTTGAAGTAAATGATCTCCATGTTCTGCTTCTCTTGCTTGCGTCGAAACATATTATTCCAGTTATATTTAATAAATAATAAATAATTTAAAGAAGTCATCTCTTTGATAATTTATCATTAAGTATAGGTAATTTTTAATAATAATAATAATTTAAAAAAAAAACTCCACCTCCTTGTTCTGCTTGAGCCGATTCTTCAGAGATGCCCGCTGGATGTCGGCCGCGCGGCAGACTCGATCGTAGAAGACGTCCTTGTTCGGGCCGAGGAGGCGCGCGATTCTTAAAAGGAGAAAAACTCACGTTTGAATTCACACCTTTTTCCCTGAGAGAGCATGTGATTTAGAGAGATGTCGAAATTTAAATAGATTGCTGTGGACTTTTGTGCTTGTTTAATTTAACCGTTCATTTACTTATCTCTTAGCGTTTTGCCAAAAAGCGGCTCATCATCAGTATGTCTAATCAAAATTGATTTTTAGCCTCCTAACAATTAGTTTATGATAAAATTTAGAATACTTACTGCATGACAAACAAATAGATAAATAAGTGAGAGAGAGAGAGGGAGAGATTCAGATTAAGAGAGAGTGGGAGAGAGAGAAAGAGAGAGAGAGTGGGAGAGAGAGAAAGAGAGGGTGGGAGAGAGAGAAAGAGAGAGAGTGGGAGAGAGTAGGAGAAACAGAAAAAGAGAGAGAGAGTGGGAGAGAGAAAAAGAGAGAGAGAGTGAAAGAGAGAGAGTATGAAAGAGAAAGAGAGTGAAAGAGAGGGTAAAAGAGAGAGAGAGAGAGAAAGAGAGAGAGAGAGTGGGAGAGAGAGAGAAAGAAACGAACATGTATATGCGTCGAAGTTGCTCGAAAGTGATGGCCGTTTTGGCGTTGACGGAAGATTCCTTCTGCGCGCGAATTTGTGTCTCGAGAGAGATGATCTCACGCTCGATCTGCTACAGGCGAGGCGATTATTTTGTCTCATCAGATCTTTGATCTTTTAAACCTGTTTTATCAAACCCTTTATTCGTTATGCAAGTGATTCGTTTGGCTCTTTTCGTCTACTTCCGTTCAGGAGACATTACCCGGACGTGTCGTTTAACTCTAATAAAATTTAATCTGGTAGGCTCCTTTAAAGAAATTACAAATATAACTAAATTAAATTAAATTAAATTTCTATCATTAAGTTATCTAAAATTAAAGGAAAAAAAATCTCCCTTAACATTTCCATCTCGTTTGGAAGATGCATTGGTTGTAGTGAATAGAAGCACCGATTTAGAAATCTCTACGCTGCACCGATAAAAGAAGATGCCGTACATATATATTTGTATGATTAATTGCACATATTCTATCTTGCAATCCACCTACATATATTACTGTAGCACTAAAATATCATATGGGTGTCTGCCTCGCCTCGATAGTGCTGTACTCGCCGACACCGGTCGACGATGAAGGAGGCGGGGGCTGCAGCTCGAAGGTGAATGCAGAGGGGAAGGCAGTCGAGGAGGCGGCGTCGTTGCTGTTGTTGTCCATGCTGGAGGGAGAAAGAGAGAGAGAGAGAGAGAGAGAGAGAAAATGAGGAGAGAGAAAGAAAGAAAGGAAAAGAGAAGGAGAGAGATAAAGGAGGTAGAGAGAGAAGAAACGTGTAACAATGTCAGATTGTAATGAGTAACAAGACAAAGAAGACAATAAGATAACTTGAAGCTTCAACGGACCCATTTCCATTCTGCTCCGATCGTGGACTGCTGCTGTTGGGTGCCTAAAAAAAAAAGAGGAGCCGTATTTTCGCTATTGGAACCCGGAGTACTATTTTTCAATACTCTTGCGAGAGAGGAGCACTATTAGAGGTTTCTACTAGAAAGGGGAGGTATTTTTCAATGACACTATCAGGGGAGGGTGCAATTTGAGGGGGAGAAAATACGGTATAATGATTAACTATGCAGATACTTGTAATGATTTTTCTTACACACACAGATCAACTAGCTATTACTAATATTCACTACGGGGTTTTTAGCTTTTCTTTTTCGACTCTTTTGCAGTTCGACTCTATTGATTGCAACGGATCTGTTCAGCATTCTCACTATCTCTATTAAAGAAAAATTCATTCTCTTTTGTTCTCTCCATCTTTCCCTCTCTCACTCACTCTGTCTGTCTGTCTGTCTGTCTGTCTGTCTGTCTCTCTGTCTCTCTGTCTCTCTCTCTCTCTCTCTCTCTCTCTCTGTCTCGCAGTGTTGTGATATGGACGAAGAAGTGATCGCTTTTTCTTTCAAAATATTTCGAGTGGACGAAAGGGGGGTCAACGTAAGCATGGCTATACTTGTTCCCTTCTAGTTTTCATATCTTTCTACTTCTCTAAATCTCTCTCCCTTTTTTACTCCCCTCCCCTCTTTCTCGCTTATATCTATCTCACTCTTTTGCTATCTTCCCCCATCACTCTCTTTATCCTTTTTTCTCTTATCGTTTCTCTCTCTCGCTCTTCCTCACCTCCTCAATATCTCTTACCCTCTTTCTCACTATCTCTCTCCTTCTATCTCCTTCTCATTTCCTCTCTCTCTCTCTCTCTCGCTCTCGCTCACATCCTCTCTCTCTCTATATGTTTCTTCATCTGTCTCACTCACCTCCGGTTGTTGTCTAGCTCTCTCTCTCTCTCTCTCCCCTCTCTCTCTCCCTTTCTCTCTCTCTCCCTCTCACCACCCACCTCCTTGCTGTCCTCAGGCGTCGAGGACGAGGGTGGCTCCATGACGACGTCGTTCTGCTGCTGCTGAATGTGCTGCAGCAGCTGCTGCTCGCCCTGCAGCCGCAGCGACAGGGGCGCGTTCACGATCTGGCGGAGAAGAGCCTCCAGCTTGAGGAAGGAAGAGAGGAGCAAGGAGAGGAAGCTGTTGAGAACAAGCGCCTTCAAGGAGATTTTAAATGAAACTCACGTTTGCATTGGCGCCCTTTTGCCTGATAAAGAAGGCGAGAGAGAAAAAGAGAGAGAGAAACTACAATGGTCAGATATAATTCTTAAGAAGATTCCAATAGATTACGGTTGATAAAAAAAAAGAAAAAGTTCAATGAATAAATGAATCGATCATTGGAAAAGAGCACTGGGACAACGGCTAGAAGCTTGGAGAGTATTGTGTTGTGTTGTGTATTGTGAGCTGAGCTACTGTACTGTCATAGCAAATGGAGTAATATACCCTCGTTTTCCTATCTTTCCGGGGTATCAGAAGAGATCCTTCCTTCTCACTACCCATTTGGCTTCTTGCTCGAGGGCGAATACATGTAGGGAATTCCAAGTATAGTCTACATTTTCTTTTGTCGTTTTTATTCGAGAATTCTGAGTACTACTCATGATTTCTCTACTTTTGCAGAGAAATCACGAGTAGTACTAAGAATTGTCAAATAGACGGCATATTCGCGCGGGGAGCGAGGAAGAGCAGATCCCTTTTGCTACCCCGGAAAGTAAGTGAAGAAGGGCAATTCCTTGCAGTTATTAGACTTACATTAGCTTTCTTGAAATTTAGTAACTTTGGCATAAGGAGTAGACGTCCCTTAAGGGTTCTAAAAATGGGACATCGACTAGATATTTGGAACGGTCAAGGGGTTCTATACAAATATTATCTACGTCTCTAGGCGCCACGAGCTTTCCAGAATGTTCTGATCTCCTGATAGTCCATTGACTTGCGATATTTCCCGTTCACACATGGTCTGTTTCTCTCATCCCCCCCCAGCTAGTGTCGCACAGACCCAATGTAAAGCTCATTGGACTCAGTTCGACACCCTACGAAGTTAGAGCTCTGGAACACAACATAGGAACAATGGAGCAAAATGTTTGCAGTATCGTGAGGATGATTTTTAAGTAGAACAGGGACAATCAGTACAATGTGCCCCGTAGTACAAAACACAAATTGCATCAGTTGGTCGCTGCACTCTCACTGACGCCAAAAATTTTGTCCACAGATTAAACAAAATGAATCCTTTAAAAGATTGGATTTCTAAGCGAAAAGTTGGCATTCAGAATAAGAGACTCAAATTCAAGTATTTTTTTTGGAATCTAGAATTTAAAAAGAAAGTCTTGCTTCAGGGACCTTTCATACACCTTACCATTCATACAGCCTATAAATACGAGGAAAATTAAGTCCATCCCGTTATCTACATAGTCTATGGGCTGTATGCAGGTAGTGGTGTACTCAAATGTTGAAAACGTTACTAAAATGTTACTAAAGTTACTGCATAGTTCCAAATGTTACAAATCTTACTACAATGTTACAAATGTTTTCTGTGTGGTAATTGAAAATCACTTCTAGCCGAGCAAATACCGTATGTATATACCAATCATGCATTACAGGAAGTAAAAAAAAAGAAAACGAAGGACATCACGAGAAGCTTGACAGCGCGCTTTGCAATGACAGAGACGGCGAAGGTGGTTGAGAGTTCTTACTTTTTCGTCTGTCTCTGTCTCTCTCTCCCTTTCTTTCTCTCTCGCTCTCTCTCTCTCTCTCCGTCTCTCTCCGTCTGTGCTCTCTCTCTCTCTTTCTCCAACTCTTCCCCTCTCAATCTCACCATTTTCTCTCTTTCTTACTCTCTCACCCTCTCTCTTTTTCTTTCGCTCTCTCATTCTCTTCTTATTACTCCAGCACACCATCTTGTTCACAGCATGAAACCTCTGCTTCCTTGCTTTTTCTCGACAATCATATCACCGACATGGCTGATACTTTTACTTCTCATTGTCTATGCCTATTCCTGCCTGTTTATTCAATCTCACACTCTTACTCTTTCTCTCTCGCTCTCTCTATCTCTCTATCTTCTCTCTCTCTCTCTTTCTCTGCTTCTTTTTCTGATTTCTCTCTATCTTCTCATCAATGCCGAGCAGTACCAGCTCTACTGATAAGCTAGAAGCCTTCCTCGTCCTTTCAAACACCTGAATGAATCGGCTCGCTTCGATTATGGAGAGAGAGGGAGAGAGAGGAGAGAAAGAGAGAGAAGGGATAGAGAGAGAGATATGTAGAATGAGAGAGAAGAGATGATAGCAAGAAAGAGAGAGAAAGAGAGTAGATATAGAGAGAGATATAAAGCGGAGAAAAAAGCACGGGTGGAAAATTTATCCCCTGAAAAGAAGTGCGAATTTAAAAAGCGGAGTGAAACGCTTCCAGATCAACAGCAAGATAAAAGAGCAAGAGATGGCGAGTGAAGAGAACATGAGAGTGGTGGAGAGTGCAGAGATGAATGAAGAGCATCTCCGGCCATAAAACAGATGCCATGGAAAGAGGAACTGATCAGTTCGCCTTCCTGCCTTATCCTTTGTCTCTTTCTTTCTCTCTCTCTCTCTCTCTCTCTCTTGTTTTGCTTTTCTCTTTCTCTACCTCTCTGTCTCTTTCCAATCACTCTCAATTTCCCTTACTCTCTAGCTCTCTCTCCACTGCAGGGGCATTCCCTGCGGTTCCTTGATAATTCTTCCAAATGAAATTCTTCCAATGATAATTCTTCCAAATTTAGAATGATAATTCTTCCAATGATAATTCTTCCAATCATAATTCTTCCAATGATAATTCTTCCAAATCCAATGATAATTCTTCCAATTTTTGAATTTTTTTTAACCTATTGGTATAGTTTTCATCCTTGTGATTAATTTTATCGCTCAAAGCAAGAATTCAAGGTTGCATTTCATGCAAAGTGGGTAAAATACATAAATTCATTAAAGCATTAGCACTTCGTTCACGGAACGTTAGAATGAGAGAGAGAGAGAGAGAGAAAGAAAGAGAGAGAGAGAGACTTCTATGTCGACCAGGGTTACATTTCATGCTAAGTATGAGATAGATATCTTAATGTGCAAGGCAGTAATGAGTAAATAGTAACAAATCGAGCTGAATAATTAAAGCATTAGCACTTCGTTCACGGAACGTATTTAGAATGAGAGAGAGAGAGAGAAAGAACGAGAGAGAGAGAGAAAGAAAGAGAGAGAGAGAGAGTTCTATGTCGACGAGGGTTCGACAATGTTCTTTGCATTTAACGTTCTCTTTACTGCCAAAATTCACAGCTCATTTTGCATACCCTGGCTTATGCCATCCAGATAGTTCCTCTCGTTTCTTAGTATTCTCTCGATTTTCTACCTTGCTTTCTCTGCATCTCTGCGTCTCCAAGCAGCATTGACACTTCACTTTTTATTCATTAATTATGACAACAGCACAATATGCATCCTTAAAAAAAATTCAAAAATTGGAAGAATTATCATTGGATTTGGAATAATTATCATTGGAAGAATTATGATTGGAAGAATTATCATTGGAAGAATTATCATTCTAAATTTGGAAGAATTATCATTGAAAGAATTTCAATTGGAAGAATCATCAGGACACCTTCCCGGCGCCCATTTCTCCGCTGCACTTTGTCACGTGTTCCCTTGCTCTGCTCCTACGATTCTATCAGCCACCCCTCCATCAATATACAACTCTACGCACACTCTCACTCTCTCTCTCTCCCTATCTCTCACTTTCCCTCTCTCTCCGTCTCTGTCTCTTCCTCTCTCTCTGATTTTCCTTTCTCGATCACTTCCTCCCTTCTGTTTCTCCTCACATCCCACTATTCACACTGTTGCTCCATCTCATAAACCATTAAAGCAAGTGTATTGACTTGCTATTTAAACCGATTCTCCGCCATAAACACTTTCTCACTATATGAACAGAACTTCTCTCACACATTCCCGGCTCTGCCGTTACTCTCCTCCTTTTTTTTGGAATTCATCAGTGGAAAATGTCCTACGAATTACATATGTGTATGTGTAATTACATATGTGTATGTACAGTCCCGCCCAGGATCTTGGTACCAAGGACGCTTCGGACGATTCGGACGCTTCCAAATGCATCCTCGCTAATAACTTTTGTTCTAGGAAAAACTAAAATATTCTAAATAGTACAGTAGTTTGCTTATAGAGTACGGATGCTACTGTTAAAAAATCGATAACTTTTTATCATTTGATAAGAAGTTATCAGTTTTTGCTAATAAAAAATTTCATTTTAAATATTTTTAAACGAAATTTCTCCTGTACCATTATTTTGTTTCTACCCACATCCCCAAATAATAAAATTAAAGATTGTATCATTGATAACGGAAATCGATAAATGAGAACTTATCACGCATGTTCATATGATGTAAAGATTCGCCTTACGATTCTGAATCTAATTGTGTAACAGTTTTCAACAGAATGTGCCGGTTAACAATGCATTTTTGATTGTGTGTACTTTGCAAGACTTTCTTTAGAAAGGACAGGGCAGGGAGGCCTCGCAGGCCGAGGGGCGGGGCCTAACTCTTTTTTCCTCTGCCTGTGCTATTTCGCTACCTCAAAGTTGGGTAATTAAACCGAAGACGAAAGGGAGCGTGCAACATTTCTGAGTATCAATCCTAGCGCAGCAACCTAGATTTGCACGCATCATACCGGGCCAAAATTTTGACAAAGACCAAGACAGTGGGGAATCCTGAAGAAGGACTTGCAAAGTATACACAATCAAAAATGTTGTTAACCGGCACTTTATGTTGAAAACTGATTACATAATTAGATTCAGAATCGTAAGCCGAATCTTTCCATCACATGAACATGCGTGATAAGGGCTCATTTATCGATTTCCGTTATCAATGATATAATCTTTAATTTTATTATTTGGGGATGTGTGTAGAGACAAAATAATGGTACAGGAGAAATTTCGTTTAAAAACATTTGAAATGAAATTTTTTATTAACAAAAACTGATAACTTCTTATCAAATGATAAAAATTTATCGATTTTTTAACAGTAGCATCCGTACTCTATAAGCAAACTAATGTACCATTTAGAATATTTTAGTTTTTCCTGGAACAAAAGTTATTAGCGAGGATGCATTTGGAAGCGTCCGAATCGTCCGAAGCGTCCTTGGTACCAAGATCCTGGGCGGGACTGTATGTACATATGTTCATATTCCTTTTTTTGAATGCTTTTGTTGTTATTTTTGTTTAGCTTACTGACGGTGTCATGAGCTGGATCCCGGGCATCTCGAAATTCAAATCAAGCTTCCAGCTAATAACCGGCGACCCGAAGGGAGCCATCGAAACTCAACGGCAATTCACTAGAAGATGCCCGATTGTGTCGCAGGTGCGCTTTACACTTAAAATAGTGCCATCGCTGGTGTCGACTTGGGGGAAAATACTCGTCTCAAAACAAGAAAAGTTCTAGTGAATGATTGTGTCCATATTTCTTTCATTTTAAAACAAAACCATTCTGAACACAGACTAATATTCTGTGTTCCATTATATAGAATAACAACTCTTTATTCGCTCTTATGGCCTTAAAGTGGTCGATCGATGAGAAACGGCGCTTTCCTCGAAGCAAAGGATGACAAACAAATATATCAGTGCAAAGTATGTAACATCATTTTTTCAGTGCGTGTAAGTAGCATAATGAAGTAGAAGACAGAGAAAGAGCAAGAGAAATTAACAGAGAAAGAGTGATATGGATGACATATGCGAATTGAGGTGACATCCCTAGTCAAACTTGCCTCGGGCGACAAGGAAGGAGCCAAGCAGACGCAGAAAGAGTACCTCGAGACGATGAGCGACGTCGCAGATTCCGTTCCCGTCGTCGGCCATGTCTAGGGTACGATAGAGGAAGTTGATTGCTGCAATTAACTCTTGCACGTCGAGAGAAAGAGAGAGAGAGAGAAAAAGAGTAATACCGAGAGAGCAGAAAGACAATGATCGATTGAAAGAGACAGAGAGCTTAAACGTGAATGCGAGAGAGAGAGAGAGTGAGAGAGAGAGACGAAAAAGAGATGGATCGAATGCATAATATGCAAGTTAAAGAAGAACTGCTATCTTTAAACGAAAAAAAAAACATCAGATAACTCAAGGCAATTCTGGCCCAAGATCGTTCATTATTCGGCACGATAAATAAATAATAATAATAATAAAAATCTCGTGTGCAAGGACAAGGAGGGCGCGAAGAAGGCGCTCGTCGCTGCAAATAGCACGAGTGTCGTTGTTGTCGCAGGCGCCGTCGGTAGGTATCCCCTTTTCTTGTCATTTCCAAGTCCAACTTCCGCCCAGTGGACCTTGCTTTGCATATTTGTATAGAGGACTATCATATGAAAATGCATGTTCGAAGTGCCGCTTCCATCCTGGGAACAAGCACACTCTCTTTTTTGCGTGCTATTTCGCAGCTTGCGCAGAATAGCCATCGTGTGAATGAGAGTTCGAAGGGCCGCAGCAATTTGAATTATCTTTCCCGCCATTCTTTATGCTCTGAGCATCCTAGCGGCGCTCGAGTCACTTCGATTTACGCTGCCAAAACATTGTCTCAATGTCGGAGCACAGTCAAAGTCGCAAAAATCGACAAAGAAGTACAGTGATTTTCTGAACAGGCGGCCTGGTGGGCGGGCCCGCTGGAGCGGTCGGCGGCGGAATTGCAGCGGGCACTCTGCACGACACCGTCCACAGCATCGCCGTAAAAGAGTGAGTTGGGAGACATGAATTGAAATTCGGTTTTTTTTTATTACATATTATTTAGTATTATTCATATTGTTAAAGATAATTTCATATAAATATGTTAACAACTTTAATTATTAAATCTGATTCTGATAGGCATAAAATTCCGTGCAGTAAAAGTCTAAAGTACTGGATGAATGAAAGCAATAATCTGGTTCTGGAAGTCTGACGATATAAAGAAAGAAGCAACCCTAAAAATTTCATAAACATTCGTCTACTTTGAGAGAAAATATGATTGAAAACTGCTTTAATAACAAATAAAATAAAAATTTTATGTAATTTCTTCAATTTTAATTATAACACTGAAGGACCCGCGGCACCATAGCGGCAGCCGAGCAGGTGATCAAGGCAAAGAAGAATAAGAAAGGCGGAGCCGTATTTGATCTCGTCTTGGGTACGATGTCTTCGATTAGATTTCGTAGACCTTGGAGGATGTTAAAAAAAAAAGAAATAAGAAAAAAATTAAGTAGTCATTGAGACCGCTGCAATAATAACTCTTTATACATACGTGTTTTCCTACGAATGACTTCCCATGATTTCTAACGATCAGTGCAAGATTTTAGATATCGAGGGTAGCCTGATTCGCCTCTCGATAATGCGGAAAGTAAAATGCAAAAAAAATTCCTGTCACAGGAGTCGCAGGCGATGGCCTCGCCGGCAAGGTGGGCTTCCAAATGACGACGGCGCTGAGAAGTTCGCGTCAATTATGCAAGAAGAGCGAAATTTAGAAGAAAAAAAAGTTTCCTCCAGAAATGGCGAATGCTGCGGCGGTGCGAGGCGACGCCGCGGCGGCCTCTCAGCTGGAGTCGCTGCTCGAGAAGCAAAGCGCGCTCGACGCAGAGGCTGCGGCTGGCAAGCTCACGTCCAAGCAGTACATCCGAGCATCCAACGCATTGATGAAGGAGGCGCAGAACACGCGGCTTGTCTCCAAAGCGGGTAGGCAAAGGGAAGTTTGCGAACGTTTGTTGCCCCATTTACCGTCTCATTTCAATTCATCGTTTGAGTGGCCGGCAAGCCAGCAGTCGCTGTCGAGGGCTCAAGAGGCGACGAAAGTGACGAAAGCAGCAGCGATGAGGAGAATGAAGAGTTTGAGAATGTTGACGTCATCGTGCCGAAAGTCAGCGTGGAGAGGGACAACCGTGACACTTCTTTGAAGCTGCTTTCGAGTTTTCCATTACGCTAGAATAAGAGTAAAGTTGACTGATGAATGCAAGAAAGCCTCGTTATATTCAAGGAGTTGCACAGTGTCGCCACCACAGGCGAGACTTGCGGCTCAAAAGGCGCCACTTATGGCTTCAAGGACCAAAAGGGGGTCAGGATATCCCCGTTCAATTAAATAATTTTTGCATTCTAGGTGAGTTATTTCCCCTCTCTCACACAATTTCAGTCTGCGCGCGATGTTCGAAGACGGATCAATCATATCGAGGAATTTTCGGGCAAGGAGAGATTAGAGCTTGGCGAGCAGATCACCATCAAACACAGAAAAGTTTGTCATTCTTAGACTCTTTTCAATTGTTTGTGTTAGAATCCATGCGAAACTCGCATCCGTTACCTCGAATAATTCCATTAAAGGAGGGCGATCACCGAAAAGTCATTGACGATAAATGAACCATCTTAGTAGTTTTTGAATAGTCTGGGGCATGCAGAAAAAGAATATGTATATGAAAATGTACAAGAAAGTTCCATATTCAAGTATAATGAACTTTAAAATGCAAATTTTGAATGAATTTGTGATTGGTGTGCCAGGGAAAAAGCAGACCCCATCAGTAGAATCCCAACTTCACGGCCACGTACCCATCGTGGGAAAATAAAATTACAAGGATTTGAAGAAATTGTTATGGTGAATGCTTTATCACCTTTTGGTTTATTTGTTTTAGAAAATGTTTTTATAAATTCTTGTTACGCAGAACATTATCAAATAGGTATAACAGCAATAACAACCCGCTTCAAAAAACACACGCACATTCCTAGTCTACCGTACATTTTTGAGTAATTAAACGGACTTCCGTTCGAAGTATTTGTACGTTTGAACGCACATTACTGTATTTTCGGTGATCGCCCTTCTTTAAGCATGGAAGGTATCATATTAAAAGAAGTTATCGGGGAATAATTATTATATTTAACGTAACTGTTCGTTCTGTACCGCTGCTCACCTGCTCTAGGCCCGAGAGCGCGGTTCCAAATAAGACTCATGAAATTAAAATGAGTCTGAAAGTCTGAAATGATAATAATTGTTTAAACTTTCTGGACGGCGAGAACAGTTATATACTTAAAAACGGCATGTTAATTATTCGCGGCAGACCTCTTTTAAAAAAACTGATCTTAACATTTTCCTCTTTTAAAAAACTGATCTCAACATTTTCTTTTTCTATTTTGTAAAATTTAATTATATAGTTTTATTTGAAAAGAGACAATTTTGTAATTTAACAAATTTTCAAGTTTCGCCAAGAGATTGGCATCCCCGGTGTCATCCCCTACGAAGGAATTCGCTGCGTCCTCATCAACACTAAAAGCATTACGCCGACAAATCGGTGAGAAAGTAGAAATCAGACAAGCTTAAATCTGAGAACTTGAAGCTGCTTTTCTCAATATATGTATGCGTTTAGGTTAACTGGTAGTAAATTTATGGCCCAGCAAGCCCAAAACGCCTTAATCCAAAAGTTGATTTCGAAAAAAAATTACTTGAAGATGCAATCACATCGGCCATGTGAGAGTGCGGATTTTGTCACCCGATTCTTTAGAGAGAGAAAGTAAAGTATCAAAGGAGTGTCTTTTTCGAAGTTTAGGTCATGTTAGTAATGAATCGGGTCTTCTTAAACTAAGACAATACCGAAGAATGAACGCCGACTAATATAAAATCAGCGAGGAATTTGAATTTGAAATAATTAAGGTTTGAAATTCTGGCGCTGGAGAATTAATAGTCTATGTATTTGCATTAGCCTATCAGATTCCAGGGACTTGAGAATGTATAAATCAGCTTGCATCCGTCCGACGTATTAGGGTCATCGTGGTAAGAGTTTTGGTGTTCAAGCTTCCTTTTAGAAAGGTCGTAGAATCTCTTCACAAATTTATCAATGCTTTGTGAAAAAAACTTTTTACTTATGTATTTTTCAATCTAAAAACAAATTCGCACTTTTTGAAGCAAAAAAAAAGATGTTTAAAATTCGCTCCGCAGAGCCCGGCGTGTCGAGAAGCTGGCAGCGCTTGCCGCTCTGGCCAGCACTCACGATGTAATCATCATGACGGAGACATGGCTCAAGGTATGCATATCTACATGGCGAGCAGATATTATCGATTGAACTGCCCAAATCGAATTGATCAATTGCTTTAAGCCGATCAGCGACATATCAGCGCTGCTAGCCGTCCTCTCCGGTTTTGAGCTCTTTCGCAGCGACCGTCGAGAAAAGACTGGCGGTGGCGTCGCCGTTGCTGTCAAGGTGTCAAAAGAATTTTGCATATTTAGACATAAGTCATCTTTGTACCCTTCGGAGTTGCAGAGATGTAATTCTAGGCAATTTTTGAGAGCACTTAATTTTTTTCCTTTTTTTCATCGAAGATTTCACGCTACGTTAGTCCTTCTTCATATAGGCCTCGATTTCTTCTTAAAGTTATTTATTTACTCATTCATTCCTTCAAAACTTGAATAATAAGGAGACAACACTATTACATATGTTCGCGAGAAAAGAAAAAAGAGAAGTTAAGTATCGTCTTAAGCGATACGTGCGTGCCGCGCGTCATAACTTCTTCATGGAGGCGTCGCTTCCATGGGAAGTCATCGGACTGACTCTTAAGAGAGCCAATCTGAGAGATTCGACCAGGGCTCTATGTAAGGCATGTCGGGAACAAAATTATTTTTTGATTTTCTTTTCCTTCTAAAGGCTTATGAGGCATCCTAAAAAGACCTCAAAAACATTTTTTCCAAAAATTATTTTCATCAGTTTACCATGGATATGCACCGAAAACCGAAAAAAACTCAAATGATCATAACTTTCTTCGTTGTTGAGATATATTAATTTTGAACTGTTTATTCAATTACAAATTAAAAGGCGCACAAAAATCGTGTTAATCACTTTTTAAAAATATTTCATTAAATGCCTCATTTTGGCATTTTAATATTTCGAGTGGTGCGTTTGGGGCATAAAAACCCTCCCATGTTAAAAAACTGAAGGCACCACGTGAAAGAGCGACTTTTTTTACCCCTATTTAAATGCCTTTTAATAAAAAACTACGATACACCTGTTTCAATATTTTGACATGAAGCGCGCGAGTCGGTCAAAATGGCGCATTTTTCGGCCGCCGAGGCACCGTGCAAGCGCATTCATCGATCCATAACTGCGCTCAATGTCAATATTACAAAATCGTAAATATATCATCTAAGAGCTCTCTCGGAGATCTTCAAATCTTACAAGCCCCGACCCGCGCTCGAACATCCTCAATTCCCATCAATCGACGCTGCTCCCGGAGAAACCGCTTGGCTGGCCGGGATAAGAACTGCCTAATCTTCGTCGGCCACTTCGACGAACCCGCCGGTGCCCATCGATCGCCCACTTCCATGTGATAGATCCCCGTGTATTCCATCAACACATTGGCCCGATAAGCGCGAATAAAGTTTTAAAAAAAACATACATACTTTTATTGAAAAGTTTCAATTTATATGGGAAATTTCGTTCTGTACAATTAGAATTCTTAACAAACTACTTTAAAAACATTTTCGCCTGTCGAAACATAGATCATAAGAAAGAGGATGAAATTTGCTACAAGATGAACCCCTTTAAATGGAATTCCATGCATACGATCTTTTTTTATAAGCCATAAGAGTAGGGTAACATGGCGTTATGGAAAAACTGTAGAAAAAAGGATTGGAATATTCTAATTCGAATTTGGAATATTCTAATTCGAGTAACCTAAAATGTGAATTCTTTGACAAAATGACAGCGACGCTACTGGCACTACTTTTATGACTTATAACAAAAGATCGTATGCATGGAATCTTGTAGCAATTTCATTCTCTTTCTTATGATGTATGTTTCGACAGGCGAAAATGTTTTTAAAGTAGTTTTTTAAGCCTTCTAATTGTACAGAACGAAATTTCCCATATAAATTGAAACTTTTCAATAAAAGTATGTATGTAACATTTGAAGATCTCCGTGAGAGCTCTTAGATGATATATTTACGATTTTGTAATATTGACATTGAGTGCAGTTATGGATCGATGAATGCGCTTGCACGGTGCCTCGGCGGCCGAAAAATGCGCCATTTTGACCGACTCGCGCGCTTCATGTCAAAATATTGAAACAGGTGTATCGGAGTTTTTTAGTAAAAGGCATTTAAAAAGGGGTAAAAAAGGTCGCTCTTTCACGTGGTGCCTTCAGTTTTTTAACATGGGGCTGTTTTTATGCCCCAAACGCACCACTCGAAATATTAAAATGCCAAAATGAGGCATTTAATGAATTATTTTTAAAAAGTGATTAACACGACTTTTGTGCTCCTTTCAATTTGGAATTGAATAAACAGTTCAAAATTATTATATCTCAACAACGAACAAAGTTATGATCATTTGAGTTTTTTCGGGTTTTCTGTGCATATCCATGGTAAACTGAAGAAAATAATTTTTGGAAAAAATGTTTTTGAGGTTTTTTTAGAATGCCTCATAAGCCTTTAGAAGGAAAAGAAAATCAAAAAATAATTTTGTTCCCGACATGCACCTGCTCGAGTCTCTCAGATTGGCTCTCTTAAGGATTCGATTGGGAGTGCAAAACTTCTCGTCGTCTACAGACCACCACGTTCGTCCATTTGGGATATGTAGGCTGAAAAATGGAGTGATCGCAGTACAAATGGATAGGAATTTTGCAGAAAGAGAGAGAGAGTAAGGAAAACTGGGAGAAAGGGAAGAGAAGAAATCGCAGCTGATCGAACTTCTCGCGCGTCTCTGGAACGCTCTGATGACCTCATCATGGCCGCCTACGAGGAGTTCGTTGGCAGACGACCCGAGTTGCCAGTCGTCTGGGTCGGCGACTTTAATCTGAACGGCGTCTACTTTGAGAAGGGAATTCCTCGTCTAAAGGCAGCGTCCGGGAAGCCTTCTTCAATCATGGAGGCCTTCGTCGCGGTCAGCTTATTAGTGTCATGCATCGCAAGTATTGTTGGAGTCAGAATATATACATATGTACGTCTGCTACACAACTGCATCTGAATCAATAGGTCTATTATCCGGCAACTATGTACATGCAGATATATCAATTGTACTCTGTTCAATACCAAGGATTATTCTGAATTGGGATACGGTAGAGTTGAACAGGAGCGCGAGTTGGAGCACGCTGTGACCCGTCGCACTCATCGCGGCAACTATCTCGACCTCGTCATGCACAGCGAGGCCGGCGGAGTGCGAGATGTCGAAGTTGGTGGTGGATTTTTGACAAAAGAAATCCACTTAATTTTTTTAGACCAAATTCATCAGTCATAAAAAAGAAAATTTTAATAACCGCCACTCTAATATAATATAGCACCTCTTTACAGTACACGAAATCCATCTTCTCCGAGCACATCCTCGTTCACTTTTCCATTATGCCGCGTTAGAAGGAACGCCGTACGAAAGCTGCTGCTATTAAAAGACGTTTGCCATAGCGGTTACCCGATTAATATGATCCGAATTACAGTAACGGCACACTTCTTTCTCACTCGCATCATTCGCTAAATCTAAGATGATTATCGAAGGTCTTCTATATAATTCCAAACATCTTCTTGTTCTTGCTTATATTCGTTAATTAATTGCTCACGGTTACATTTTTAAGCACGTTGTTGCTTTGTTAGAGACAGATCTCAACTATTTCGCAAATAATGAACATTTTAGAATGAATGACGAATTAAAGGAGCTCACAAAAAAATGAAAAGATTGAGAGATTTTCTGGCGATGGATTGCTAAATACGCGAATGGTCACGTTCACTCAAACTTGCGAAATATTATTTTTATTGTTGTTGATCAAGACAATGCAGAAATGAGAACGGTGTTCATGCGACGCAAGTGCGCCGGCTCACACTGTCTTTCAATGCCGCCCAGAGAGAGCGAGAGAGATAGAAAGAGAGAGAAACATAGAAAAAGAAAGAGAGAAAGAGAAGAGAGAGAGAGTGAAAAGAAAAAAGCAAGAGCGAGAAATAAGGAAGACAAATAAGAAGAAAGAGAGAGGTAAAAAGAGATACGGTGCATCTCATCCGTCAATGTCGGGTACGATCCAATCATTCCTTGTTTTTTCCAACATATTGTTATTTTCCTATCCAGAGTTCTATGTTTTTTATGTTTACGCTAAACGGAGACTACCATAGAATTTGAAAATTTGCTTGCTTTGCTTTTTTATCTTTTCCTCTTCGAAATTCAATTGAAATTTTATTTGTCAAGTCCACAAAAATGCCATATCAATGTGCAAGTATGCAGTTCTAGTTATCATCTCTCTCCGTCGCTCTCGCTCTCTGGCTCTCTATCTCTGTCTGTCTCTCTCTGTCTCCCTCTCTCTCTCAGCGCCTTTTCACAATGATATGTTTTATCATCCCCTTGAAACCCTTGAAAAAAGTTTATTTTATAATTGCATGTATTTGCTTGTTTGCTGGTATCTTTTTCTATTCCTTTTCTCCTCTTTTTTTGCCACTTGTTAACTGTGATTTCCTTCGTATAAATGATATAAACAAAGAAATATTGCTTACAAAAGGGGCTTTGGTAGTAGAACAGGGCAACGGGAAATGAATAATGTTTGGGCATTTATCACTAAGTTATTAAGGTTTCATAATTTTTTGTTTTAATCTAAATATCACGCACACATATGCAGAGACATGTCTGCATATGTGTGCGTGTCTATTTTCTTTCACATACATAATTATGAACACTTTTATACGAGTGACTTGGGGAGATCACAGTTTACAGCTACCAACAAGCATTGGCTTTCTAAGTTGGGAGCAACCGCTCACGAAGAGCCAGCCAAGAGAGACTGACTATAACAACAAGCCGAGCAAGACAAGAGGGAATATAGGCACATGGATATCTAAAGGAAGCCTCTATATTCATTCTTGTCTAATGAAGGGAATAAGAAGGAATGCGATTTTCCCCTACAATAAAAGTAAAGAAACCCTTGTTTTCCTCTGCGTTCAGCGATCTTTTCTTTGCACAACTACACGATTAAAGATGTCGCCTATTTAGCTTCCGGTTCGGCAGAGGTCATAAGACACAAGACACCTCCTCAGAAGACCAAGACAAATTAAATTATAGAAATTCATGTCGCGAAATATAATGGTGAGCCGAGAAACACCAAGCGCCCTGAGAAGACGAGCTCGAATAAAATCACATAAGTTACTCTGAGAAACCTAAATTGGGTTGTGTAAGACCCATAAAGGATTTCTTTTCTATTTTTCTGGAAAAGTTGTAATTTTGCAATTGACTAGATAATTTTCATCTTTAATTTTCATCTAGCACATCATCCGCGCATCGCAAAATTCGACATAATCGGTTTATTTTAGAGGTAACGACGGGAAATACGGTCAAAATATATGGTCAAGTCCAGCGCAAATGTTTCGAAAAGTTCAAGCATGCACAGCATTCGTCGAAGATCTTCGAAGATATTGACCTAGACATTGCTAACCTAACTATGTCCTAAAGACAACACTGCCAGAACTGGTCCAAAAACTGCTAGTCTCCAAGAAAAAAATCAGGGCATGACCCGACTACAAGGCCTTTTTTACAACAAAAAAAAGAGCAAAAATAAGAAATAACATGCAAGCAGTCCTGCCTAAATTCATTTTAGAGAGCGAGAGAAAGAGAGATGTTCTTGCTAAAAGCTAGCATCTACATTGAGAACGCTGACCTGTCTAGAAGGCCTCTTTTTGGCAGCAAATCGAAGGAAATAAAAATCATGAAAATACTTAAGAGTCCTGCCCAGTTTCAGTTAAGAGAGAGAGAGGAGAGATGGAGAGATTTCATTCTATAAACTACTGTTTGTACACATTGAGATGCCCGAACTAAACGTTACAGAACAACATGGAAGGCTTGCAGTCACCCGTATATACACAATATAAACTAATGTGCATATTCGGCCTAGAGGTAACGGTCCTAATGGCCTCTACTACATGGGGTCAAGTCCTGTGCAAATGTAACGAATTCCATGCAAGTACAGCAATCGTCGTAGATCTTCGAAGATATTGACTAGACATTGCTAATCTACACATCAATGATCTAATGATAATAGAGACTAATACTGACTGGCCGAAAACAATTCGACCCGAAGTGAAGAGCCACCTAAAACACCACCAGTCGTTCTGGGCAGAGTAAAATGAAGAAGGGGAAAGGGAAAATGCAAGGGGAATCTTCCTGGCAACATGTTAAAAGAGAGAGATTTATTAGCATAACATTCGCCACAACAGCCACTTTCTCCGAGATATCGCCCTTTTCATATACATATAATTTAAAATAAGAAAATCCCAAAAACAGAATCGAAAAACTTAAATAAATTTTTCATTATTAGCCACCTTTTATTTTAGTTGATGAAATATATGGAAAAAAACTTTCCACTCAAGCTGTAAGACAAACATGAAACAATCGATAACAAATGTTTCGCATGCACTCGTCAGAACAGTCGGAAAAGGTTGACTTCCACTCGCAGACGAGCAAAGTAGTCGAGAAGATGGTGGAAGTGGAAGGAAATGAAAGCAAGCACAAATCAAGCAATATACTCATTAAGCTACTCTGAAATGAAGCAAAGCCAGGCAAGCAAGCAAGGCCTGCTACCACGATGAGAGGGCAGTGAAGGGACATCTTCTGGCGCGGTTCTCAAAGAGGCTACTCTCTCTTCGATCGGCGGAGACTACAACTCTGCCGGCAGACCGCGACTGCAGCACCTCATCAGATGAGCCGGCAAAAGAATGAGAATTACAGAGAGATTAAACAACAAATGTTAGTGGGGTGGTATTGTGATTTCACAAATTTAGGTATCTTTTTAAATAAATAATGTGGTTCGCCTGAAGGTTCTAATAAAATAAGAACCAAATAGACATTCGGAATTGATTTTATTTAAGTTTTTTATTTTATTTAAAATAAATATCAATTTTACTTATTTTTTAAGAAAGACTCGAAATTTCTAATCTAAATAAGAGAAATAGAGATATTCGAAATTCCTTCAAATTCGAAAAAAAATAAAATTGTGGTGTCCGGGCGCGGTCAAAATGGGCAGAAAATGGGGCGCGACCACGCGCGGACACCACCCAATTTCACCATCCACAACAGCGGCGTTGGTGGTACTTTCGAAGAAAGCCCACCGCCGCCGCGATCGACAACGAGAGAGAGAGAGGGTCCGAGAAAGGAAACATTACCTTGAATTTGGTCCGCTGCGGCCTGCTTCCTCTCCTCGCTCGGTGCAGACGAGAACGTGCAGGTGGGGAGAAACGGCGGCAGCACATGAGAAGCAGCAAAAGAATGAGAATTACAGATAGATAAAATAAATACTGTTATCGTGAACATTCGGAAATTTATATTTATTTTTGATGAATAATGTAGGTTCGCTCAAAAGTTCTAATTAAATTAAATAAGAGAAAAAGAGGAATTCGTAATTGATGCAAATTTCAATAAATAAAAGTTAAAATTAGTGCCCGGGCGTGGGCAAAAACGTTATTTATTTGCTACTCAGTTCCTTAATATAAATCGTAAAAATAATACCTATTAAATAATAAAATAAAAAAATTATTGTATTTGCTCACCTGATGGTCCACCGTCGTCTAATCCAGAATGAGAAGGCGGCTCTTGCGGAGGAGGGCGCGGGCCAGGAATTCCAGATGGCGCTGGCCGACACTGCAAAGGATTATGATATATTAGAGAAGTGGAAAGAGAGAAGAGAGAAAGAAAGACGGAGCGAGAGATGGACACAGAGAGAGAAAGAGAGAGAGAGAGAGAGAGCGAGAGAGATAAAATGGAGAATTCTACAAAAACGGAGAAGACAATGAGAGAGAGGCAGAGATAATGAGATTGAGAGGCAGAGAAAAGGAGACAGAGGAGAGAGAGTGAGAGAGAGAGAACGGAGAGAATGAGGAGAACAAACGGGGGAAGAGGGAAAATCGTGAATTGGATAAAAAGAACGGGGAAGAGAATGAGAGAGAGGCAGAGAGAAGGAGAAAAAGAGGAAAGAGATGGAGAAAGAAAGTGAGAGAGAGCGCGAGACAGACGGAGAGAGATAGTGAGACAGCGAGAAAGAGAGAGAGAGAGAGAGAGAGAGAGAGAGAGAGAGAGAATGCGAGCGAGAGAGGGAACGGAAAGGAGGAGAACGATCGGGGAAAAGGGAAAACAATAAAATTGGGCAAAGAATGGGGAAGAGAATGAGAGAGAGGCAGAGAGAAGGATAAAGAGAGGAAAGAGATGGAGAGAGAAAGTGAGAGAGAGAGGCAGCGAGAGAGAGAGAGAGCGAGAGAGAGAGAGAGAGAGAAAATGAAGAGGAGGAGAACGAATTCCCTAAAAATGGAGTATTCTACAAAAAAGAAGAAGACAATGAGAGAGAGGCAGAGATAATACGATTGAGAGGCAGAGATAAGGAGATAGAGGAGTGAGTCGGAGAAAGAGAGAAAGAGAGAGAGAGAGAGAGAGAGAGAGAGAGAACGGAGAGAATGAGGAGAACAAATGGGGGAAAAGGGAAAACAATGAATTGAACAAAGAATGGGGAAGAGAATGAGAGAGAGGCAGAGAGAAGGAGAGTGAGAGGAAAGAGATGGAGAGAGCAAGTGAGAGAGAGAGCGAGACAGAGAGAGAGAGAGAGAGAGAGCATTCCTGGCATTATGCAGTATTGCACTGCCTTTTGAAGCGTGGAGGTGCATGAGGGGACCAAAGGAAGAGGGTCCGGCAAAAGAGAAAGGGAGCCCATCTGGCTAGCTCGGGGGCAATAAGCAGCAGAGGTGGGAACGGGACCAAAATTTTTGGGCCAGCCCGGCCCGGCCGGAAATTTCCGGGCCCTGTAATTTTGGGCCCGGCCCGTGGGCCCGTTTGAGCCCGATTTTCAAAAAACTCTGGGAAAAAAGTCCAACGAGTTACAATTTGTTTAGAAATTCATAATTTTTCATGCTCGTGCTACGAACATTCATTTTATTGTATAGAAGTAAGACTTTTATAGGGAAAAAATGATCAAATATAGAAAGTTTTGCACTTATCAATGCCACCAGTCGTCCGGACTAGACGACATTGTGTGCTTATCGAGCCCAATCGGGCCTGCGGGCCGGCCCAACTTTTCTTGGGCCCGGCCCGGCCCGGCCCGGGCCCTTGGGAAACTGGGCCGGCCGGGCCGGGCCGGCCCATTCCCACCTCTGATAAGCAGGGAACTTGTTTCAAAAGAAAACATAGATTACAAAAAAAAGAAAATATACGCATCTTTTCTTAGTCGTAGAGTCGCT
Organism: Allodiplogaster sudhausi; assembly: GCA_945643635.1. Taxonomy (NCBI): domain Eukaryota; kingdom Metazoa; phylum Nematoda; class Chromadorea; order Rhabditida; family Diplogasteridae; genus Allodiplogaster; species Allodiplogaster sudhausi. The sequence continues at coordinate 252,028 of CALZFC010000256.1, forward strand.
GTTGAAGAAGACGCTGCGCCTCTCGCTAAACCACGCGACCCGAGAAGGCGAATTGACAATGAAACATTAATTAACATAAGCGGCAAAACGAGATGTTAAAACCAAAACAAAGCAAAGTTGCCTGACAATGAGAAATTAAAGAAACACTGGCCTAAAATTTATTAAAGAATATCACTTGGTAACTGTAACAACAATTTAAATCTATTTACTTTAACAGTTTGGAGCTTTCTCAGATTTTAATGTTTTTAGGTCAAAAATGAAAAAAATATGCCTAGAAAAGAACATGTCATGTTAAAATTCTAGCACTTTACACCTTAAAGCAATAATGAAAGGTTAAAAATATTGCAGGTGTCATAGTGCGTTTAACATGTCATTTGTCGCAAGATATTTCACGGTTTGTCGTCGAACAAGTACAACAAGCTTTTTTTCTTTTTGCCATCTTCATGCCCTCGTTTCTTTTTATACGCTTTTCCTCGCTCCGTTTTCCCCCGTGTTTGCTTTTTATGAAGATTCTTCATGGTGTTCACATACTCCGAAATGTTGTGAAAGCCTGGCGTCCAAAGAATAACTCGAGCGTGACATTTGCCTTTTGTTTGGTCGTTTTCGTAGTTCATTAAAGTGCTACGAGGCATTCAGCGCCTTCTGGATGATGTTCAGATGCGAATTATCGCTTGCCACCTCATCCCTTGTCCGCTCAAATGCTCAAATGCATTATTCTTTTAGGGTTTTTCAAGCAAGAACGAAAACTCCTTTTCTTTAAAAAAAACGCTGTCTGTGTAAGCATAAAGCGAAATATTCCTAGGATGATTGATGAAAAATTAATGGATATATCCCTAGTAGCATTTGCCATATTTTTCTTACGGAACAAAGGATACTTCAAGCGTTTTTCCTCTTATTATTTCCCTGCTCTTGTTGCAGATATTTCTCTGTATTTTTCTTAAAATGTCCGACTTCTGCGACCGTGAAGGTGGCGGTGAGTTTCGTGGACGCGGACGTGGAGTTGGAGAAGGTCGAGGACGTGGTGCGCGCCCCTTTGACCGCCACTCCGGATCGGATCGCACCGCCGCCAAGGCGCAAGGGTGGCCATGGCAAGGGCAACTGGGCACGGAGAAGGACGAGATTCAGGCGGCCGAGAATGCGGAGGGAGAGAAGGTGAGGGCCGTTTGGGTGAAGGGAGCTTTCTTGGCGTGGAAGCTGAACGTGACCTAGTCGGGAAAAGCAAGTATCAGTAATGTACAGCGATCCTACGTTGTTCACATTCTAGGAACTTGCAAGAAGAAAGAGCCGTGTTTGCCAGAGTGTTCGATGCTAGTGCAATTTAATGGAAACGAGACGACAATTTAATCAATATTTCTAGTTCTAATTTTTTTGTTTTCAATCAAACAATTCTGTAAGCTATAATGTTTCATTTTAAGGTGGAGAAGCCCGAGGGAGGAGAGGAGACTCCGGCATCGCCGCCGTCCCCTAGCGAGAAGACGGAAGAGGAGCTGGCCATGGAGGCACTCGAGGCTGAGATCGCCAAGCAGAAGACTCTGGCTGTGTACCGTGCGATCCTCCAGGTGAGGGGAGAAGCGTCATCTAGGGACCTGAATGGATTATGGGAATTGAAGAAAATGGTAAATCAGGGGATACTACAGTATACCGATTAACGTTATGGGTTACGGCATTTCTTCTAGTACGAACACAGAGTTGCTGTTGCGCTGATTTCTATGAGATCCGTAGCGCTTCAGTGCTTGGTTGACTCGAAATGCATTAGTTTAGAGGCCTTGTCAATACGGGTTGCACCATGCTTTTCCACTCTCTGCAACCTCACCTCAATGGTCTTACAAATGGAAGTAATTATCGATGAAGATGGCATAGATTAGTGGTAAAGAACTCTTAAGTTGATAAACAAGAGTTGTCGTATTAGTGGATACAATAAGCGTAGTCGATTCAAACTGATTTATTGCAGAAGGAGGAGGCCAAGTTCAAGGCCGGAGAGGTCGCTGATGGGAAAGCGTTTGGCAAGCTCGTCCCTCTTCAAAAGGAGCTAATTGAGGAGCAGGTAGGAAAACACGCTGATAACTAATACCTTGAGGAAAAAGAATGACGAAATGTGTCTCTACGTTTTAAAAAGAAAAAAAAATTATAAAAAGGATTCTATGAAATCTTTCTGCTCCAGGTCGTTGACGAGGAGATTGTGATCGTGATGAAGGAGCCACGCAACAAGGCCATCAACGTCAACTTCAAGTTTACGGACTCTCACCATCGCGGAGGATTTGAGGGAGGCCGTGGACGCGGTGGCGGAGGACGTGGAGACAGAGGGGAAGGCCGTGGGGTCGCGGTGGAGAGGAACGCGGAGAGGGTGGCGGCCGTGGATACAACCAGGAGAGAGGAGAGCAGCGTGGAGGTGAGAAGGGAGGGGCCTTAGGGTCTCTTTCAAGGAGGCCTTTTATTCAGGGTCTCATAGTCCCATACAGGGGGGTCAGTAGCAGCACTGATCATACCGTTGTTCAGATCCTAGGAACTTGCAAGAAGAAAGAGCCGTGTTTGCCAGATTGTTCGAAGACATTGTTCGGGCAATTCGATTGAAACGCGCAACAAATGTTTTTGGATCTTGAGGGACTTAATTTTAGTTTAATGGAAGATGACGGTTTCTTGGTTATGTTTTCTCAAGCTTTTCTAATTTAAGGTCGCGGTGGTCGTGGCCCCCGTGGAGGAGGTCGTGGTGGCTACGGAGAGCCATTCCGTGTTGCCGAGGAGGCATTCTCGGCGCGGCTTAGAGACGACGAGTGAGACCCTAAGAGGAGGCAGACCCCCGCCGCGCCTCTGAGACCTTTTTCTCTCTCTTTCCATCTCGCTCTCCTTGTATCCTCTACTCTATCATCACGCATCTATGACCCCTTCTTCTTGTACCACCCCCAAAACCAGGACCCTCTTCTTCTTCTCTTCCATCACTGACAGCACCACCAGGTCATCATGTCCTCGAAAACCACGATTGTTGTTGCATTGCCAAGGGGACGTGGCCGCGGTGGGTGCTTGGACCCCCGGCGTTTGGGGCCCAAGTCCTAGCCCCCGCTGCTCCCAGGCCTTCCATCGTTCCCCTATTCGTTGTTTCTCTCACGCGCACACATCACACCAAGCGCTCCCCTTTCCCCCGTCTTCACCCCTACTGACATCTTGATCTCTCTCTCTCTCTCTCTCTCTCTCTCTCTCTCTCCCTCTCTCGTTATTGTTGTTTGTCTAATATTTTTTATTCTCCTTTATATTCGGATTATGGCTCTCCATTAATGAAGTATGAAATTTAAAGTAGAATGAAGTAAAATTAATTTTCCTGCTTCAATCTTAAACTCCCAATCCATCATGAACGATGTGGGTTTTTCTTTTGTTTGTCCAGCTTCGAACCCAGGAGAAAGTCTCTCGTCTTGATTGTTGTCTGTTAATGTATCTTTTTCATCCTTGTTATCTGTCTGTTCACCAGCAGTCTTGACACGAAGATGGAGAGCGGAGCTGGGTTTACAAGAGATCCTAATAAGGCTCCAGTTCTCGTCCCGTATCCTGTGAAAGACCTGACAGCCAGGCAGTTAAAAGAAGGGGTTCCTCATTGTTGTTTTAGAGGTTTCACCATTTCTGATATGCATTTGTGGCTCTTTATTCCCTCTTCCAGCTCGATGCTAGTAGAGCAACTATAATTCTCCTTTAACCTTCCTGAGACCTGTAATGGTACTCTTCTTATTGGTCATCAGTTGTACCCTTTCTCTATTACTTCTTCAAGTAGTCACCCAATTAAGGGTTGCCCTCTATTTTTGATTTTTCTTTCCTCTGTTTTCATCTTTTTCATATTCTCTTCGAGTGCACCCGGGCCTCCTCCCCATCTCATGTCACAAATGATAATTTTTGTTGTTGTTCATTGCTGGGAGAGAGAGAGAGAGAGAGAGAGGAAGGAAGAAGTATACACACCACAAGTGCTTTTAACTGTTCTTCTTCTATGTAGCAGGAAAATTAAAAGCGGATAAAAACATGTTTGTTATTACGATTGTTTATACAACATGTCAGGGAAAAGAGCATCATTTCAGCTTTATTCTATAGATATATTATATTGGGTCTCAATGGACCCATTCAAGGGGGTGAACATTTGCAACATTGGTAAGGGAGAGAGAGAGAGAGAGTGAGTTTCAAAGAAATGTAGAACAAAGGATGACGAAGAGGAACTCTCAGCACCAGCTTTCTCTATGTGTTGTATTGACCTGATGGTGAGCTTTTGTTGCTTGGACACCAAAGTGAGGAGAAGTGAAAAAGAATGGAAGAATGTCTACCAACATGCAAGTGAAGCAATATGGAGAATGAAAGGGAGGGAGAGCGAGCGAGAGAGAACCAAAGAGAGCCAGAGAGAGCGAGAGAGAGGCAGAGAGTGAGAACGAGAGAATGAATGGAGATCGCGAGAAATTGATCAAGAGTGGTATAATGGGACAGAAGGTGGAAAAGAACTTATAATTCTGACCACCAATCAGCATCAGTTGCATGTCCTCAGGGAGCTTAGAAGGCGGGGCAAATGCCAAGTCAGTGTTCGCAAGGAGTTTGTGAACGAAACGAGTGGATGTTCTGGTCCAGGGTAAAGCAGAGAGAGAGGGCAGTGGAATGAGAGAGAGAGACAGAGAGAGACAGAGAGAGATAGAGAGAGACAGAGAGAGAGAGGGGGGAGAGGAAAATGGAAATTATAGCATTCATTTTACTCAGAATCAGTGTTAGCAACGGTGATGAGTAAAGGGGAATAAAACATTTATCTACTTATCGTTCTCTCTCCCTCCCCTCTCTCTTCCGACCTCTCTCGTCCTCACTAATCTCTTTATCTCTCTTCCCTCTCTTTCTATCTCCTCTCTCTCTTCTCTCTCGCTTTGTCTAACCCTTCCTCACCATCAGCTACATTCTCAGACCTCCTCACAAATCGAATTATCTGCAAGTATAGTTGAAAGCTGGAAAGTGGCGAACTGAAAAATGTCTCACAATAAGACAAATAAATAAATATAGCCTACTTAGAAGATTCCGCCACCTCCTTTAGTTTCTCCTTCCCTTCTTTTCTCTTCTCAGTAAGCTACCTCTCACTCTTCGCATAGATACATCTCGCTCTCCTTCTATCTCTCTCCTTCTCTCTCTCTCTCTCTTTCTTTAATTCCCTCTCACTCTTTCTTTGCCTTTCTCTCCAGATACTCTCTCTCTCCAACCATCACACCTTGAGGGTATGACACGGAGTCTACCCTGTAGCCACTTTTCCTCTCTCTCTCTCTCTCTCTCTTACTCCTTCTCTTCTTATGATGCGAATATGACTCGAGCTTAAGATGAAGGAAACGGTAGGATATTAATTGTGTGGTGAGAACAAAGAATGCCAAATAGTCCAGCATATGAAGGGCAAGCATTGGAATACAACTCTACGCCAAGGTAAAAAAAATTATTACGCTGTAATCATCACAAAATGGACAGGGAACTTGAATTTTTTATTCGTTTGAAATATTGGTTTATCCTTTTTTCGTATTCGTAACGAATCTACTGCTTGAAGTAGCCATAACAGAGAAATGCTCACAGTAACAGTTTGAGAACATGCTCGAAATAAAATAATACCATGAAAGAAGAGCATTTAGTGTGATGTACAGAATTTAGGTAAGTTTTAAAGTAGGAATGCTTGATCTACCCATAAGTTCTCTCTCTCTCTCTCTCTATATTCTCTCTCTCTCTCTCTCTCTGTGTTCTCTCTCTGTGTGTTCTCTCTCCCCCTTTCTCTCTCTCTCTCCCTTTCTCTCTCTCTCTTTCTCTCTCTCTCTGGGTACTCTCTCATTCTCGCTTGTTCTCTCTCTCTTTCTCTTTCTCTCTCTCTCTCTTTCTCTCTCTCTCTCTTTCTCTCTCTCTCTCTCTCTCTCTCTCTCTCTCTCTTTCTTTTCTCACACTGTAGTCATCGATAGTTCATTCTTGCTCATGAAACCAGCGTCTATTCTTTATCTCGCACCATCCTTCTTCCTCTCTCTCTCTGTCTCTCTACGCCTCTCTTACTAACTCTTGCTTTGTCTCTTTCTCCCTGTCTCTCTCCATCACGCTCTACATATCCTGCTGAATCTGTCATCCCGAACCGCGTCAAAAGTCATGCAGCCGGCTTCAATGACAATAAAAAAGTGTGAATAATAGAGAAAAGATTGCTCGCGAGGGAAAAAGAGATAAAAAAGAGAAGGAACGCGGAATAAATTTGTAGAAAAAAATAAAAAATAAAGAAAAGGAGATGTGTCTAGATCTTCCTTGTTCTCAACTCATTCATGAGTAACGCGGTCCACTTTTTTCTATCTCTTTCTCTTCACGTCTCTCTCATCAAAACGAGCTTCAACATTATGCAGTTTTCAAGTGCAGAGATAAACAGTCAGAGACTTGAATTAACATAGAGACAGAGAGAGAGAAATAGAGAGAAAGATAGTGAGAGAGAGAGAAAAGCGATTGAAGGAGGGAGAAATGAAATTTTTTCTCTTTCTGGAAATAAGAGTTCTTCCGCGCTCTCTAGTCGTTTTCAAAGCATTCTAAAACTCCAGAACAATGTTCCATTCTATGATGAGTAGAGTAGTGGCGGTACGTGCATGGCTGTAATTGCGTGATCCCACTCTCAAAGAACTAAAAGTCAATGGTTCAGATGCACTCAACAAATGCGTCCTTATTCTTTCTGGTAGACGTGCGATTTCACACATTTGTACTCTGCTGAGAGGTATAAGAGAGCGGCTCTCATTCTGCTTCCTTTACAACTCGGCATTCAGTCGTCCTCTTCTCTTCCACCTTCGTCTGCTGTCCTCTCTTTTCTCTGTATCCTCTTTCCCTCTCCCTCTCCTAACCATACTCTCTCTCGTAGATGCTGCGTGGAGCGTCCGCTTTTCTCTGCCTTCTCGCTCTCGTCGTCGCCTTCTCCGCCCTCCACGTCGATGCTGGTGTCAAGTGTGAAGTGAAAGCTGGCGAAGCGACAGTGACAAAGGAATGCACAGGAGACAAGCCTGTGTACCAGACGGTTCGTAAGAAAAAATTATGGAAACGACAAGTTTGCATTAGTAAACTCGTTTATGTGGACTCTGCCGTGACTTTGCCCTAGGCTATTGATAACCTTTATTTCTTACAGAAGAAAGTTTTTGACCTTGACATCTGGGAGTGCACTTCTATGGAGGATTGTTTGAAGGTTAGCTCTCACTTTGTGTTAATATTTTAATGCATAATTGTTATGGATAAACTGATCTTCTTTTAGGAGAAGAAGAAAAACAGTGAGACAGTGTGCTCGGGTGGCGGTCCATTCCGCCGACTTTCTCTCCACGTGCTCTTCGCAACTCTCGCGGCCTCCGCTCTCTTCTCTCGCCACTGAACATCTCTCTTCCTCTTCCTTCCCGTCAACAATCCACGCGGCATAATGCAGAATTTGCTAGATCGAATTTTGTGCAAGCATCGTTATCAGTTCGGGCAAAAAGACACGGCGAAAATGATAAAGCTTAGACGACGGCGATTCAACTCCATAGCTGATTATTGTGATTGTAATCAACAGTAGAACAAGCGGATTTTATTGTGAAATAGGTGAGATCATTGCAAATAGGAAAAGGAATGCTTAGGCTTGCAAAGGAGGGACAAGGACACCGTAGCGGAAATGCAGTGAATAGCTAATTTTATATAAAACGGGACATGCTGAATTCATAAGTTCAGCAAAGGTGTAAGAAGCGCCTGTTTTATGGCAGAATATATGCATCATGTATCATGGAGAATCTATGAGAATGCCCAAAATTCTGTATTCCAACTACACCTAATTTCCCCTGCTTTTCGGAAGATTAGAAATGAACTTTTCTTCGCGCTATTTGTCTATATATAGTTTCAATAATTCTATGAAAACGATTTAAACAACGAGTACAATTATATTTATCCTACCTTGCAGCAAGTTTTTGATTCTTTACGAATCTATAAGATAAGATGGAATGCCGAGAAACACGACGAGAGAAGATCAGAAAAGGAAAATTGTGATATAAATATTAAGCGCGGCGAGAGCAAACTCCATAAATATCCTCTCGTGATTCCGGGGAAACTGATTCCCAATATGCCACCCACTTCAGATGAGACATGAAAGATTGATGTAGCATTCGAAAGTTACTGCAGACTAGATGAGCGACATAAATGCGTGCAACAGTGTAGGCAAACTAGGAAAGGAGAGAGAGAGAGAGAGAGGGAGAGAGAGGGAGATAGGGAGAGAGATAGCTTGAGGAAAGGAAAAGGATAAGAAGGATTTGAACAAGAAGTACTCGAATTCTGCTTCAGATGCACAGAGACATCGAAGTTGCCTTGGATGGAGAGTGAATGAAAGCGAATAGAACCAGTCAGAGCGGCATGACATAATCTGTTAAATGCTAACGGCTAATTAAAAAAATTGATTTAGGGAACTCAAGATGAGATATATACATAACTTAATTTTATTTATGATAAAAAGATTCAAAATTGTTCACGAATTATTGATTGGATTCAGATTGCATCTTGACGATAAATTGTGAAATAGAAAACGGCATAGCGATGAAAGTGAATCGGAGATGTAGAATGAAAGAAACAGATGCGGGAAGAGAAAATGAGAGAAAGAGAGATAGAGAGACAGGAAGAGAGAATGAGAAAAAAAATGACGAGGAGAGAGAATAAATGTAGGAAAGTTTTTTTTTCTTTCCTAATCGATTCATTGCTCTGAGCATCATCGATTAAATCCATTCATTATAACTGCCGTGTGACTTCATTTTTCTTCTTCTTCAGACTATTTCCCTTCGTATAGCATTATATTTCTCTCTTTACCAGGCTCTCTGTACTCTTTTCACCTAGCACCGAGGAGGCCTTCTCTCTCTCTCTCACTCTCTCTCTCACTCTCTATCTCTCACTCACTCTCTATCTCTCTACCTCTCTCTCTCCCTCTCTCTCTCTCTCTCTCTCTCTCTCTCTCTTTCTCTTTCACCGTTTCATTATCACTTTGCCTATTCCATCTTCTTCTCTATCATATTTCACTCACTTCAGTTTCCACAATGTGATTTGTTAAAGACTTACTTAATTCAGTTATTTATCTACTTTATTAAAAATATCATGCAAGCTGTACTCGTGAGAAATTCTGTTCATCATCATCTTTTATTACAAAAAAAAATCTTTCATGCAATGGAAATAAGAGTAAAATCGATTTAAAAAAACGAAGATTGCTTTGCAGATTACAAGGGAAATGGCACGCGTATGGAAAGAAATCCACCAGTACAATCATGTCTGGCTTGCGATACATTTTTATTTATTTATCACACATAAAATTAGTATTTCAAAGTGACAGAAAAAATATGTTAAAGAAAAAATGTCGTCCGTGTAGGTGCTATTAATTGCAATTAAAGAGAGAGGGAGAGAGAGTGTGTGTGAGAGAGAGAGAGAGAGAGAGAGAGAGAGAGAGAGATATTGGGAAGGGAGGAGGATTTGGATAGACATTTGCAGACTACCAAGATTTGTACGACTCTTGTTAATTGTAAATTGTATGTCGATTTTTAAATTGATAAGTGAATAAAAATCTTTATCTAAAACGAACGAGGGGGGATTGTTGAATGGGGAAGCAGAGGCCACCAAGGAGATCATCAGCAACAAGACTTTCTGATAAAAGAGAATACGAAATACGGTTTGTGCGATCTTCGAAATAGCACGCACCAATTAGATACTGAATAAGTTATGTTTTCAGTGACATACTTTTAAAGTGCAGATTTTGCCGCAAAGTACGAATAAATTAGTAGGCGAACTCGATATGAGCTCTTCTCCTCATCATTTCACATCGGCACCACTCGCCCAGAATGGCCGCTTCTCTGGATGCGTCTCAGATCCAGCAAGTCGTCCATCATGTCTTCTGCAAGGTTATCGATGGTCAACAATTCAAATTAACTATTAAATTGAACAAATTAAAAGCCTTTCTACTAAAATACACAAATAAACTGCTGCGAAAAGAGAGTGAAGATAAATAAAATGATTACACGGTAATATAATAAGTTTAATTTTTAAATTACGTAGTAGATTAATGGTCATAAAAAAATAAAATTACTCCTCTTTAACCCTAGGATTGGCTCGCCCAACAGCTGCTGTTCTCGCTCTGCCTCGTTGTCGCTCTCGCCTTCCAGTGCGCGAAGAAGACGAAGACGCCTAAGGGAGGCGCCAAAGCGCCCGCCAACGCAGCCAAACGTACAATTTTGTGCAACCTAATTAGGTTCTAAGATCGCTGCGGTTAGGTAGCGACTCCGAGCCTAATTAGGCTCGTTCTTCAAATAGCAGAGAACTTTATTGGCAGTCACTGACATGCAAGCTTCTATCCAATTTGGCATCTTCAAATTGTGAACTCTCACCAACTCCGTTGACACTGAAAATGAAGCCCCCGTTCTATGCCGACAAGGAGATCTGTAAATTATTGAATTATAAGTTGATTTATTCTGAAGATATAAATTATCGCTTGACCTTTCGAGCAGCACTTCCGAAAATGTTGACCAACTTTCAAAAACAAAAATGGCCCACGTTTTTCCGCGAATCCGATAACACTGACCAAGCAGCAGCAAGCGTCGATGACAGCAACTGCCAAGCTGGCCGAAGAGCCGGTCGCAAAGTCAGCCGAGACGGCCAAGGATGAGAAGAAGGAGGAAGAGGCCAAGGCGAGAGACGAACAAATTAGAATACCATTTTAAATTAAGATTTAAAAATAATAGCATTTATTTTAAAGATACAAAAAAAGAAGTTGAAAAATTCTTGTAAATCACGGTTGCATTTTCACAGTTGTCAAACTAGCCATTTTTAAACACGAATTTCATTAATTTTTTGCAGAAGGAGCCCGAAAACTCGAAAGGATCCGACAGCAAGGAAAAGGAGAGCAAGGAGGAGGAGAAGGAGAGCAAGAAGGAGAAGAAGAATAAGCAGAGTGAGAAGTCCAAGAAGGACAAGTCGAAGAAGGGCGAGAAGAAGGGCGAGAAGAAGGGAGAAGAGGAGGAGAAGGAGGGCGTCGAGGTGGAGGAGGTCGAAGCGTTTCTATTAATTAATTAAACAATAAATTAATTAGTGTTTATTACTATCAGAATTGATGCAAAACTCTCAAATGAAATCATTAATATAAATGTAAATTTAAGCATAAAAATGTAAAGAAAGCGAATACAAAACTAAATGATATCATTTTGCCCCTTGGACTTTTTGATTGGTGCAAAATGATCAAATGAAACTGGTAAAATAAATACTAACATTAAAGTAGATAATTAAAATAGAATAAATGATATCAACTTCTTGCGAGGAGCAGTCGGCAAAGGGCGGAAAGCTGGAGGCGGCATCCAACGATGCACCCGACGACAACTACGAACAGTGCAAGTCGGAATCGAAGAAGGATCTCCTCAAGGTCCGCCATCTACTGCGCTCATTCAATATTCTTTTTAGAATTTGCACAATTTTAAAATGTACGTTCACAATACTATACTATTCACCACAGGAGCTTAATTTCTCCAATCCAATCTCAGGAAAACTCAAACTCGAAGCGAAAATAATAATTGCAGAGATTATTACTCTCATTTACATGAAGACCGCATAATCCACGTAAGAAAGAGCGCAAAAATGCTCTCATAACTTAAATAGCAATAACATCGAGTAATGATGAGTTATAAGATAAGGAAAGAGACGGTGAACCTTTGTGTTGAAGAAAGCCTCTCGCCGCGCGATGTTAAGGCGAAGGCGACTGATTTGTCCTTTAATCATCACGGCGTTGATTAGGATGGACTGAAAAGAATGCGACGTCGAAGGTTATAGAACTCGCTTATAGCGAATCCGTAAAAATAGGGTGAATTATCTAGAGAGAAACTCTTTATTACGAAACATGGATTATCCATATTCAACCATAGTGAAGAAACGGTCATCTCATATTCATTCATTCATTCATATTCCAAATATGATCTTCAATGCCATCGGAAAAACTCGTCGCAGCAATTCCATTTCCAAGGGCAACTTGAGCAGCATAACATTCATCCATTCATTCATATTCACATCCGGGAATAACAAGTTCATTCTTGACTCTTCAGGCAACATTGATCTCCGGCAGTTGCAGCACGACAGCCCGGAACATACATTATGACAAGGAGTAATAATACATTCGACATATAATCATACTCTTCCTTGTCTCGAAGGCACACAAGTTAAATCCACATGATTCGGCCATTCGACTCAATTAATATCCAGCAGGAAAACAAAGCCACATTCCTTACAATTCAATCAATTCAATAAACACAACAATAAAATAGAAAAAAAAAGGGAGGAACCTTGTCTGGAAGGCAAAAGTGGCCGTAATGAGCAAGTGTCAAGTGGTAATAATAACCAGATGAGCATGGAGCGAGAGAGTGCCAGAGAAAGAGAGATGCAGATTACGGTATCTTTCTGGGTTAGGTCGACAGAAAGGACAAATATATTTCTGCAATTTGGTTACTGGTGAACTTAATGCATGCTCGATGACTTGAATATTTCCTGTAATTGTGAGCATTTCTTCTGCACCTTTCTGTTCGTTTGGTTCATCATCTTTTCGCTCCTGTGCCGGTTGCTTTTCATTTGCTTTGTTGTCCTGTTATTCTGCTCGGTGGCAGTTCTTGTCAAATCGTGGAGTGAAGTTCCGTTGAACGTCTATTCCTCGACTTATTTTGGATTCTAATATAAGCTAGTTAATAAGCTAGTTGACACCTGCTAATAGCGGAGTCTGCGTGTTCTCTTCAAGTTTGGCCCTCTCTTTCTGTCTCTCTCTCTCCTCTCACTCTCTCTCTCTCTCTCTCTCTCTCTCCCTCTGTGTTCTCTCTCTTTTTTTATCACACTGTAGACGTCTATAGTTCATTCTACCACATGAAACCAGCGTCTACTATTTATCTCGCTCCCTCCTTCTTTCTCTCTCTCTCTGTCTCTCTCTCTCTCCCTCTGTCTCTAACTCTTGCCTTGCCTTTGTCGCTCTCTCTGTCTCTGTCTCTAACTCTTGCCTTGTCTCTGTCTGTCTCCCTCCCTCTCTCTCTCTCTCTCTCTCTCTCTCTCTCTGTCTCTGTCTCTGTCTCTAACTCTTGCTTTGTCTCTGTCTCTGTCTCTCTCTCTCTCCCCTCAAAAGTCATGCCACCGGCTTCAGCGAGCATAAGGAGAGAGAAAAATGAGAGGAAAGATTCCCCGTGCGGGAAAAAGGATGAAAAGCAAGAAGGCTGGCGGAAGAAATAAGAAGAAAAAAGAGAAAACGAAGGAGAATAAAAAATAGTTAACATATTATATATTGGAGCCGTCGGTGGTTATCCATCTCTAGCGTTGCAGTTCTACGGAATAATAACTAATGGTAAGAATGAAGGAAGAAAATCGAGCCGTCAATGGCAGTCAGGGAGGGGGGAAAGAACCAGAAAGTACTCATGGAAGTCGAGTTGGAAGAACATATCAAATCAAGCTTGGTCCACTCTTTTTCGAGACATCCTTTAACTCTCTCCCACTTACTCTTCTGCTTGTCTTTCTCTCTCTGTCTCTTCCATTTTCTCCTCCTCGCTCTCTCTTTATCTACAATGAAAGCAAGGATAGAGACCTGTTGAATTGTCAGCATCTACGATATTTTAAAGAAAGGCGATCAACAAGAATGACTATTTTAAGCTTTCGACTGAGAAAACACAACAGTTTACGCACAGTACGATGACGGGGTACGAAATGGTTTCTCGCCTGCAGCTGCAGATGAAAAGTGACATATCGGAAGCTTTTCAAAAAAAGAAAGAAATAATTTGTGTAATCATGCTAACAACAAGTATTGTAAAATGTATATAATTCCACTAATAACTACATACTGGTAAACATCATTCGTGGTGTAACTGTAAGCCAGCTAAAAAGTGTTGTCGGGTCGGCCTCCACTTCAAGTGCTGCCCAAATGCGTAGTTCGCATGCTGCCGTGGTCTGCATTTCTCTGCTCTGGATAGAGCGTTAGAGGGGGGAAAACGAGAGAGACAGAGACCGAGAGAGAGAGGGAGGGAGAGCGAGAGAGACATGTGAAAGAGAGAGAGAGAGAGAGAGAGAGAGAGAGAGAGAGAGAGAGCTAAAGAGAGAGGTGAACTTCAATATTATTTGTTGATAAGAGAGAAAGAATGAGGGAGAGAGAGAAGAGAAAGGGGAAAGCGAGAAAGTCAAAGAGCGAGTGAGAGAGAAAGAGAAAGAGAGAGGAAAAGCGAGAGAGACAGAGAGCGAGAGAGATAGGTGGGGGAGAGAGAAGATATGATTTATTGAAATTTTCATTAAATATTAATTTTTTGTTTGTTTTAGTGTTCCTATTAAATTTACGTTCCATATGTAACAAACGCAACATTCGTAAACATTTGCCATGAGAGCACTCGCCACCTCCTCATTATTAAAAAAAAGAACAGTAGCTTGAAGTTATCCAAAGAATTAACAGATTAGCCAGTCGGCAGTGAAGGCCGGGAAGCGACAGCAGACCTTCGCGGTCAGCGAGAATTCCCTCCAAGCAGAGACACACAGAGAGAGAGAGAGAGAGAGAGAGAGGGAGAGAGAGAGAGAGATGGAGAGAAGAGAAGGGAGATATTGAGGGAGACAGGAGAGAAAGAGGAAAGAGAGACAGAGAAAGTGAGAGTGATAAGCATCAAGATATGTCCTGTTCCAGCTGCGAGGTAAACCGCGACATGAAGAACAAGCAGGAACACTAGAAGCAGTGTAGAGAGGCAAAGAAAAAATCCTCGGGTGTGGCCGAGGCGATCCTAATTGTTAGAGCGTTTGGCGACTCTCTCCCCGTGATCAGACCTCCCATTCTTGGCTGGTCATGACGTCATCATTGCCAGCCAGGAGTCGCTCAACGCTGTACAACGGCATGAGATAGATGCACGTACACTTGCAGTAGTATCTTGGTGAAGGTGACACACAGAGAGAGAGATAGACTCATATAGAGAGGGAGAGAGAGAAGAGAGAGAGACTCATAGAGAGAGAAGAAGAGAGAGAAGAGAGAGAGAGAGACTCATACAGAGAGAGAACGAGAGAAGGAGAGAGAGAAGAGAGAGAGACTCATAGAAACCTCATAGAGAGAGAGTGAGAGTGAGAGTGAGAGAGAGAGAAAGAGAGAGCAACTTGTAGATATAAGTGAATACTTCGTTTACCTTTCTACAAATCCTTGGAGCACTTGTTTATCCTCTCTCTCTCTCTTTCTCATTCTCTCTCTCTCTCTCACTCTCTCTCTCTCTTTCTCTCTTTATATATCTCGCATCTCTCTCTCCCCTATCTCTATGTGTCTTTCCATGATTCCCACTCTACAAATTAAGCGAAAATTTATTTTTTTACACGCAAATAATTATTTGGAATTTCTTTGATGGAATTTCTCTTCACTGACTTGTATATGCAAACGTCACATTCTATAGAGTCCTCTTCCTATAAAAATAAGCTTCATCTCTCTCTCTCTCTCTCTCTCTCTCTTTCTCTCTCAAACTCTCTCT
>CALZFC010000256.1:272500-567500 GCA_945643635.1 Allodiplogaster sudhausi
AGAGAGAGAGAGAGAGAATGAGGTGCGGTGATTGGGGAGCGAACCTCACCCTACCCTCTATATCTCTCTTTTCTCTGTTGTCTACTTCTCTCTCACAATCTCTCTCACTGTTTCTTGGAAGGGAGGCCCTGCCCCAAGGGTGATTCACTCCCTTTCCCGGTATACGGTTGCTCGTTCCTTCGACAAGCTCCACCCCTCTGTACTTGCTGAACTAACACACCTGCTTTGAATGGATTACATATCTCTTTCTTCGCTCTATTCTATCTCTCCCTCTTCCCTACACGCTCCCTCTCTCTGTCCCTCTCACAATTGTCTGCACACTTTCTCCCGCTCTCTGCATTCCTCTCTCAAGTATAGGAAGGTGGACTAAAATAAAAGCGATATGCTATCATTAATATTAAAATACAAGTGTAGATGCGTGAAATAAGGAATTTCGCGTCTCTCTCTCTCTCTGTCTCTCTCTCTCTCTCTTTCTCTTATATTCTATCTTTTTCGCTCTCTCTTTCCCTACCAGTGAAAATCAAAACTTCAAGCGAGCGCGTAACCTACTGCACCACGCAAGCCATCATCGAAGGCTATTTAGGAAAAATAAAAATTATCAGAGTCATATTAACAACCGTACTAATTGATCTGGACACGACAGAATATTCTAATTTATTTGTATTTCTTTTAGAATATTCAATTTTTTTAGTAATAAATATATACCAGAATTTTTATCTTGAGAGAATATTCTAATTTATTTATAATCATGGTAGAATATTTTTTTTTGACTTGCAAGGACTGGATGTATCTCTTTCGTATATATTCTCCCTATTCTGACTCACCTTCTCTCTTCCATACTCTCTCTCTCTCTCTCTGTCTCTCTCTCTGTCTCTCTCTCCGTCTCTCTTTCTCTCTCTCTCTCTCTCTCTCTCTTTCTCTCTCTCTCTGATCACTCGCTTTCTCCTGATCCCCCGCTTTCCTGCTCCTTCTCCTCCACACTCAAGCTAATAATCAAAAGATCTCATCGAAAAGAATGCCAAAGATCAGTGTTAGAATTAAGCGATATCAAGGAGATTTTCGTCGGCGTGTCTACATCTAGTTCGCCCTCCGGCTCTCTCACTCTCTTTCTCTCCCTCTCTCGCTCTCTCTCTCTCTCTCTCTCGCTCTCTCTTGCTTGCTCTCTCCCGCGCGCTCTCTCTGTCTCTCCCGCTCTCTCTCTCTCTCTCTCTCTCTCTCTCTCGCTCTCATTATCAGGACCCAGGAAGTAATCTGAAACATATTCTGTACCTCACATAAACAACCGATGTAAGGAGACAGACAGAGAGAGAGAGAGAGAGAGAGAGTGAGAGAGAGAGTGAGAGAGAGAGAAAGAGAGAGTGAGGGAGCGAAGGGTTGAAGGGTTAGATTGTGGGTGAGAGAGAGAGAGAGAGAGAGAGAGAGAGAGAGGATAGAAAGCGAGAAAAGAGATGAAACAGAGAGAGCAGAACCGGCGGAATGGAAAAGAGTAAAAAAAGAAAACAAAATAAGCGAATCTTCCAACCGACTTTTTTATCTCCAGGCCAAGTTTTCTTCCCGCAGCCTGCAACCATGAAAGTATAACTGCTATCATCCACTAAGTTATTTCAAGGAGATTTTTGTCGGCTCGTCTACCTCTCTCTCTTCCTCCCGCTCGCTCTCTCTCTCCCTCTCTCGCTCGCTTTCTCACTGCCGCTCTTTCTCTCTCTCTCAATGCTCTCCTTCTCCTACCTCATAATGCTCTCTCTCCCGCGCTCTCTCTTCTCTCTCTCTCTCTCTCTCTCTTCTTTCTCTCTCTCTATCTCTCTGATCACTCGCTTTCTCCTGATTCTTGGCTTTCCTGCTTCTCTTCCTTCTCTAGCCTATCCATACTCAAACCAATAAGCAAGAGGTCTTAGACAAAAGAACGCCAAAGAGCAGTGTTAGAAACTTTAAGAGATTCCAAGGAGATTTTCGTCGGGGCGTCTCCCTCACTCTTTCTCTCTCTCTCTCTCTCTCTCTTTCTCTCTCTCTCTATCTATCGCTCTCTAATACTTGGTTAATATTTCAAATTACAACTATGCGTTCGGCAATCTCAATATATTGATTAATTGCCTAACAAACATTCGTCCGTTGCAGAAATATCATGAAGCTTATACTCTTACGATTTTCAGTTATTCTCAATCTTGGTGTCCAGCTTTCGCTCGCGCTCGCGCTCTCATAGACCACTGACCCTGGTCGACAAGCATCCGATCGTCAGATCACACACACTCTCTCTCACTCTCTCCTCTCCCAATCATGGGCAACGTCATCTCCGTCAGTGATAAAGGGGCCATCGGAAGGAAACTAATTAGGATCATTGTAAGAAAGATGCAGAGACAGTTGTATATTAGAAGGGAGGGGGGAGGCAGCCAATTGATTTAGTGATGTGATGAAAGAGATACCGTACCTGCATACCAGATGCTGCTTCTTTCAGCTGCTTCGTCATCGCTTCGGCGCCGCCCCACCTCCATCTCCGCCCCGCTCACCTCGCCGTCGTCAGCTGGCTCCTCCTGAGCCGCCTTCTGCTGTCAGTTCAACATTGGCTGAAGAAAACCACCTTTAGCTTGCATTTCATATCCACCCTCATTCCTAGGAAAGATAATGAGAGTGAGGGAGGGGAACAGAGTGTGTGTGTGAGAGAGAGAGATAATGAGAAAGAGAAAGATTCATTAGTACAGTAGGCTTGACGTGAAGAAGAGACTGGATACGGTAGTTGCTTGTCGGGATACGGTAGTATCTAGGAGAAGGATGGGGCCTATAAGAAGGGAACCACAAAGCACGCGTTCAAACTAGGAGCAATGCTATTTATTAGAGCTTTAATAGTAATTATAAGAAAACGACCATAATTTATTTTATTTATTAAAAAATTAGTTTAAAAAAGTAAATAGTTAGAAAATGGACTAATCTAATGTTGACTGCATGATAGAAGTCGCAATTGTTTGGCTCTTGTGGCGATTCCACTGCGCATTCGTCTGCTTGTGTCCCCGAATTCTCTGCAAAAAATGGGGATGCTTCTTGTGATGTGATGTAAGAGAGAAAGAATGAGAGAAATAGCAGGAGACAGAGATGGAGAAAAGAGAGACAGGGATGGGTCCCAGTGAGCATGAGAAAACGAGAGAGAAAGAGAGTGAGAGAGAGAGGAGAGAGAGAGAGAGGAGAGAGAGAGAGAGAGGAGAGAGAGAGAGGAGAGAGAGAGAGAGAGAGAGAGAAGGGAAGCAGGAGGAGAGAGAAAATAGGAAAAATTCTTTTGGTTCATATCATAATTGAATTAAGAATGTAAGGAAAGAAGAATAAGAATAGAGGTTGACGGAATTAATGGTAACAGAACATGGAGAGATATGGACGTAGAGCTGGAGAGAAGAGAGAAAAGGGGATAGAGAATGGAGAATGAAATGAGAAGAGCCATTCATACTACGTTACCCTTCGACTAGTAACCAACCGAAATCCTCCTTTTTAACTATTAATTGAAAAAAGAGGAGACTAGAAAAAATGAATGAATCCGAGAAGTGAATAAGTGTGATAATCATTCTATTATGTTCAGGACCAGACGCTCTGGGATATAATGGAAGAGCACCGAAGGAGGTACCAGCAGACGCTCTGGGACTTGCTCCCGGTTGGTTATGGGAATAGACAGTGGGGAGAGACAAAGTGGAGAAGAGTTAGGAAACAGAGAGCGAGAGAGTGAGAAAGAGAGAGAGAGTGAGAAAGAGAGAAAGAGAAAGAGATATAGAGTGACGGAGATTGGGAGAGAGATAGGGAGAGAGAGATAGATAGAGAGAGCGAGAGATAGATAGAGATAGAGCGAGAGAGATAGGGAGAGCGAGAGAGAGAGAGAGCGAGAGATAGGGAGAGAGATAGATAGATAGAGATAGAGCGAAAGAGATAGGGAGAGAGAGAGCGAGAGCGATTGGGAGATAGATAGGGGGAGAGAGAGATAGATAGAGATAGGGAGAGAGAGAGAGATAGATAGGGATAGGGAGAGAGATAGATAGAGATAGGGAGAGAGAGATAGATAGAAATAGGGAGAGAGAGAGAACTATAGAGATAGGGAGAGAGAGATAGAGATAGGGAGAGCGAGAGATAGAGCGAGAGAAAGAGAGAGGAGAGAGAGAGATAGAGATAGGGAGAGATAGAGACAGGGAGAGATAGAGATAGGGAGAGAGAGATAGAGATAGAGCGAGAGAAAGAGAGAGGAGAGAGAGATAGAGATAGGGAGAGATAGATAGATAGAGCGAGAGAGAGATAGGTAGTGATAGGGAGAGAGAGATAGAGATAGAGCAAGAGAGAGCGCGAAACTATGACGCTACAAAACAATGAAAGATGTATAAAAAGAGAAAAAAAAATCATATAAAGAGCCAAATTCGAGAGTTGTGCTGACCTGAGAAGAAGCTCGCACACTGAATTTGTATGTGGTCCTCTTTAGCTCGAGGAGCCCGGCGCGAATCGGCCCCCGATCCTGGAGGTCGAAATCGCTCGTCTCCAACTCCGTCTGAGTCGTCGAGCCGAGGAGATCGCCGCCGCGATCCGTCCGCCCCCTCAGCAACTTCTTTGAGGTCCGCAAACATTTCAGCTCATTTCAAATGAAATACTCTTTAGCTTACCCAATTTAACATCACTTGTCCACGATTCCGACTAGCAGTCAACTATTTCATTCTATCCAACACTCACGAAAAGTTTTGCTATCTTTTTTCAATTTAAAGTTTGTTAACTTACAAACAAAATCAGTATTCACTCTTCAAACAGGGTTGAAAAGAATGGGAGGAACAGAAAATGAAGATAAATAGATCCTTCTCGTTTCAGGCGCGAGAGACACCGATCCTCGAGGGATCGGACAACGGCGAGGAAGATGATGGAGTCAAGGACGACGAGGATCTGGTTAGTACAACGAGATCGATTGAAGAGGAGAGTAATCGATTAGTGAAAGAGAGAGAGAGATGAGAGATGAGAATAGAGAGAGATAGATAGAGCCAGAAAAAAAGATAGCGAGAGAGAACGAGAAAGAGAGAGAGTTAGAGAGAGAAGAGGAGAGAGAGCGCGAGAAAGAGAGAGAGAGAGAGAGAAAGAGAGAGAGAGAGAGAGAGAGAGAGAGAGAGAGAGAGAGAGAGAAAGAGAGAGAGACTGTGTGAGAAGAGAGCGCGCGCAAGAGGCAAACAGGATTAATTTACCAGACAATGCCATGCCGAGGCACTGTTCACTGCTTCCTCGTCCCCTTCTAGGTGCTGCACGCCTTTGCTTTCTTCAACACAGTTGTCTCTTTCAGGGCCGTGTTGTAGTTGTCCCGTTAGGAGTTCGGTAGGCAGGATACGGTAGTGGGGGGTACACAGCGCTGGTATGCTGGAAATGAACACAAAGCACATGCTCAAGTCACAATATTTAGTGCCACTTACAGAATAGATGTTTTTGAGTTGCTATAGCAAGACTATAATATAACTGAAAACATTGTTTTTAGACTAAAAACACCACTGGAAGCGTATTGTTCACGATATTCAATAATATATTTTACACGCCTAATTATATATGTATATATTTTAATGCTATTAAATATATTAGATGATTAGAAAGTAGATATTTAATATTAACGAAATTATACTTCAAGAAATTAAATAGTATGTATTAAATAAATTGGGTTTAATGGTATTAGACAGTTATTATTAAAGAGATTAGGTAGAAACAAATTTGATATTTTATATTATAGATTTTAGATGTTAAGAAATAAGATATTTAGTATTAAAATATTTGATATGACAAATCAGATTTAAAAAAAGAAAAAAAATTTACGTATCTAATGGTAAAGCTGATTGGTGAATGGCGGTAGTCGGCCACGCGGCGAAGTCCCTGGGGCGCAATTCAAAAAAAAGTAGTAAATAAAGTAAAAGAGAAAGATGTAGAGATAGAGAGGAGAGATATAAAATGAGAGTGAGTGAGATAGACAGAGAGAGAGAGAGTGAGAGATGGAGAGAGAGAGAATGAGAGGGAGAGATAGAGAGAGAAAGAAAGAGATTTACGCCGTTACAAAACAGCGACAGTAAGAAAAGAAATAATAATAATAGCGACAATCTCAAAAATAATGATAATGCTCAAATGGAATTAGAGGAAGTCTAACTGATCCATTTTAGCCGCCTGCTCCTCAGCGCATGATCCTTGCGCCTCTCCACCGGCGCCCTCCACGTTCTCCAGAGCAGCGACCTCGGCGACTTCATGTCGCTCCCCCGACTGCCAGGCTGCGAGCCGCTCTTCTTGGCTTCTCCGTGGAGCACACTCCAGAGGTTCGATTGCTCTCTCTCTCTCTCTCTCTCTAGTTCACGAAAAAAAGCTTTAGCCTTTTTAATATGAAAATATTAGATGAATATAAATAAGATATTTAGTATTAGCAATATTAGACGTCAATAAATTAAATATAAGATATTGAATATGTTTGATATCAAGGAATTAGACGTTTATTATTATAGTGATTGGATAGAAAAAATAGATAATTTATATTAAAGATCTTATTGTTAGATGTAAAGAAATAAGATAGAGCAGAGAGAGCGGCAACGAGAGAGAAATAGAATCACATATAGATGCAAGGAGAGAAATTGAGACAGAGGGAGAGGCAAGGAGAGAAATAGGGACAGAGGGAGATGCAAGGATAGAAATAGAATCAGAGGAAGATTCAATTAGAGAAATTGAGACAGAGGGGAAGAGAGAGAGTGGCAAGGAGAAGCAGAGAGAGAGAGAGAGAGGGAGAGAGAACGGTAGGGAGAGAAATGGAGACAGAGATAAGCAAAGAGAGCGTAAGGAGAGAAATGGAGACAGAGAGATAAGAAAAAAGAGAAATTGAGAAATTGGAAGAGGCAAGGAGAGCAATAGAGACAGAAAAAGAGAGAGAGACAGAAAAAGAGAGAGAGACAGAGAGAGAGAGAGAGAGAGAGAGAGAGAGAGAGAGAGAAGGGGAGAGATTGTTGCGTGTTCACAAAAGAGCTGTTGGCACTGTTGTGTTTTAGTAGTTAGTATATTCGAAATTTTAATTTTTAGATAATAGTCTAATCTATTTGTATTCATGGTAGAATATTCTAATTTTTATAGTGGTTAGAGTATTCACAATTTTTATTTTGAGAGAATATTCGAATTTATTTCTAATCATTGTAGAATATTCATTTTTAATTTTTAGTAGTTAGTATATTCGAAATTAAAGTTTAGAGAGGATATTCTAATTTTTCCTAATGATGAGAAGATCGCATACGATATGTGATTTAAGATGCATACAATAATAGCTCTCAATTTATTTAATATTTTAGAAAGGAGCTTTACAAGAACTCGCCTCTCTCTAACTTCCTCTCTCCCTCTCTCTCTCTCTCTCTCTCTCTCTCTCTCTCATTGTCAGGAATCAAGAACTAGCCTGGAACAGAGAAATGGAGACAGAGAGATAAGCAAAGAGAGAAATTGAGTAATAGGAAGAGGCAAGGAGAGCAATAGAGACAGAGAGAGAGAGAGAGAGAGAGAGAGAGAGAGAAGGGGAGAGATTGTTGCGTGGTCACAAAAGAGCTGTTGGCACTGTTAGCGAAAAAGAGACAGGGTATCTAACAAGAAGTACTCGGCCATGAATCGGGAAAGGAGATGGGCAGCAAATGGCATTTGTAGTGAGAGAAGCACCGTACCTTAAGCCTCTTCTTTCAGGTTCAGCTGGCCGACATCTTCTGGAGCCCATGGGCTCGTCAGGCTCAGCAGCAACAGCAACAGCAACATCCTCTGCTCCTCCAGCAACAACCAGTGACCGCTGCCCCTCTGCCACCACCGGTCAATGTCAGTCCCGTGCTCTATCGCTTCGCTAGAAAGGAGAAGTCATATCTTCACAATTAGTCTGCATTCTTCTACTATAGAGCACAGTCAATGGCTACTAGGGGATGTGTAGAGCAGGGCGTGTTAGAGTTGGAGAAGAGACAGTGTTTGTATTTTTGGATGGCGGGAAAGAGAGAGAGAGAGAGAGAGAGAGAGAGAGAGAGAGAAAGAGAAAGGAAGAGAATTTAAGAAAGAGAGAAAGAGAGAGAGAGAGAGAGAGAGAGAGAGAGAGAGAGAGAGAGAGAGACCAAGGTGGGAAATAGAGGGAGAGAAAGAGGCAAGGAAAGAAATAGAGACAGAGAAAGAAAGAGGCAAGGAGAGAAATAGAGAAAAATGGACAGGCAAGGAGAGAAAAAAGGCAGAGCTAGAGGCAGGGATTGAAATAGAGACAGAGATAGAGACAGAGATAGAGAAGAGAGAGAGAGAGAGAGAGAAAGAGAGGCATGGAGAGAAATAGTGACAGAGTGAGGAAGAGAGAGGCAAGCAGGATAAATTGTTCTGAAAGATGGGACTTGAATTGGCAAGACAGCTTCGCGGATTGAGATGAGAAAATGGCCAAAAAATAGCATAAGGATATAGGAATATATCAAATTGCAAGCTAAATAGCCACCTTCTTGAACAGATTTGTATAGCAGCCCGCTTTGTCGCGATTACAGTAACCTTGATGAAGTGGGGCGACTTGCTACGGTAGCCCCGCTGAGCTGGATACAGTAGTGCCGAAGAGCGTGACGGGGCCTAGAAGAAAGAAAGCGAAAAGAACTCGTTCGGGCAAATTAGGGCGATATTAATGATTAAAAAAATACATTTATTTAAAATAAAATATGAATTGTTGGTAGTAAATAAAATAAAGTATTCATTAACAAATAGAATATAAAATGGACATATCTAATAGCAGCGGTATGGAGAAAGTTTACTGGAGAGGTCCTTCTGACCGTTCATCTCAAGGAGACTGCGAATTCTCTGGAAAGAAAAGACATTAATGCCTACTGGATTGTGAGGTGTTCTTGCATAGTGATAGAGATATGACAGGGAGAGAGAGGCAAGGAGAGCAATAGAGACAGAAAGAGAGAGAGAGAGAGAGAGAGAGAGAAGGGGAGAGATTGTTGCGTGTTCACAAAAGAGCTGTTGTGTTTTAGTAGTTAGTATATCGAAATTTTTATTTTTTAGAGAATATTCTCATTTCTTTATAATCATGGTAGAATATTCTAATTTTTTAGTAGTTAGTATATCGAAATTTTTATTTTTAGAGAATATTCTCATTTCTTTATAATCATGGTAGAATATTCTAATTTTTTAGTGGTTAGTATATTCGAAATTTTTATTTTTAGAGAATATTCTCATTTCTTTATAATCATGTTAGAATATTCTAATTTTTTAGTAGTTAGTATATTCGAAATTTTTATTTTTAGAGAATATTCTCATTTCTTTATAATCATGTTAGAATATTCTAATTTTTTAGTAGTTAGTATATTCGAAATTTTTATTTTTAGAGAATATTCTCATTTCTTTATAATCATGGTAGAATATTCTAATTTTTTAGTAGTTAGTATATCGAAATTTTTATTTTTTAGAGAATATTCTCATTTCTTTATAATCATGTTAGAATATTCTAATTTTTTAGTAGTTAGTATATTCGAAATTTTTATTTTTAGAGAATATTCTCATTTCTTTATAATCATGTTAGAATATTCTAATTTTTTAGTAGTTAGTATATTCGAAATTTTTATTTTTAGAGAATATTCTCATTTCTTTATAATCATGGTAGAATATTCTAATTTTTTAGTAGTTAGTATATCGAAATTTTTATTTTTTAGAGAATATTCTCATTTCTTTATAATCATGGTAGAATATTCTAATTTTTTAGTAGTTAGTATATCGAAATTTTTATTTTTTAGAGAATATTCTCATTTCTTTATAATCATGGTAGAATATTCTAATTTTTTAGTAGTTAGTATATCGAAATTTTTATTTTTTAGAGAATATTCTCATTTCTTTATAATCATGGTAGAATATTCTAATTTTTTAGTAGTTAGTATATCGAAATTTTTATTTTTTAGAGAATATTCTCATTTCTTTATAATCATGGTAGAATATTCTAATTTTTTAGTAGTTAGTATATCGAAATTTTTATTTTTTAGAGAATATTCTCATTTCTTTATAATCATGGTAGAATATTCTAATTTTTTAGTAGTTAGTATATTCGAAATTTTTATTTTTAGAGAATATTCTCATTTCTTTATAATCATGGTAGAATATTCTAATTTTTTAGTAGTTAGTATATTCGAAATTTTTATTTTTAGAGAATATTCTCATTTCTTTATAATCATGGTAGAATATTCTAATTTTTTAGTAGTTAGTATATTCGAAATTTTTATTTTTAGAGAATATTCTCATTTCTTTATAATCATGGTAGAATATTCTAATTTTTTAGTAATTAGTATATTCGAAATTTTTATTTTTAGAGAATATTCTCATTTCTTTATAATCATGTTAGAATATTCTAATTTTTTAGTAGTTAGTATATTCGAAATTTTTATTTTTAGAGAATATTCTCATTTCTTTATAATCATGGTAGAATATTCTAATTTTTTAGTAGTTAGTATATCGAAATTTTTATTTTTTAGAGAATATTCTCATTTCTTTATAATCATGGTAGAATATTCTAATTTTTTAGTAGTTAGTATATCGAAATTTTTATTTTTTAGAGAATATTCTCATTTCTTTATAATCATGGTAGAATATTCTAATTTTTTAGTAGTTAGTATATCGAAATTTTTATTTTTTAGAGAATATTCTCATTTCTTTATAATCATGGTAGAATATTCTAATTTTTTAGTAGTTAGTATATTCGAAATTTTTATTTTTAGAGAATATTCTCATTTCTTTATAATCATGGTAGAATATTCTAATTTTTTAGTAGTTAGTATATTCGAAATTTTTATTTTTAGAGAATATTCTCATTTCTTTATAATCATGGTAGAATATTCTATTTTTTAGTAGTTAGTATATTCGAAATTTTTATTTTTAGAGAATATTCTCATTTCTTTATAATCATGTTAGAATATTCTAATTTTTTAGTAGTTAGTATATTCGAAATTTTTATTTTTAGAGAATATTCTCATTTCTTTATAATCATGTTAGAATATTCTAATTTTTTTAGTAGTTAGTATATTCGAAATTTTTATTTTTAGAGAATATTCTCATTTCTTTATAATCATGTTAGAATATTCTAATTTTTTAGTGGTTAGTATATTCGAAATTTTTATTTTTAGAGAATATTCTCATTTCTTTATAATCATGTTAGAATATTCTAATTTTTTAGTAGTTAGTATATTCGAAATTTTTATTTTTAGAGAATATTCTCATTTCTTTATAATCATGGTAGAATATTCTAATTTTTTAGTAGTTAGTATATTCGAAATTTTTATTTTTAGAGAATATTCTCATTTCTTTATAATCATGTTAGAATATTCTAATTTTTTAGTAGTTAGTATATTCGAAATTTTTATTTTTAGAGAATATTCTCATTTCTTTATAATCATGGTAGAATATTCTAATTTTTTAGTGGTTAGTATATTCGAAATTTTTATTTTTAGAGAATATTCTAATTTATTTATAATCATGTTAGAATATTCTAATTTTTTAGTGGTTAGTATATTCGAAATTTTTATTTTTAGAGAATATTCTCATTTCTTTATAATCATGGTAGAATATTCTAATTTTTTAGTAGTTAGTATATCGAAATTTTTATTTTTTAGAGAATATTCTCATTTCTTTATAATCATGGTAGAATATTCTAATTTTTTAGTAGTTAGTATATCGAAATTTTTATTTTTTAGAGAATATTCTCATTTCTTTATAATCATGGTAGAATATTCTAATTTTTTAGTAGTTAGTATATCGAAATTTTTATTTTTTAGAGAATATTCTCATTTCTTTATAATCATGGTAGAATATTCTAATTTTTTAGTAGTTAGTATATTCGAAATTTTTATTTTTAGAGAATATTCTCATTTCTTTATAATCATGGTAGAATATTCTAATTTTTTAGTGGTTAGTATATTCGAAATTTTTATTTTTAGAGAATATTCTAATTTATTTATAATCATGTTAGAATATTCTAATTTTTTAGTGGTTAGTATATTCGAAATTTTTATTTTTAGAGAATATTCTCATTTCTTTATAATCATGGTAGAATATTCTAATTTTTTAGTAGTTAGTATATTCGAAATTTTTATTTTTAGAGAATATTCTCATTTCTTTATAATCATGGTAGAATATTCTATTTTTTTAGTGGTTAGTATATTCGAAATTTTTATTTTTAGAGAATATTCTAATTTATTTATAATCATGTTAGAATATTCTAATTTTTTAGTGGTTAATATATTCGAAATTTTATTTTTAGAGAATATTCTAATCTATTTGTATTCATGGTAGAATATTCTAATTTTTATAGTGGTTAGATTATTCAAAAAAAAAATTTTTTGAGAGAATATTCGAATTTATTTCTAATCATTGTAGAATATTCATTTTTAATTTTTAATAGTTAGTATATTCGAAATTATAGTTTAGAGAGGATATTCTAATTTTTCCAAATGATGAGAAGATCGCATACGATGTGTAATTTAAGAGAGCCTCTCTGTAAGGATCAAGCTGCGCTCAATGGGCGCCTGCCCCGGGGAAAGTGTTGGATTTTGGCAACCAAAATTTTATGAGGAGTACCCACTTGCATTGTAAAAGAAATAATGGGGTCAAATTTGTTATAAAAAAATTTTTCTTCCCAGTGCATGCAATAGTATGGCAAAATTTTGAGTGTTCATAACTTCCTTAAAACTTAATATTCTTCAGTTTTCTTTTTTTTGTTTTATTTGTCATTGGAAAGCACACAAAAAAGATGTATGATATGTTTTTTGAAAATTTCAGTTTTGACCAGTTTTAGGCATTTTTCTATTTCAGAAATTGGTTTTTTGGACATTTCAACTATTTTACGGCCCGCGCCGGGGCCAATTAATAGTTGATAAGAAAGAGGAGAAAAAAACTACACAAGATATGTTCTTATGAAGAAAATCGAAGGATATATATTTTGCGAAATTTAGACTTGAACCTGGTGCACTCGCGTTTTTGCTCGTTGGGATGAAACTGTATAATTATTTTCAAAGCTTTGTTTTTGGGATAATATCGATGTTGATATATTCGCCATTAAATTCTCTACCAGAAAAGGTATCAATCACCGAAATACGTATTACCTTGGGAGTCAGAGAATGCAATTATATGTTTTTCGAAAAAAAAATTCAATGATAACTAATGAAACCCTCATTTTTAGTCCACAGAGGTAGCCAGCCGGAGCAGTTCTCCATATCATAAGATAGAGCGAAGAATTCTGTATAACATATTCCCTTTTCGTGGAATTTGAAGGATATACATTTAATTTTTTCTATCAATATAGAAGTCTTTCCACGTCATGCAAACGACCCATGATATCGAAAGCGCATTCAGCGATCCATAACTTTGCTCAATCTCAATATCAGAAAATCATAGGTATATCATCTAAGAGCCCTCAGAGAGATCTTCAAATGCTACATACATACTTTTGTTGAAATATTTATATTTATATGGAAAATTTCGTTCTGTACTTTTAGAAGGCTTAAAAAATTATTTTACAAACATTTTCGCATTTCAAAACATACATCATAAGAAAAAGCGTGAAATTTTCTACAAGGTGAACCCCTTTCAATAAACTTTCAAGTCTATATTGTTCCGTTATAAGTCATAAGAATAGGTAAAGTATCGTTGCTATACTTTAGCCCGAGAATTTCATTGTTTAGGTTATTCGAATTAGAATATTCCAATAATTTTTTACGTTGAAGAATTGTGCTAAGGTAAGCTGATGCCCTATTCTTATGACTTATAACAGAACAATATAGACTTGAAAGTTTATTGAAAGGGGTTCACCTTGTAGAAAATTTCACGCTCTTTCTTATGATGTATGTTTTGAAATGCGGAAATGTTTGTAAAATAATTTTGTAAGCCTTCTTAAGTACAGAACGAAATTTTCCATAGAAATATAAATATTTCAATAAAAGTATGCATGCAGCATTTGAAGATCTCTCTGAGGGCTCTTAGATGATATACCTATGATTTTCTGATATTGAGATTGAAGTTATGGATCGCTGAATGCGCTTTCGATATCATGGGTCGTTTGCATGACGTGGAAAGATTTCTATATTGATAGAAAAAATTAAATGTATAACCTTCAAATTCCACGAAAAGGGAATGTGTTATACAGAATTCTTCGCTCTATCTTATGATATGGAGAACTGCTCCGGCTGGCTACCTCTGTGGACTAAAAATGAGGGTTTCATTAGTTATCATTGAATTTTTTTTTCGAAAAACATATAATTGCATTCTCTGAGTCCCAAGGTAATACGTATTTCGGTGATAGATACCTTTTCTGGTAGAGAATTTAATGGCGAATATATCAACATCGATATTATCCCAAAAACAAAGCTTTGAAAATAATTATACAGTTTCATCCCAACGAGCAAAAACGCGAGTGCACCAGGTTCAAGTCAAAATTTCGCAAAATGTATATCCTTCGATTTTCTTCATAAGAACATATCTTGTGTAGTTTTTTCTCCTCTTTCTTATCAACGATTAATTGGCCCCGGCGCGGGCCGTAAAATAGTTGAAATGTCCAAAAAACCAATTTCTGAAATAGAAAAATGCCTAAAACTGGTCAAAACTGAAATTTTCAAAAAACATATCATACATCTTTTTTGTGTGCTTTCCAATGACAAAAAAAAAAGAAAACTGAAAAATATTAAGTTTTAAGGAAGTTATGAACACTCAAAGTTTTGCCATACAATTGCATGCACTGGGAAGAAAAAAATTTTTATAACAAATTTGACCCCATTATTTCTTTTACAATGCAAGTGGGTACTCCTCATAAAATTTTGGTTGCCAAAATCCAACACTTTCCCCCGGGGCAGGGCCACCTCGGCCCTTACGGAGAGGCTCTCTTAAGATGCATACAATAATAGCTCTCAATTTACTTAATATTTTAGAAAGAAGAATTTACAAAAACTCGCCTATCTCTAAGTTCCTCTCTCCCTCTCTCTCTCTCATTGTCAGGAATCAAGAACTAGCCTCGAGCAGAGAAATGGAGACAGAGAGATAAGCAAAGAGAGAAATTGAGTAATAGGAAGACGCAAGGAGAGCAATAGAGACAGAGAAAGAGAGAGAGAGAGAGAGAGAGAGAGAGAGAGAAAGAGAAAGAGAGAGAGAGAGGAGACAAAGAAGGGGAGAGATTGTTACGTGGTTACAAAAGATCTGTTGGCACTGCTAGCAAAACAGAGACAGGATATCTAACAAGAAGTACTCGGCCATGAATCGGTAAAGGAGATGGGCAACAAATGGCATTTGTAGTGAGAGAAGCATCGTACCTTAAGCCTCTTCTTCCAGATCCCACTGGCCGAGATCTTCCGGAGTCCGAGGACTCGTCAGAGGATGGCTCAGCCAGCTACGCCTCAGCCAGCTCCGCCCACCACTCAGCCAGCTCCGCCCACCACTCAGCCAGCACCTGACTCAGTCAGTGCAATGCTCTCTCTCTGTTGGCTAGAAAAAGGAGAAAGCATAATATCTTGACGGCACTATTCTACTTTACAGTACGGTCAACAGCTACAGGACATGTAGGGCGTTTTAGACTTTGAGTAGAAAAGAGACAGGGAGAGAGAGACCCAAGGAGGGAAATAGAGGAAAAGTAAGAGACAAGGAGAGAAATAGAGACACAGAGAAAGGAAAGGAGAGCAATAGAGACATAGGGAGAGCCAAGAAGAGAAAAAAAGACAGACCTAGAGACAAGGAGAGAAATAAATACAGAGAGGGATAGGCAAGGAGGGAAATAGAGACATAGAGAGAGGCAACGAGAGAGATAAAAACAGAGGGAGAGACAAGGAGAGAAATAGATACAGAGAGGGATAGGCAAGGAGGGAAATAGAGACATTGAGAGAGGCAAGGAGAGATATAAAAACAGAGGGAGAGGCAAGGAGAGAAATAGACACAAGGAATAGGCAAGGAGGGAAATAAGAGAGGCAGGCAAGGAGAGAAAGTGAGGTAGAGAGAGAGAAGGAAGAGAGAGAGAGGCATGGGGAGAAATACAGATAGAGGGAGAGGAAAGGAGAGAAATAGACACAGGGAGAGAGAGACCCAAGGATGGAATTAGAGAAAGAAGCAAGGTGAGTGATACAGACAGACAGAGAGAGGCAAGGAGAGATATAAAAACAGAGGGAGAGGCAAGGAGAGAAATAGACACAGGGAATAGGCAAGGAGGGAAATAGAGACATAGAGAGAGGTAGGCAAGGAGAGAAAGTAAGGTAGAGAGAGAGAGAGAGAAGGAAGAGAGAGAGAGCCATGGGGAGAAATACAGATAGAGGGAGAGGCAAGGAGAGAAATAAAGACAGGGAGAGAGAAAGAGACCTAAGGAGAGAAGTAGAGAAAGAGAGAGGCAAGGTGGATAAATTGTTCTGAATGATGGTACTTGAATTAGCAAGTGAAAAAGGCCAAGAAATAGCATCAGGATATACATATGTAATTCTTAGGCATATTTCACTGCTTCCTCGCCCCTTTTATGTACTCCATACCTGTGCTTTCCATCGACAGCGTTGTCTGCCTCAGGGCGGGGCGGTTGTTGTCCCGCGAGGAGTACGGTAGGCAGGATACGGTAGACAGGATACGTCCAGTAGACCGGGCTAGTGTGCTGAATATGCACACAAAGCACAAAGTAGTAGTCATTCAGTAGCCTATTCTCCGCAATATCAAAATATATATATATTTTACACTATGTTATAGTAGCGAGGAAACTAAATTATTAAATATTCAATATATATTAAATATGAAGGAATTAGACATTTATTATTAAAGATATTAGACTACAACAAATTAGATATTTAATATAATAGATATTGCATGTAAATATATATTAAATATAAAGTATTAGATAAACATGAAAATGTACGTATCTAATGCCTAGCCGATTGTTCCTGGGCGGTAGTCGGCTACGCAGCACGGTCCCTGGGGTGCAGTTCTGAAATAGAATAAAGTGAAAGAGACAGAGGAAGAGAGAGAGAGAGAGAGAGAGAGAGAGAGAGAGAGAGTGAAAGAGAAAGAGGAAGCAAGAGTGAGAATTGATCCCGAATCAAGAACGGCAAGAGGCCTAGATGATCTGATGAATCGATAAGATGCTTGTTGATTTAGATTGTCCACGCGGACGCCGAGGAGGAGAGGGAGGATTCCACCGACGATGCACCGGAGCATTCTGCTCCGGGGGAGTCGGCGGCCCTCCCTCTCGCTCGCTCTTCTCTCAAGAGGTCTCTCGACCGAGACGAAGCGGACGAAGCCGAGCAGGCTCCCAAGAGAGCGAGACAAGAGGAAGCGGCAGCGCAGCAGGAAGAAGAAGCAGACGTGGTGAGTGGCTCTCTCTCTCTCCTTCTCTCTTTCTCCCATTCCTCCCCCCCCCCTCTCTCTTTCTCCCATTCCTCCCCCCCCTCTCTCTCTCTCTCTTATCAGGAGAACTGTACTAGTGTCCATATCATTATCACAATGGTTGCTGATCTCTGTGCGTGAATATAGGAAGGGCAGATCCTGTCTCTATTAAAAGAAAGACAAGTAGGCGAGGAGAAGCATGTCTAGGCACAGAATGAAGCTTGTAGAAATGAGTAGTCAATATTGCCTTTCTGATTTACCTTCAACCCTAGGACGAGAGAGAGAGAGAGAGAGAGAGAGAGAGAGAGAGAGAGAGGCATAGAAGACGAAATAAGGAACAAGACATTATTCGAAATCTTATTTTTGGCCGTATTAGGATATCTAAGAAATGCCCTCACCATCTTAATTTTAGGCTATCAAAACCCGCGGTCTCTCTTTTTAACTAGATGTTAAAAAATCTAAATAAAAAATTTTTTCCTAAATACCTTCTTTATTAGAGCTTCAATTAGATGTATCCAGGGAAACTCCACTTCTTGATTCATTTTTGTTTTCTTCATATGTTTACTACATGTGTTCATTCGTATGCAATGCCGTAATAAAATAAAAATTGAAAATTGGCAAGGAGAGAAATAGAGACGTAGGGAGAGGCAAGGAGCGAAATAGAGACAGAGAGAGAAAGAGAGAGAGAGACAGAGAGAGAGAGAGAGAGAGAGAGAGAGACAGACAGACAGACAGAGAGAGAGAGGCAGGAAAGAAATAGAGAAACAGGGAGAGGCAAGGAGAGAAACAGAGACGGAGGGAGAGGCATGGAAAGAAATAGAGACAGAGAGACATACAGAGACAGAGAGAGAGAGAGAGACAGAGAGAGAGAGAGACAGAGAGAGAGAGAGAGAGAGAGAGAGAGAGAGAGAGAGAGAATTGAACCCGAGTCAAAAAGGCCAAGAGGCCTGGACGATTTGATGAATCTATGATGCTTGTTGATTTAGATTGTCCACGCGGACGCCGAGGAGGAGAGGGAGGGTTCCACCGACGATGCACCGGAGCATTCTGTTCCGGGGGAGTCGGTGGCCCTCCCTCTCGCTCGCTCTTCTCTCAAGAGGTCTCTCGACCGAGACGAAGCAGACGAAGCCGAGCCGGCTCAGAAGAAAGGTAGAGAAGAGGAGGAGGCAAACGAGCAGGACGAGGAAGCCGAAGAGGTGCGTGGCTCTCTCTCTCTCTCTCTCTCACTCTTTCGCTCTCTCTCTCTCTCTCTCTTTCGCTCTCTCTCTATCTCTCAGGGAATAACTAGTGTCCATGACATCATCACCCTAGGACAGATTGGGGGGGGGGGGTATAGGAAAGAGTGAAGGATAAAAATCTTTTATTTAACGAATGAACAGAAAAGGATGGTGCAGAGGAGAGAGAGGTGGAGAGAGATAGCGAGAGTATCTCTCGTTATCCTTGCGTACGGTAGACATGATTCTGTTGATCAACAAGTGACTTGAAGCCTTTTACAGGCTCGCACACCATCGCCACCGCCCTCTCCAATGGTCTACACCTCTCCGGCCCCTTCTGGGCCGACTCTGTCGCAACTTCACGAAGAAGAGGAGGAAGAAGGAGATGAGGAAGAAGAGGAAGAAGGAGAAGAGGAAGGAGAAGAGGAAGAAGGAGAGAGCGAGGAAGAAGGAGAGAGCGAGGAAGAAGGAGAGAGCGAGGAAGAAGGAGAGAGCGAGGAAGAAGGAGAGAGCGAGGAAGAAGGAGAGAGCGAGGAAGAAGGAGAGAGCGAGGAAGAAGGAGAGAGCGAGGAAGAAGGAGAGAGCGAGGAAGAAGGAGAGACCGAGGCAGAGGAAGTAGAAGACAATTTGGATGAGGAAGAAGAGGTGCGTGGTTGTTTCTATTCTTATCAGGGAACAGAATTAGCGTCCATGTTATCATTAGCCTAGGCCAGATTGGATTTACAGGAATGAGTGAAAACAATTTACAAACCGAAAGAAAAGAGAAGAGAAAAGGAGGCCGTAAAGGAGAGAGAGAGACACACGGGCTGCTAGATGTGAAGAAGCCTTTTTACAGGACACCACGCCCTCGCCATCTCGTGCCCCCTCACCACTCTCTCCGTACCGCGCCCTCTCGCTGAGCCATTCTCACACACCGTCACCACCCAAGAGCAGCTCCAGCTCTTCCAGCTCTTCGAGCTCATCCTCATCATCGGCAGCACAGCCAGCAGCACAGGCCGCACCCCCTCAGCCCCTGGCGCTTCAGCAGCTGATCCAAGAGTCAGTGCAAAGTTGATATAAGGGGTTGGAGAGAGAGAGAGAGAGAGAGAGAGAGAGAGAGAGAGAGAAAGAGAGAGAGTGAGAGAGACAGACCGTTAAAGTGAAAAGGAGAGAAGAATGGAGAAAAAAACCCATAAAACCTATTCTACTGTTGTCGTCTAGAACGAAGAGAATTTACAGAGATAGTAGGGATAAAAAAATATATATTTTGAGTAATAGCGTTAAGTATTATTTTGTTTATCACAACTAATTTCTACGGCATTTCAAAATGCACGAATTTTTTATATTATTTTCAATTTTAATGTTAATTCGTTTTTGCAACAAAAAAATATTGTCGAGGGCAGAGAGAGCGCGAGCGAGAAGAGTAGAAAGTAGGGAGAGAAGGAGAGAGAGAGACTGAGAGTGAGGGGAGCAGAGAGAGAGAGAGAGAGAGAGAGAGAAGAGAGAGAGAGGGGGAGCAAGAGTGAGGTGAGATAGCGCAGAGTGAGAAAGAAAAGGAAAGGAACGAATAGAGTGCGGAAGGGAGAGAAATGCAAGGAAGCATCAAACCTGTTGTGTTGTCCTGTTGATGAAGCCCCGGCTGAAGGTGAACGCGGCCGGGTCGCAATTCACTTGAAAGGAGTTACTAAAATTTAAATTTATTATTTTTTTAAGAGGGAGAGGAGATGTAAGGGAAAAAAAACACTGAGAGAGAGACGAAGAAAAAGAGAAAGAGAAAGACAGACAGAGAGAGAGAGAGAGAGAGAGATGGAAATAGTGAAGGAAAGATAATGGCGAAGACTAGGCGACAAGGATAAAGAAAAAAAACAGGATAAAAAAAACAACTTAAAACCTGGTCTGTTGTCCGTGACTTTGTCCTCGCCAGATCGATGTTCATCTAGAATGCAAGTAATTTAAGGAAGGTTTACAACAGGGATCCTTATTCTTATTACAATTAAAATAAAAAAATTTTCTTTAATAATTTTTTTAGTACAACTAATTTTCAAAACACTTCAAAGTACACGAATTTTAATTTTATTTTCAATTTTAATGTTCATTTTTTTGCAGAAAAATGTTCTCCTTCGGACCAGAGAGAGCGACGGAGGATAGGGAGGAGAGAAAGAGAGAGAGAGAGGGAGAGAGAGAGACGAATAAAGAGAGAAAGAGAAAGACACAGAGAGACAGTGAAGGAAAGAGAGACGAAGAAAGAGAGAGAGAGAGAGAAAGACACAGAGAGAAAGAGACGAAGAAAGAGAAAGACACAGAGAGACAGTGAAGAAAGGAGAGACGAAGAAAGAGAG
Organism: Allodiplogaster sudhausi; assembly: GCA_945643635.1. Lineage (NCBI taxonomy): Eukaryota > Metazoa > Nematoda > Chromadorea > Rhabditida > Diplogasteridae > Allodiplogaster > Allodiplogaster sudhausi. Next base: position 293,349 of record CALZFC010000256.1, read on the forward strand.
AGAGAAAGAGAGAGAGAGAGAGAGAGAGAGAGAGAGAGGGAGAAATAATGCCCATCTTTCCTGTTCAGGGTGCGCCGCCCCTCGTTTGCCCGTCCTCTCGTGGTGACTTCTCGTCGCCTCGCGCGGCAAACGGCGGCGAGAACGGCGGCGGAGAGAGTGCTTCCCCACTACGTCGACATGACAGCGGAGCGGGGGCGGCTCCGCTACGTCATGCGACAGTGGGGAACACTCGCCGCCCGACTTGTCGCCCAGGTCAACACACTCGCTGGCCAGCAGCATGTCTCGGCCGCCCGCCAACATGCTGCTCACGAAGCAGCCAGGCTTGTCAGAGAGGCCCGGGCCACGGCCCTCCAGCACGACGAGCACTTTGACCGACTGGTCCACGTCAGTTGATGGGGGAGAGAGAGGGGGGAGAGAGAGAGAGAGAGCGAGAGCGAGGAAGAGAGAGAGAGAGAGAGAGAGAGAGAGACAGACAGAGAAAAAAGCGAGCTAAGCAGTGTGAGAGAGAGAGAAAAGCGAGCTACGCAGAGTGAGAGAGAGAGAGAGAGAAAGGGAACAGAAACGAGTAAACATACCAATTGCTGGCGTTGCAGTTGATGAACTGGCGAGTGCTGCGGGGGCAGTCTCGCCAGGCCGACTCGGCCGACCTCATCGACCGCGTCCGCGCCGTCACCCGCCACCATCCCGTGGTTCTCCGGCGTCTCAACGCAGCCTCTCGGGCCATCTCCAGACTGGCCAGCACTGTCTGAATTGGTATGGTCTCTCTCTACTTTCCTCATTACTCTTCGTTTACAAGGGTAACCAGATTAACATGCGCATATTTGCATTGAATTCAGCCCTTCTCGGCATTTTCCAAGCTATTTTTGTCGCCTTCTTCTTTCCACAATAAATAAAAGTTAAATTCTATGTCATCATTAGAAAAGCTAGCGATTTAAGGAATAATAATCATTGATAGTAATACGCAATTAGTCTAGCAGTTAGTGAAAGTGTTCATAGTCAAACCATGCATCGCAGCTTGCTCGTCCGACTCGAATTCCGCAACGGCACCGCTTTCCTTCTTTTCTCACTTCGTAAATGCGACAAATCTAAATTAGGCACAAGCAAGACCTGTTCATTAATACCATAAAACATTGCATATTTTTTCACGAATAAGGGCAAAAAATTTTTGTTGGAAAACTATTAAAAGCTTATTTTATTAATGAAAAGGTTAACGAAAAAAATAGAACAAATAAAATTGTGGCTTATCTGAAGGGTACGGCACTGCAGAGCAATGTTGGCCGCCCTATAATCAACGAAAGTATTGCGCGAATTGAATAGAAATAATCAGCATTTCATCATACGCAACTCTACGAAACTGGGATAGTATCAACATTGCGCGATCAATCCATACGACTGCCGCCGCTAACGGGGCTTGGCAAAAACGAAACGGTAGTGATGCATTTCTTACAGTACCCGGTTCACTCAGTAATCTCTTGGAGCAAAACAATCACTATGGTTGCGCTTTTAGCATGCCATAAAACTCATTTTGTTTTTTATTCTTGATGGTTAATAATTCCACTTATCAGCTCCATGTCGCATGGGCTGTCTTCTTGCCGGATCCCCCTTCGCCCACTCCCACCCCCGCCTTCCAATCTTATTTATTATATGTGTTCTCTTCTTTAAAAAAAAATTCCTTCTTTATTTTATTTTTTCTTTTGGCTCCGCGATAAGCGGGAATTTTTTGTATATAAATCGATCATTTCTGCCTTAATTAAGTTTTTTTTATTTAGGCTTCATTATTGATTAGCTTGAATCTCTTCTTTTTTAAATTCAGTTACGTTTTTTCCTTAAATTTTGATTTCTTTCTGTGTTTTTTTAAATTCAGTTACGTTCTTCCTTAAATTTTGATTTCTTTCTGTGCCTTTTTAAATTCAGTTACTTTATTCCTTAAATTTTGATTTCTTTCTGTGTAATCTATCTGTTCTGACTTTGTTAATGTCTTAATTTATGCTTCATTTCTGATAAGCCTGAAGATCCTCTTTTTTTTTGGCATTATTCTTCCATACATTTTTATTTCTGCATTGCTATGAGCGTAATTTTTTTCGCTCGAATCTCTTCTGCCTTATCTTGGTTTTGTTTTTTTAAATGTTGATTTTGCTCTGCATTGAGTATGTTTTTTTTATGCCCACTGCCTTTTGGTATCGCCTTCTAAAAAAAAGACCTCTTCACATGCTCGCTCTTTTACATTTCATCTGCGGTGGGAAGCCACCATGGCATCTTGATTTTACGTTTATTTCAAGTAATATAGATCTAATGTTTTTCCTTCCGATGCTTTTTCTCTCAGTTTCTTGCTTTATGTCTTATTACTTCTTTATGCCTTTATGTCTTATTGATGTATTCTTTTCCATTTGTTTGGTCTATGTGTTTTTATGCTCTCCTGCATTTGTTTCTCCTTCTTTTACTTTCTTTACTTCTTTACAATCTCTTTTTGTCATTCTGAGCCTTGCAGTGTTTTTTTCTCTTTAAGAAATACCTCTGATCTTTGGCATTTCTTGCCCCAGAGGGCTCTGCATTCCATCTTTTTTTTCATTTCTATCTTAATTTTTTTCTCTATGACTCACGCAGTCAGAATACTTTTTTCCGTTTAGCAACACATCTAATAGTGTTCTTTTTCCACCTCTCCCCTTGTCCCTCATCCGCCATCCTCGTCGCACCCGCCTAAGTCGCCCTCCGAGCTGACTCCATTCGTGCCCTCCTACCTCCCCCCTCTCCGCAGCAGCCCATGCGACCACTGCCACCATTCTCAGCTTCCACATCGATGTAAAGCGTCTACTCGCCTCGTCGTTGTCAATGTTGGCCCACAAAGAGATACCGACGATTTCATCGTTGGGTTTTTTTATTATTATTTTTTATTCATTAAAAAAAATGCTATCATTTGACAAACCCGCCCCAGTGACTTTGGAACCTCCTAGAGCCTCTCTTTAAGAGAGCATTAAAACAGCCTCGGGTAAGGAGAAATTCGATCAATTTCGAAGAAAAAAAAAGATTCGAGCTCATAATCTTATTTATATTTTCATGTCCATTCGCAGACTTTCGCCATCTCTCCTCTCCTCCACTTCTCTCACCATCAGGTCTTCGTCGACCTCAAGATGCTGTCCCTTATGGAGGCAGCAAATATGCAGACCTCTCGCACACCCGGACACAGGCAGGTATTTTAAGCTCTACTCCTGATATTTTAAGCTCTACTCCTGATATTTTAAGCTCTACTCCTGATATTTTAAGCTCTACTCCTGATATTTTAAGCTCTACTCCTGATATTTTAAGCTCTACTCCTGATATTTTAAGCTCTACTCCTGATATTTTAAGCTCTACTCCTGATATTTTAAGCTCTACTCCTGATATTTTAAGCTCTACTCCTGATATTTTAAGCTCTACTCCTGATATTTTAAGCTCTGCTCCTGATATTTTAAGCTCTACTCCTGATATTTTAAGCTCTACTCCTGATATTTTAAGCTTTACTCCTGGTATTTTAAGCTCTACTTAAGCTCCCCAATAATATTGAAAATGATTTTAACGGTGTAATTTTCTTCATTAGAAAATATAGGAGATATGTTTTACATTTTAATTTTAACTATTTAAAATATAAGAAATAACCATCGTGAATACGAGACTTTAAGCAGTATTTCGTTCCATTTCTTTTCTTCTCTCTCTCTCCTCTGTCTCTCCCCTCTCTCTCTCTCTCTCTCTCTCTCTCTCTCGGTTGGTAGCTCTCTCTCCTCTCTCTCTCTCTCTCTCTCTCTCTCTCTCTCTCCTCTCTCTCCTCTCTCTCTCTCTCGGTAGGAAGCGCTCTCTCTATCTCTCTCTCTCTTCTCTCTCTCTCTGTTTTTGTGCACGGAATTTGCCATTACCTTTTCACCTGACGATGAGTAAGTGGGCTGGAGAATGGGGAGAGGGGTCGGTACGTGGGGCCGGAGAATAGTGCGAGGACTATAGCGGACTGATTTGATTAGAAAGTCCGATTAATTTTTATTTTTTCATTTAAAGTCAAATTTATGGTTGCTTTGAACAAGCTATCAAATTTCACCCGAAATTGTTTTTATATGAATATTTATTTAAATCTTCCAGGAGAAGCACTCTCCCATCGAGCATCCAAAGCCGGACGGCCAGCTGACCTTCGACCTCCTGACCTCGGCCTCGCTCACCGGCACCAATCACGAAGAGAACCAGTCACCTCATCTCACGCTCAAGGTCTCCTTTTTTAAATGAGTATTGATTTTGAAATGTAATTATGATAGTATAAAAGCATAGTTCAATCCCATTGGAACAAATATTAGACATAAGATTTACGATGAGAAACAATAGATGTTGCTGGATTAATAGCGTTGTTGATTCTTGTTGCCTGGTTACTGTACCTTTGCGCACCATGTATTCATACCCTTTCCAGGATGACACAGTCAAAGTAGACGTCAATCTTAACAAGTATGCCGGTCCAGAGGCTCGCTTCTACCCTGGTTGGGACATAGGCTCATTCTTACTTATTGCTTCTCTCTCTCTCTCTCTCTCTCTCTCTCTCTCTTTCTTACTCTCTTTCTCTCTCTCTCTCTCTTTCTCTCACTCTCCTCTCTCTCGCTCTCTCTCTTTCTCTCTCTGTCTCTCTCTGCTCTCTCTCTCTCTCTCTATCTTCTCTCTCTCCTCTATCTTCTCTCTCTCTCTCTTTTTTCTCTCTCTCTCTCTCTCTCTCTCTATCGTGAAAATATTTTTTCCAGAGGACTTGACTGAAGCTAAAAGAATGCTAAAATTAACTAGTTCTTCTCCTATTCTTTAATTATCCTCACATAGTTCCTTGCCGCGCGCCTTTTTGCTGCTTTTCCAATGCTTCGTTCTCTTTTCTCTCTCTCAGCTCTCTCTCTCCCTCTCTCTCTCTCTCTCTCTCTCTCTCTCTCCCTTTGCTCGCTATCTCTATTCTTCACTCTGTGTCTGTCCCTCACTTTCATTATCTCTATTTCTCTCTCTGTCTTTTCAACTTTGTACAGTGTCCCTTGTTATGTGTTATCAATGAGGCAAATTTTAATGAATAATAGAAAATTATAATTAAAAATGTAACAAGAAGAGAAGATGCTTCTTACAGACTCTCGCTGCTGCCGCCTTCTCCCACACTCTGCGAAGTAGTCGTGCCTCTCCTGGCTCCCCTTTCCTTTGCCCGTTTCGGTGACCAGCTACCGGAAGTTCGCGAAGCTGCCGGGGTCGCCTTCAGACACTTTCTGCCTATTCTTACCGTACACAAGGTTGTGGCTAGCGGGGAATTTTCATTTTTGTCTTTTTCATTATTTTAATAAAAATATATATAAATAAAGTAGTTTTTTTAATCTATATACTTTGGCTATTAGTAATATGTAATCGGGATAATTTGGATATTGATGACGTGCTTGGAATAATTTTTGTTTATTCATAATCTGTAGAGGATGATTTTATTACAAATTATATAATCATGTTAGTTTGGTCATTAATAATGTAATCTTGATAATTTGATTATTAATAAATAGCTTATTTTGAAATATTACATATTAAAAACCTTATGCACTAACGGCGCGCAACATGATGTAGTAATATGGTTATTAATATTATTTTGTTAATTATAATAATCGAAAATCTTTAGGAGTGTACTAATAATAAGGGCTTTTGTATTATATTTAAATAATATATAATATTTAGGAATGTACCAACGGCGTGCAGCGTGACGGCCTCTCTGAAGAGCTAAGCCAGCTGGCAAGCGAGAATCGCGCCTTTGTCTCCGTTCTCTCCTCCCCCTCGAGCCTGACCACCATCGACAAGGAGACACTCATCGGACTTGCTGACGACGTCTCTCTTAGGAACTATCAATTGGTTTGACTATGCTATAAATCTATTTTTCTAAAGTTCGCAGTATTTTCTATGTTTGCTGCATTTAAATTGAAAAAAATATTTTCTGAAACATTAATAGAGTTTATGTAGGTTACTTTTATTATATCATTAAAATTAATTTTCCTCTGGATTTTTAGGGTACATCTCAATAGATTACACCTCCCTGGGAAAAGAGCGGGAGAGTCAAACATGAATTTTAAGGAGGAAGTGACTTGGATGAGCTACCTGCGTCGCTTCAGCTTCAATGGAATCCTTACCGATGACATGGGCCTCGGCAAGATACTCCAGTTAATGTGTGCAATTGTGCTGGCGAATCATAACGGTTTCTTTCTCTATATCTTTATCTCTCTCTCTCTCTCACTCTGGCACTCTCTCTCTCTCTCGCACTCTGGCACTCTCTCTCTCTCTCGCACTCTGGCACTATCTCTCTCACTCTGGCACCTCTCTCTCTCACTCTGGCACTCTCTCTCTCTCTCACTCTGGCACTCTCTCTCTCACTCTGGCACTCTCTCTCTCACTCTGGCACTCTCTCTCTTACTCTGGCACTCTCTGTCTCTCTCACTCTGGCACTCTCTCTCTCTCTCACTCTGGCACTCTCTCTCTCTCACTCTTGCACTCTCTCTCTCTCACTCTGGCACTCTCTCTCTCACTCTGGCACTCTCTCTCACTCTGGCACTCTCTCTCTCTCTCTCACTCTGGCACTCTCTCTCTCTCTCATTCTGGAACTCTCTCTCTCTCTCCCTCTCCTCTCGTATTTCCTAATATAAATATAAGTAAATCTTTTATTAATTTTTTCCAAAAATGGTTTTTGAAGAAGGCACGCAAAGAAGTAATAGATTTGATAATTAAAAAAATACATATTGATTAATTTCTTTTAACGAATACTTTCCAGCATTAGCCAAGGGCGAGAAGCAGCGGCCAGCTCTCGTGATCTGCCCACGCACTCTGGTCGACCACAGAGTGGCGGAGGTTCTTCCCGGACAAGAGAAAGAGCGTGGCCATGTTAGTTTCTCTCTCTCTCTCTCTCTCTCTCTCTCTCTCTCTCTCTCTCTATCTTCTCTCTCTCCTCTATCTTCTCTCTCTCTCTTTTTCTCTCTCGCTCTCTCTTACTCGTCAATGTCTCTTCCGCGCTCTCTCTCTTTTTTTTCTCTCCTCTCTCTTCTCGCTCTCTCTTATCTCTCTCACCCGCTCTTTTCCTGATATCATTTATTGCAATATTTGCTGGTTTTCTTGAATAATATAAAGTGTTTTTATTGTATTCAAGATGCGAAGTATCAGGCGTCCTGGCCATGGAGCGCGCCGATCTGGTCGTTGCGTCCTACGACGAAATGAAGTCGAATGAAATAGTGACGTGAGTACCGTAGTTTGGGGATACCGTAGTCTCTTTCTCTCTCTTTTTCCCCTTTACCTCAGTCCCTCTCTCTCTCCTCGCAAAGGATTAAGGTCTACTTTAGATTACTTTTAATTTAATAAATAATATTTATTATTATTAATAAATTATTGCTGTCATACTGAAATATTAATTTGATGTACCATAAATAAAAATATTACTTTTTTTAGTCGTTTTTATTTATGTTTATTATTACTTACTATTATAGACGCGTGTTGTGGCGCTACGTTGTCCTCGACGAAGGCCACATCCTACGGAATCCACGTACCGCCATCTTCCGAGCGACATGCGCGCTAAGAAGCGAGAAGCGACTAATTCTTTCCGGCATGTCAAACACTTGTTGTCTTCTTGAACATTAATAGCTTAGGCAGAAGAAGAAGATAGAATATTCCACCTTTTCCATCTCTCACTATCGGAAAAATTTTCAATTTGATATTTCTATGTCGCATAAGATATGACAAATAGTGGAATATTCTAAATTTCATGAAAACATTTCCACTTACTCCAGGACAGGTTCGAAATCGTGCGACATTTTACGTTACACTATCTTTCTTATATGCAGCGGTTTAACTTGGAAAATATGCTAATTATAAAAAGAAAAAGAAATAAATTTTCAGAAACGAATAAGAAACTTTTTAAAATAAGTTAAAGCAATATGTATTTATAGTTGTTTTATATATTTTTTTTTATTCCAGTCGTTTCAGGCACACCGGTGCAGAACTCCTCGGTCGACCTCTGGGCCCTCTTCACCTTCCTCATCCCTGGCTTCCTGGGAGATGAACGGACTTTCCGCGCTTCTTACATCAAACCCATCCAGCTGTCCCGCTCACTCAAGCCCACGGAAACGCAAAAGAAGGCCAGAAAATTGTTTTTTTTTCTGTAGTTCAGTTATGGAGAATACTCTTGTAAAACATAAAAATATTTTTGAAAAAAATTTGTGTGATATAAAAAAAAAAGTTTTCCAGGAAGGCCAAGAAGCGCTCGGTCGCTTGCATCTCCTCGTGCTGCCATTCGTGCTGCGCCGTCTGAAGACAAACGTGTTGAGGGGGAGCTGCCAGACAAGAGCATCGCAGACTACGAGTGCACGAAGACTATCTATGAGATGATTGTAGACAGGTAGAGAGAGAGAGAGGGAGAGAGAGAGAGCGAGAGAAAGAGGGAGGAAGATAGGGGAGAGAGAGGAAGAGAGAAAGAAATGTAGAGAGAAAAGAGAGAGAGAGAGTTAGGAATGATTAAAATACATTTCCTCTGAAGATGCTGCACCAGCGCGACCGGTCAGCGTGCTCTCTCTCCGCTCCATGCACTGATCTCACTTCGAAAGGTATCTCTCTCGCTCTCTCGCTCTCTCTCTCTCTCTCTTTCTCTCTCTCCTTCTACCTTTCTCTCTCTCTCTCTCTCTCTATATATATATATATATATCTCTTTCTGTCTATGTTTCTCTCTCTCTCTCAGCTGTCTATCTATGTCTAATGCTCACACTCTCTCTCTCCTTCTCTCTCTCCCTCTCTCACCTTGCAGGTTGTCGATCATCCTGGCCTGGTAGCCGATCTCACGAATGACAGCCGCCAGCGAATTGTGGACAAGTTCAACAACGACACGAGCATCGACGTTCTCGTGCTCACGACTCATGTTAGATCTTTTCTGTTTGTAATATACTAAGTACAATTTTACTATCTAAATTACAGTACTAAATTGAGGTAAACCATTTCTGATGAATATACTAATCTGATACGGGCTTATTATTGTATTAGCTTTCCTTCTTTTAGTGTATAGTACATATTTTTAACTATCGAAAATTGATACATGTTTACTATTGTAATTATGTTTTATTATTAATTGTTCTTGCTATTATTTTTTGAAAATGATTACTATTTTGTTGTAAAGTATTGCAAAGGAAGTCTTTCATTTTCTCCTTTACTTTTTGTTTACTGTTCTATTATTATTGTTCTAGCTCTTCTTCTTTTAGTATATACTACATACAGTTTTCTATCGAAAATTTCTGCTGGTTTATTATTCTTTATATTTTATTATTAATTGTTCTTGCTATTATTGTTTGAAATGATTTATAATTTAATTGTAAAGCATTGCAAAGGGAACCTTTCAGTTTCTTCCTTTACTTTATATTTTTGCAGACTGGTGGAGTCGGCCTGAATCTCACGGGCGCCGACGTGGTTATCTTCCTGGACCACGACTGGAATCCAATGAAGGCCATCCAGACCATCGACAGGGCTCACCGTCTCGAACAGACCAGAAATGTTAGAGGGCTCACTATATCTCTGACTCTCTCTCTCTCTTCGTTCTCTATCTCTCTCTATCTCTTTTATCTCTCTTTCTCGCTCCGATGTCTCTCTCTCTCTCTATTTCTCTCTCTCTCTCTCTCTCTCTCTCTCTCTCTCTCTGCGATCTTCTCTCTCGCTCTCCCTCGCTCTTTCTCCATCTCTTTCTTTCTTTCCTTCTTTTTCCCTCTCTATTTCTCCGCTTCTCAAGCTCTGCTCTACCGCAACTACTTCTTCCGTTTAATTCTTTGATGCTGTGGATGCTCACGTTTATTAATTATTTTTTCTAAAGCTTTTAAAACGTACATTCCTTAATAATCGACTGCTTCTCCTGGTACGGTAAACTGTTACTTTTACAGGCTTTGATCGGCTCGGAAAATCGTTCGCTGTCTTCGATGAAAACGGACGAGCTCTTATCAATGTTCGCGTTAGAAGAGAAGGAGAAGAGTGATGGGGGAGGAGGAAATCCGCCCGCGGCCAAAAAGGCCAGGAAAGAGCGGAAGGCGCCCGCGCCAGGTTTAGAAATGGAATATTCTATTCTTTATTTTTATTTTTTAAATGTATATTTTTAGCTAATTTTTTTATATGTATATAACTTAATGTAAGACGTAAGGTAATATTGTTTAAGATTTTTTTTAAATTAATTTTTCTTTATAATCTATGAATGAAGGACAGGGGTATTGTGAAGATATATAAATTACTTACTAATTGTGTATTGTTAGTGATTTCTTAATACCCCCCTATTAGGCACGAGTGGCTTCGGCGACGATGAAGTGTGGAATCTGTCGGAGATCTGGGACGAGAGCCAGTACGACGAGGCATTCAGCATCTCGGCATTCCTCAAGGAGGCGGGTGGTGCGAGTCGTTAAAGACCTTAAGAACTAACTCGATCTCCCAATACACTGGCGGAGAGCAACCGGTAAGATAACATCAAAAGTAAAAAAAAAGTTTTCTCAAAATACATATTTTAAGGTAGAATGGGACTTGTCCGTGGTCGGCTTCTCTTCCCAGGGATATGATGTAAGTTAGAGAGAGAGAGAGAGAGAGAGAGAGAGAGAGAGAAAGAGAGAGAGAGAGAGAAGGAGAGAGGGGGAGAGAGACATAAGGAGAGAATAGAGTTCAACATACGGAGAGAGAGAGAGAGAGAGAGAGAGAGAGAGAGAGATAGAGATGGGAGATTAAGATAGAGAAGGATAGAGACAGACAGAGATAGCGTGAGAAGCAGAGAAAGCTCAACTCTCCCCTCCTCCAGGTGCTCCGCCTCAACCACATCGGCGACTGGGGCACGCAGTTCGGCATGCTCATCTCCCATCTCATCGACCGATTCCCCAACTTCCGAGAAGTCACCCCGCCCATCGGAGGTCTCGTCGCGTTCTATAAGGTGGGAGTTTCTCTCGCTCACTCTTCTCTTTCTCTCTCTCTTCCTCTCTCTCTCTCTTTGCATATTTGCCTCCCTCTGCCTCACTTTTAGCTTGGATACCTTGCTATTGTGCATATCTCTCAATTGACAATTGAGCACATTTGTTTCATCGTAAAAATGATCTTATTTGTTCTTCTCAAAATGCTCTATTTTTAAACTTAACTTTCCATATGGTCTAAAATTTTAACTTGGATACTTGGATATTTTTTTTTATTTTTTTAAATTTTTAACTAAAATAATATTTCAATTCAACGCGATCGATTGCAGGTGTCAAAGAAGCGTTTTGATGAAGACGCCGCCTTTAAGCGCGCGCATACGAATATGTCGTCAACTTGCAGAGCTACGACCCTGACTTTGTCAAGGTTAGGGTACCTTTTTAGACCCTCATTTACGATTAGGGTCTTCTTTAGGCCCCCGCCTTCCTTAAGGGAAAGAACCCCTGCCAGTTTTATTAAGTAATCAAGCAAACAAAATTTTGTTTGAACGTGAATTCCTCTTATTCCAGATACAAGTTATTGTTGCTACAAGCGTGTAACAGAAAAAAGAAAAGTGCCGAAGAACAAATTCATAATAGCAAAGCAATTGATCCGGTGGTTATATTGGCCTTCATTAAATTGTGCGTTTTTTTGAATATTTCTCCTTCACTCTAGGCATGGACGGAAATCTGCGACGTTTCTCGTGCGGGCAACAACGAAGTCTACCGAAGACTGGACATCAATCTGACTGTGAGGGGCGAGAGCTTCTATCAGAGCCGCATGAACGCCATTGTTGAGGTCGCTTTCTATCTTTCTCTCTCTCTATCTCCCTCTCTCTCGTTCTCTCTCATTCTGCTCTCTCTTTCACTCTCTCTCCATCTCTCTCTCACTCTGCTCTCTCTCACTCTGCTCTCTCTCACTCTCTCTCTGCTCTCTCTCACTCTCTCTCTATCTCTCTGTCGCTCTCTCTTCTTTCTCTCGCTTCTTTCTCTCTTTAACTCTCTCCTTGTAGGAGCTCAAAGAGCGTAAGGTGCTTCGTGAAGAGGACGGACGCCAGGTGATGTTCACGTCTGATTGTGAGATTCCACTTACCGTAGTCAAGAGTGATGGAGGCTTCACGTACGACACTTCTGATCGCGCTGCCCTCAAGAACAGGCACTAATTTCAAATTTGAATTTATTTTTCCTTCTATCTATTCGCTATATTCTATGTGATCTATCGGCGGAAGATTGTCTTTATTTTGTCGAATTTAGACTCGATGAGGGGAAGGCTGACTGGATCATTTACGTCGTCGATTCTCGACAGAGCCTCCATCTTGATGTTATAAAAAAAATTAGTATGGGGCGGAATTTCCTTACCATTATGTATTAAATCCTTTTGGCTGTAGGAGTTATGGTATTATTGCAATAATTTGAAGTATAATTTTTTTATTCATATCAACTGAATTTTAGAAAAAATTTTTTATGAACCGAAACCTAGCTTATAGAAAGTATATATATTAAAAGATTACGAGCAAATTTCCCTTATAAATTAGTTCTTTTTCGAAGGATAAACTGAAGTTCTTTCTTTCCTTGTAGACCATCTATTCCGCCGGCCGCGACATTGGCTGGTACGATGAGTCTGTGAAGGGCGTTGAGCATCTCGCATTCGGGCTCGTGCTCGGCGAGGACAGGTTCATTATTGAGTTATTATCGATTGGTCTATTTTTTTTCTCTTCTCTCTCTAACAGTCTCCCGCCACATTCTCTCTCGCTCTCTCTCTCACTCTCTCTCACTCTCTCTCACTCTCTCTCTCTCTCACTCTCTGTCTCACTATCTCTTCATCTTCTTTCAGCTCTGTGAGTATGTTGAAAGGTAGTAAACCACGTTTAAAAGAAATTGTGAAACAAAAATAAGTTAATACTGATATTCGTTTGCAGGAAGCCGACCTCGCGCGCCTTGCCCGTCTGATGGCCGCGATGGAAGCGGACGGCGCAGTCCGTGAGGAGGTACTCGAGGAGTGCCCCGAAATTGCTGAATCGCACGCCAAGAACGGGCGACTCAAGTATCGCAAGGATACCTTGCAAGTTGTTAGTCGGCCTTCATTTGGGTTCTTCTTTTTATATTTAAAGAAGATGTACAAGTAATTAAAAATATCGTAATTCAGATGCAGACAATGAAGTACGGTAGATTTTAAACTCCCCGGACGTTCTCTTTTACATAATACAATTTTACCGCTAAAAATTTACACGAAATCTTGTGTTTCTGTCACATACTTTTTTAAAGCAACTATAAGGGGCCTGTTGAAAGAATAATTTATAAGAAAGAAATGTAAGCAAAAAATAATTACTGAAATTGTAGAGCCTCTCCCAACATGAGGCGGAGATGCAAAGGGAGACGTGAAGGCACCGGCTCCAGAAATAAAGAAGGCGAAGAAGAAAGATAAGAAGAAGGGCGAGAAGGGAGAAAAGGAAGAGAAGAAGGACAAGGAGACAAATTGTAATGAAATAGGTTCATACATTTGGAGGTTTTTTAAACTCATTTATAAAAATAATAAATATATATTTGAAGTGACCAATGACAGGGATATTTTAATTAAATAGGTTCCTACATTTCGAGGATTTTTTGGCTATTTTATGAAAAGATAATAAATACTTCAGTTAAAAAACTACTTGTTTTAGCGGCGGCTCCGCCCCAAAACAAGCGAAGAAGTACGACTACGTAACTGGGGAGGACTTTGGCTGCAGCATTCTCTGCCGACTTAGCGATGTCTTCAAGAAGGCTATCAAAGAAGTTGGTTGTCTCACTATATTTTAATTTATTTATTTATTGCTATTAATATTGTTATTTTTAATATTTTTATTGTCATTAGTAATAAGTAGCATTTTTTTCTTTCTCTCTCTCTCTGTCCCTGTCTTCTCTCTTTTTTTCTTTATCTCTCTCTCTCTCTCTGTACCTCTCTTCTCTCTTTTTTTTTCTTTATCTCTCTCTCTCTCTCTCTCTCTCTCTCTGTTCCAGGGTGTCATCCTGCCCCGCCTGGAGAAGAAGCGTGTGATCGTCGACTTCTCTTCCCCGAACATCGCAAAAGAGATGCACGTTGAACACCTCCGATCGACGATCATCGGAGACTCCGTCTGCAGGCTGCTCGAGGCTGTGGGATATGATGTAAGTTAGAGAGAGAGAGAGAGAGAGAGAGAGAGGGAGAGAGAGAGAGGGAGAGAAAGAGGGAGGGGGAGAGAGACATAACGAGAGAATAGAGTTCAACATACGGAGAGAGAGAGAGAGAGAGAGAGAAAGAAAGAGAGAGAGAGAGAGATAGAGATGGGAGATTAAGATAGAGAAGGGTAGAGACAGACAGAGATAGCGTGAGAAGCAGAGAAAGCTCAACTCTCCCCTCCTCCAGGTGCTCCGCCTCAACCACATCGGTGACTGGGGCATGCAGTTCGGCATGCTCATCGCCCATCTCATCGACCGATTCCCCAACTTTCCCGCCCCCCCCCCCCCAGCTTTCCTAGGTAGGAATATATAATGAAACAAGTGGTGCGCTAAATCTTGTCAGTGCTCACAATCAGCTATATTTATTTATTACTAAAGCTCTATAAATATTTATGTTTAATAAACTATTTTTTATGTATATTTATTTATAGTGATTACAAAAATTGTAATTTGTTATTTTACATTTAGTTTATCTTTTTTAAGGTAATTAATTATATAGATTATTCGATACTGCTGTGATCCACTGCAACGGCGTCCACTGCAACATCGTCCACGGCAACGGCGCGCGCGGCTGAAGCTGGTATCCTGGAGGGAAAGATACAGTAACCTCAGCGAACTGCTCGGCATCATCTACTGTAGGCGCAGCGCAGGTACAATCTGCTTTTCAATGGCGCGTCGGGAATTTATATAAAAATTGCTCGCCCGTCTTTATACTTCTAGTTCATCTCTCTCACTCTCGTTCTTTCTCTCTCTTACCCTCTCAATCTCTCACTCTCACTAACTCTCCTCTCTCTCCCCCGTTCTCTCTTTCCCATTCTCTCTGTCTCTCTCTTTCTTTCACTTCTCTCTCTTTGCACTTCGCTATCTCTCTTACTCGTTCACTTCTCTTACTCTCTCTCACTTCTCTCTCTCTCTCTCTCTCTCTCTCTGTCTTTTCACCTGGTAACTTTTCTTCTCCACTTCTCGGGAATCTCTCCTATCTTACAGCCTCTCAGCCGCGACCGATTGATTCTTTCGGTGCGGACCAAGCATCTGTCGCCGCTTACCTCGAATTCCCTTCTGAGACGTACCGACCCAAGGAAGCTGTCGACGGGACGGGGGAGAGGACACAGCAGGAGAAACTCCTCAGACAAGCGCTGACGTCCCGGCGAAGCTCAAACTTTTCGATTGAACGCAACCCGAATGTAGCTTCGTCTCTACATCATTCGAAGGCTCTTGCAAGCATGCTGAGGTTTTTATATAAATATAAATATCGATATTCTGAACTTTAGAGAGAACATAGATTTTAAAAAAGTTTTAAAGTATTAGGAGTTCTTTAAAAATTGTTCGGCATTCCATTTGTGGCTCATCAAGGGAAAAGGGGGGTCCGAACCAGACATCCCACGCAATTTTTGAGACTCGATAATTAAAATTTTTGGCTGGCTTAGCCTATCAATTCCGAAGAAAAATAAATTTTTATCTTACCCATCCTTTTTGAGACCTTCGGAGGTTTACCCACCCACTTTGGTGGGACCCTCGGAACACCTTGATTCCTACTTATGGAGTTTCCTGCATCTTGAGTGACTGAATGACGATAGATAACGGAGAGCGTTTTAAGGATGAAATCGCGCGCCGATATGTTGATCTACCGGTAGTGAACTAGGCAATGAGAATGAACATGACGGAGCATGTTCATTCCTGAAGAAGAGCACAGCCAAGTATCTCGGCTGAACCCTCCACGCTTGGGAAGCATCAGCACGAAAGAAAGCCTCTTCACGTCTTGTTCAGGAAGTCCATAATTTTGTCCTTGGTTGTCTTTTCTATTAGACAATTTTGCAAGAGAACTTGTATTACAAATCATCAGTAAAGATACACAATTTTTTTTACATAATATATACACATAAATATATTGATGCATCTACAGTGCATCTAAACATACGAGTTTATTTCTCAGTCCACCGCTTAAGCTTCGAAGACCAATGAAGTCTGATCCGAGTAATGATGTCCAGAACGATGAAGCTGGCCATTGCAGCTTCAACAGTGACCAAGCGAGCGAAAACTACGGTCCGCCTCCTCAGCTCTCTCTGCCTCAAGGTTAATAGCTATGCTTTGTTTTTTAAAGGTAACTATTCAAAGTTTTTCAAGATGACCTCCTTTATATTAGTTGAAATTGCTTCTTTCAAAGACTTTCCAGGTGATAATTTATATATGTTTTATCTCCGTATTTTTCGAGATGCAACGCAAGATCGTCGCGTAAACGAGGACGTGGCAGGAGAAACTCCTCAGACAAGCACTGCCGCCGCGGCGCAGCTACGACGTAAGTTAGATCCTTTTTCGATATACTCATTTTTTCCAATTTTTTCATTTCTCTCCTTCTCTCTCTCTCCTTACTGTCTTTCTCTTTCTCCCTATCTCTCTCTCTCGCCCTGTCTCCTCTCCCTTTCTGTCTATCTTTCGACACAAATTCGCCCCTTTCTCAATTTAAAAAAGTGACAAATGTTTTAGGAAAAGAAACTTCTCGGGCTTCAACCGCAAGTGCAGCACGAGTAGCGCAAGGCAGGCGACGTGAGGACTCTTGCAGCAGCACATTCTTCAGCGATGGACGCCACAGGGGCGTCGTCTGCTCTTTTCCTCTCTCTCGCTCTCTCTCTCTTGCTTTTGCACTCTTTCTGCCTTCCTCTCCCGCCTGGCTCTCTCTCTCTTTCTCTCTCTCTCTCTCTCTCTCTCTCTCTCTTTCTCTATCTCTCTCCCTCTCACGAGGCTGCCTCCAACCAGAATGTCAGTTCTCTTCCATTGCCTTAGATGCGCGAGTCGACCAAAAGAAAGAATGTCAAGGCACGGTCTAAGAACGACTCTTTTTTTTGTTTTGAATTATTTTCCAACTTTTTCAAGGCAGAGTTTTTTGTGACATCAGAGTTTTTTGGGCTGCAGCCAGTGCTGAACCAATATGCATGGCTGGTCATTTGCACATTTGCCACATTTTAACAAAAAGTTGTTGTTTCTGTGGTGCTCGGAAAGTAGTCCGAAGAGAAGGACACGTTTTCGTGAGAATGTGGAGAAAAAGACCGAGAGGGAACAACGTGTCCTGAAGAGAACAAGAAAATATTTCTGCTGCTGCTTTCGACATATTCGATAATATTCATTCATTCACAAGTAATATTCATCACGGTTACTGATTTCCTCACCAACCACTCAACTCAGTATTTTTTGCAACCAGCTAAACCATACCGTACTTTTTGAATCCCAATTATGTTAGAATTTTGTTTCAGCTAATCTCGTATGACTTACTATTTAGTTTTGGTATCCATTTACTGCGTCTTCAGAGCCCGCTTGGCTTTTACTTTTTTCAAATAAAGTCATAAAATGTTATCCTAGTCAGCTTTTTTTCAGGCTATTCAGCCTTCCTCTAGTTGTTCTCTGATAGATTTAATTTCGTTCGCCTCCCTTCTCATCACTCACAATGAACCACGTCCCTTCTGACCACCCAGCAGGCGCCCTCGTACCGGCTTGTCAGTTCTCTTTCCTTGTCTTCTTTGCGCGAGGCCACAAGGACGAAAATCGATGGCCATGAAACTGTCGACACGAGGAAGAGTTTTTATTCTTCTCAAATTATTTGCTCGCCTTTCTGATCTGAGCAAGACAGATGTGTTGGGACGGTGTGTGGAATTATGCGGGCACATGTCGACTTCTTAATCAAAATACAATAATTAATATGGTCTCCAGAGTATGGTTGCGCGCAAACCCGTGGCTCTTGATGGCAAAGTGCCCTCTTTCTCGGGAAATCATTTGTTGTGCCAGTTGCTTGGAATTTTTCGAGTGTGCAACACATTCTTCTTGTTGTGCTAAATTCCACATCTCGTGTATATCGTATATTTATTGCAAATGTGTTCTGATTTATACAACTAATTTCTCGATTTTTGTCATGTTTCCTTTCCTTCATTGTATTCTGTCGTATATATGTGTAATTTTCGTGACAGATTGCTCATAAACATTATCTGATAAATTAAACGTGAAGTTGTAGAAGATATGATGATTATTCCGTTTCTTTCGGAAAATGATACTTCTATAGAACTAAAGTTCTACTCAAAATGCGAAGGCTCATATTTCGTTTATGTAAAAATTTTAAATTTAGCCTCAAGCTAGAATCAGAAATGAAGAAGAGGATCTCGGCCTCCGTTGGATACATCGTCAACATCGAAGGCTTCCAGTTGGTTGCTACTGCTATAAATGATATCTTGCCTCTGGCCTTTTGTTTAACTTGTTAAAACAAGCATAGATATGAATTTTCCACTTAAAAATAAAAATCGCAGCACTGTCAATAGGTTTTATTACTGTAAGCAAAATCTCTCTTCTTCTCTAGGCCCGCGGCTCTGCTTCCATTGACTGAAACGGACTGCCTGGACATACTTCTCGTACTCGGTGCATTCTCCTATTCCACTACGTCTGGGAGGATGCCAAAGCAGACGCGTCTTTTAGGTTTAATATTTATTCTTGTAAATAAACACATCATTACTTGCGTCCGGTTTTTTGTGTATCATAATGTTTAAACAGGCCTCTATTTGGATACTCTGCCATTAAAAACTTAAAATTGCAAAAATTGTCCGTTGCTTTTATTACTACAACCAAAATCTTTCTTCTTCTCCAGACACGCCGCTCCGCGTCCGTTTCCTGAAACGGATGCCCTTCATGTACTTCTCGCACTCGGTGCACCCTCCTCCTCCACTGTCTTCTGTACTCGTCTTGGAGGATGCCAAAGCAGACGCGTCTTCAAGGTTTAATATCTA
This sequence comes from Allodiplogaster sudhausi, assembly GCA_945643635.1. Taxonomy (NCBI): domain Eukaryota; kingdom Metazoa; phylum Nematoda; class Chromadorea; order Rhabditida; family Diplogasteridae; genus Allodiplogaster; species Allodiplogaster sudhausi. The sequence continues at coordinate 312,247 of CALZFC010000256.1, forward strand.
TTCTTATAAATAAACATAAAGGAAACATCATTACTAGTCTCCGGCTTTTTGTTTAACATATTGCTTAAACAGGCCTCTATTTGGATACTTTGCCATAAAAAAATTGAAATTGCACCATTATCCATTGGTTGTATTACTACAACTAAAATCTCAATTTCTCCAGACGCGCCGCTCTCGTCCGTTGCCTGCAACGGATGGCATTAATGTTCGTCTCGTACTCCGTGCACCCTCCTCCTCCACAACGAGCCTTCTCTACTCGTCTTGGAGGATGCCAAAGCAGACGCGTCTTCAAGGTTTAATATATATTCTTATAAATAAACAAATCATTACTAGCCTCCGGCTTTTTGTTTAACATATTGCTTAAACAGGCCTCTATTTGGGTACTCTTCCATTAAAAAAATTAAAATTGCACCATTATCCATTGCTTTTATTACTACAACCAAAATGTTTCTTCTTCTCCAGACGCGCCGCTCTCGTCCGTTGCCTGCAACGGATGGGCTTCATGTACTTTTCGTACTCGGTGTACTCTCCTCCTCCACAACGAGAATTCTGTACTCGTCTTGGAGGATCGCTGAAACTCTTCAGCGACGCCATTTCTAGGTTTGATATTTATTCTTGTAAATAATTTTGAAAGAGGAGTTGCCTTCAAGAGGCACGGGTTTGCGCGCAACCATACTCTGGAGACCATATTAATTATTGCGGTTTGACTAAGAAGTCGATATGTACCCGCATAATTCCACACACCCTCCCAACACATCTGCCTTGCCCACATCAGAAAGGCGAACAAATAATCAGACTTCCTCGTGTTTCGTAAAACTTCCTCGTGTCGACACAATTTGGTCACGCACAAAAAAGTAACTTGCGCAAAAAAGACAGGGAAGGAGACACTGCAGGAAGGCCAGAGGCCGCCTCCGTCGCACAGCTGATCATCACCCCCACAGGTTTATGGTAATCTGTTTTTCATTTCCTTTAGATGTCCGGTGTCTGCCGTCGTCAATAATACCATTACCATTACTTTTAGACCATGTACCCCCTTATTTATTTATGTTTTGCTTAGTAGCTAATGAAAGTACTTATTGAAAATTTTTTTATTTGCCTTTAGTAATTTATAATTCTGTTAGTCCATAGAGATATTACCATTTCCCTTACACCAGTCTCTCCGTCCATCCTATCAGCCCGTATATAGATATTGTGCAAACAACCAGACAGTTCATGTACGTTTTCATTTGCTGCCTTCATAATTTTTTCTTATTTGTTTATGGAACTACTTTTTGCAAAATATTTGCCGTGAGTAATTCATATTTCTGTTAGTCCATAGAGATATTGCCTTAGCAACAAGAACACAATAGGAGACATGAACAATTCCGGAGATGTATATTGTACTAACGGGAGATATGACTAAAGGTAAGATAAAAACCCCATAATCTTGACATTTTGCCGGAGGAAGAGGGCATCCGAAAGATTAGCCTTAATTTTTTTATTTTGTTGGGCTGACAAAAATTCAAAGAACCAACCAAGGGTGCCGCGCAGATATGTCTACGGAATGTTTACTGCTTGCTTATTGCGAGGATATAAAATTTGTTAAAAGGACTTGATTTGCAACTCTTTCGCTTAGACTTCTTTGGTATGCCAGACTAAGTGTAATTTTTCTTTCATTTCCTAGTCAGGATCTCTGCCTTGTCAGGTTGGATTATTGTGGAAACAGACGATTCTGGTGTTTAATTTGTGTGTCCATGGTTGAGTCCTCATTTTGTTCATTCCTTATTAAAACTCGCGCAGAAAAGGCATGGGGGGACTGTACAGGGCCAGGGGCGGCTCTCTGTGTTTCTTCACTCTGTCTCTTTCTCTCTCTCTCTCTCTCTCTCTCATTCTCTCTCTCTCCTTGTCTCTATGCCTCAGCCTCTCTCTCTCTCTCTCTCTCTCTCTCTCTCTCCTTGTCTGTATGCCTCTGCCTCTCTCTCTCTCTCTCTCTCTCTCTCTCTCCTTGTCTCTGTATGCCTCAGCCTCTCTGTCTCTCTTTCTCGTTCTATCTGTAGAAGTTGCCTCTCTGTGTCTATATCGCAATCTATCTCTCTTTCTCTCCCTCTCTATGTCTTTGTGCCTCCATTTCTATGTGTCTCTGTCTGTCTTTCTCTCTGTAGCTCTAATTCTAATTGCAGAGAATCTTAGTCGCTGTCGTCTTGCCCCGCTCACTTTCTCAACTCGGTGGTTGCGCTCTCCACTCGCGACGTCGCGCGCGCCAACGGCAAGCAACGAAACGAACAAGAAATGAGCGTTAAGTGATAAATATATGCACAGGGATTAATTATAATATATACTGAAGTTGGTGATGAGGTAGAGAGAAAACTAAGAGAGAGAAAAAGGTACGAGAGAAAACTTGAGGTGGAGAGAAAAAAATTTGAGAGAGAGAAAAAGGTGAGAGAGTGTTAGGGTGAGAGAGAGGGAAAAAGGTTAGAGAGAGGTAGAGCGAAAGGTAAGAGAGACAAAAAGGTACGAGAGAAAAAAACTTGAGAGAGAGAGAGAAAAAAAAAGGTGAGAGAGAAAGGGAACACGGCGAGGAAGAGAAAGAAAGCTCACTCTCTCTCTCTCTCTCTGCATCTCTCGTTCTCTCGCGCTCTCTCGCCCTCTCTCCTCTCTGCGTCTTTCCCCTCCTCTCTATCTCGCTCTCTCTCACTATCTCCCTTCCGAAGTCGCCTGTTTGAAGAGCGGGCTCGTCTGATATCGTCCAGATGCAACCAGGTTTAAAATTGAAACTCCTCTAAATTTCATTTTTATTTATTTATTTACTTTTTTATATCCCACTATTTTTTATTTATAATTTAATTTTTAATTACCAACCTTGGGAATTGCAGGAGAGTCTGGATTGCTGGCGTCTGCATCTGCCCCGTTCACTTCCGCATCTCACTCGCCGCGTCCATCGACTGCCATTTTTGGTAGATATTTTTCATATTTACATTGTATCATTTCATTAATAATATTGTTGGCTAAATACTTTTTCCTAAATATCAATTTAATCTATTTTCTAAATGCATTATTATTGTTGTTATTTAATTATAGAATTTGTAATCTATACTTGTGAACTGCAGGCGGCTGCGAGCTTCAATCGCCACGTCGCCCGGCCTGACGGAGAGGTGCGCCGTGGATTGGACGGCGCGAGAGGAAGCCCACTCCTCTAAATACTGAGTATAAATAGTATAAATAGGAAATATAAATAGTTTTGCCGACAAAGGAAATACTGGTTTTTTGATCGTTAAATTATTCAATCTTTTTAAATCATTTCGTTCAATTTTTTTCATTTTTTCTTGCGAATTTATGTTACATTTCCAATCTTTGACTTTACAGGTGACGCTGGACTGTCGCTGTCCACATCGCCCGCTTGCCCCAACCACCACTCCACCCACTTGCTGGCTGCTTCGATCAACATCGATCGGTTAGTATTTCAATGAACGTTTTACTTTTCTTTCGATTTTTATTTGTTCAAAAGATTGCTATTTATTTATGAATTTTAGCTGGCTTCACCCTTCATTCGCGGCGACGCCCGCGCTGACGGCGAGGTGGTCGTGAGCCGTGGATTGGAGGGCGCCCGAGGAAGCCCCCGGGTTGTTTGCTGAATGAGAGAGAGAAGCAGAGAAAAGGTAACAGAGAGAGATAGAAAAAAGGTGAGCGAAAAAAGAAGGTGAGAGAGTGTGAGAGCGTTAGAAACTGTGAGAGCGTTTTTGTGTGTGTGTATATTTATAAATTGTTTGTTGCCCCCAACCCCCACCCCCCCCCCCCCCCAATAGAAATAAATAATTAAATAAATATATAAATAATAATTAATTAATTATAAAATAAAAAAAATTAGGGGAGCTGTATGGGGTGGGGTTCTGGTGTGCCGGGTACCCTGCCTGCCATTTCCCTCTCTCTGCTCATCGACGGTGAGACTCAAATGGGGTTGGCCACTCTCTCGGAATTTGCCGCGGCGAATGTCGAGAGAAGCCTTCCCACTTTGGGCTTCCCTCCCAGGTGAGCAGAGAGAGGAAGGAACTCTCTCCGCATTTGGCTGTAGTCAGAAGTGGTAGATAGATTAGTCGGCATCGTGAATGAGGAAGGAAGGGTGAGAGAGAGCGGAGAAAGAGATAGGGGAGTGAGAGTGAATACTGGGGAAATGGCAGGAAGGGTGCCCGGCACATCAGAATCCCACCCCGCAAATACAGCTTCCCCTGGCCTGAATGGCCAGTGTCTTCTCCTCTAGTCGATCAGCCTGGATTCTTCACTTTTTGCTTATATTTCCTTGAGATTCACCGCGCCGCGGAGTGATGAAACTCGTTGAAAATTAGGTAGATTTTGAAATCCTTGCTGATCTTCGATAGGGGAAGCCACTGGCCAGAGTGAGAGAGTACTACGAGAGAGAGAAAGGGGTGAGAGAGAGAGCGAAAAAACGCGGGTAAGGGTGTTAGAGAAGGCACGTTTTGTATGGGCAGTTAGCCACTTCTGACTCGGTCAAATGCGGAGAGAGACTCGCAAATTAAGCGCTCTGTGCAGATGAAAAAAAGAAATAGAAAACAGCGCGGTTCTGGAGAAGCCGCGACCGTATTCTTCCATGCTCTCGGTTAGCCAACAATTATTTTTATTTTATTTTCAATATTTTCGTCTTATACAGCACAGCTTTGTCCTAATCAATTCCAATATTTTCTCAAGTTTTTTTATTCGACCGAAAATGAATTCTAATTAATTATACCAATAAATGTTATCTTCGTATTAGAGGAGGCATGTCGAGCCACCTCCATCAGCACCGCACCACGCCAGAAGAATTCCCCTCCCAGCCCCCTCATCGGGTCAGCAGGCCTTGGGCAAGTCTGCTGTCCCTTCCCTGTTTGCTTGCTTGGCTTTGCTTCATTTCAGAGTAGCGCTTCTTTTCAGGATAGCTTATTGAGTATATTGCTTGATTTCTGCTTGCTTGCATTTCCTTCCCCTTATCCCTCTCTTCACGACTTCACGAATACTTCACTCTTTCTCTACTTTGTCATGCCAAAAGCGGGAATTCTACACTGTTCATGCCCATATTATCTTAAATCCTTCCACATTTTTGGATACACCTGGGATCTCTATGTACATATACATTTAGTGTCTTGCAACTACTAACACTAATTCTCTCTCCCTCTTTAAAATGGCTGTAGGATGGACTTTTTCATGATATTTCTGCTTTTCTCTCTACTTTGTCATGCCAAAAGCGGGAATTCTACACTGTTCAGCCCATATTATCTTAAATCCTTTGCACATTTTTGGTTACACCTGGGATCTCTATGTACATATACATTTAGTGTCTTGCAACTACTAACACTAATTCTCTCTCCCTCTTTAAAATGGCTGTAGGATGGACTTTTTCATGATATTTCTGCTTTTCTCTCTACTTTGTCATGCCAAAAGCGGGAATTCTACTCTGCTCATTCCCATTTTATCTTAAATCCTTGTACATTTTGTGTTACACCTGGGATCTCTATGTACATAGATACATTCAGTGTCTTGCAACTACTAACACTAATTCTCTCTCCCTCTTTAAAATGGCTGTAGGATGGACTTTTTCATGATATTTCCCGCTTTTCTCTCTACTTTGTCATGCCAAAAGCGGGAATTCTACACTGTTCATGAACATATTATCTTAAACCCTTGCACATTTTTGGTTACACCTGTGATCTCTATGTACATATATACATTTAGTGTCTTGCAACTACTAACACTAATTCTCTCTCCCTCTTTAAAATGGCTGTAGGATGGACTTTTTCATGATATTTCTGCTTTTCTCTCTACTTTGTCATGCCAAAAGCGGGAATTCTACTCTGCTCATTCCCATTTTATCTTAAATCCTTGTACATTTTGTGTTACACCTGGGATCTCTATGTACATAGATACATTCAGTGTCTTGCAACTACTAACACTAATTCTCTCTCCCTCTTTAAAATGGCTGTAGGATGGACTTTTTCATGATATTTCCCGCTTTTCTCTCTACTTTGTCATGCCAAAAGCGGGAATTCTACACTGTTCATGAACATATTATCTCTCCCTCTTTAAAATGGCTGTAGGATGGACTTTTTCATGATATTTCCCGCTTTTCTCTCTACTTTGTCATGCCAAAAGCGGGAATTCTACACTGTTCATGAACATATTATCTTAAACCCTTGCACATTTTTGGTTACACCTGTGATCTCTATGTACATATATACATTCAGTGTCTTGCAACTACTAACACTAATTTTCTCTCCCTCTTTAAAATGGCTGTAGGATGGACTTTTTCATGATATTTCCCGCTTTTCTCTCTACTTTGTCATGCCAAAAGCGGGAATTCTACACTGTTCATGTTCATATTATCTTAAACCCTTGCACATTTTTGGTTACACCTGTGATCTCTATGTACATACATACATTTAGTGTCTTGCAACTACTAACACTAATTCTCTCTCCCTTTTTAAAATGGCTGTAGGATGGACTTTTTCATGATATTTCCTGCTTTTTCTCTACTTTGTCATGCCAAAAGCGGGAATTCTACACTGTTCATGCCCATATTATCTTAAATCCTTCCACATTTTTGGTTACACCTGGGATCTCTATGTCCATACATACATTCAGTGTGTTGCAGCTACTAACACAAATTCTCTCTCCCTCTTTAAAATGGCTGTAGGATGGACTTTTTCATGATATTCCTGCTTTTCTCTCTACTTTGTCATGCCAAAAGCGGGAATTCTACACTGTTCATGCCCATATTATCTTAAATCCTTCCACATTTTTGGTTACACCTGGGATCTCTATGTCCATACATACATTCAGTGTGTTGCAGCTACTAACACAAATTCTCTCTCCCTCTTTAAAATGGCTGTAGGATGGACTTTTTCATGATATTTTTTTCTTTTCTCTCTACTTTGTCATGCCAAAAGCGGGAATTCTCATATTATCTTAAACCCTTGCACATTTTTGGTTACACCTGTGATCTCTATATACATACATACATTCAGTGTCTTGCAACTTCTAACACTAATTCTCTCTCCCTCTTTAAAATGGCTGTAGGATGGACTTTTTGATGATATTTCCTGCTTTTCTCTCTACTTTGTCATGCCAAAAGCGGGAATTCTACACTGTTCATGCCCATATTATCTTAAATCCTTGCACATTTTTGGTTACACCTGTGATCTCTATGTACATACATACATTCAGTGTCTTGCAACTACTAACACTAATTCTCTCTCCCTTTTTAAAATGGCTGTACGATGGACTTTTTCATGATATTTCCTGCTTTTTCTCTACTTTGTCATGCCAAAAGCGGGAATTCTACACTGTTCATGCCCATATTATCTTAAATCCTTCCACATTTTTGGTTACACCTGGGATCTCTATGTCCATACATACATTCAGTGTGTTGCAGCTACTAACACAAATTCTCTCTCCCTCTTTAAAATGGCTGTAGGATGGACTTTTTCATGATATTCCTGCTTTTCTCTCTACTTTGTCATGCCAAAAGCGGGAATTCTACACTGTTCATGCCCATATTATCTTAAATCCTTCCACATTTTTGGTTACACCTGGGATCTCTATGTACATACATACATTCAGTGTCTTGCAACTACTAACACTAATTCTCTCTCCCTTTTTAAAATGGCTGTAGGATGGACTTTTTCATGATATGCCTGCATTTTTCTCTACTTTGTCATGCCAAAAGCGGGAATTATACACTGTTCATGCCCATATTATCTTAAATCCTTGCACATTTTTGGTTACACCTGTGATCTCTATGTAAATACATACATTCAAGGTCTTGCAACTACTAACACTAATTCTCTCTCCCTCTTTAAAATGGCTGTAGGATGGACTTTTTCATGATATTTCCTGCTTTTCTCTCTACTTTGTCATGCCAAAAGCGGGAATTCTACACTGTTCATGCCCATATTATCTTAAATCCTTCCACATTTTTGGTTACACCTGGGATCTCTATGTCCATACATACATTCAGTGTGTTGCAGCTACTAACACAAATTCTCTCTCCCTCTTTAAAATGGCTGTAGGATGGACTTTTTCATGATATTCCTGCTTTTCTCTCTACTTTGTCATGCCAAAAGCGGGAATTCTACACTGTTCATGCCCATATTATCTTAAATCCTTCCACATTTTTGGTTACACCTGGGATCTCTATGTCCATACATACATTCAGTGTGTTGCAGCTACTAACACAAATTCTCTCTCCCTCTTTAAAATGGCTGTAGGATGGACTTTTTCATGATATTCCTGCTTTTCTCTCTACTTTGTCATGCCAAAAGCGGGAATTCTACACTGTTCATGCCCATATTATCTTAAATCCTTCCACATTTTTGGTTACACCTGGGATCTCTATGTACATACATACATTCAGTGTCTTGCAACTACTAACACTAATTCTCTCTCCCTTTTTAAAATGGCTGTAGGATGGACTTTTTCATGATATGCCTGCATTTTTCTCTACTTTGTCATGCCAAAAGCGGGAATTATACACTGTTCATGCCCATATTATCTTAAATCCTTGCACATTTTTGGTTACACCTGTGATCTCTATGTAAATACATACATTCAAGGTCTTGCAACTACTAACACTAATTCTCTCTCCCTCTTTAAAATGGCTGTAGGATGGACTTTTTCATGATATTTCCTGCTTTTCTCTCTACTTTGTCATGCCAAAAGCGGGAATTCTACACTGTTCATGCCCATATTATCTTAAATCCTTCCACATTTTTGGTTACACCTGGGATCTCTATGTCCATACATACATTCAGTGTGTTGCAGCTACTAACACAAATTCTCTCTCCCTCTTTAAAATGGCTGTAGGATGGACTTTTTCATGATATTCCTGCTTTTCTCTCTACTTTGTCATGCCAAAAGCGGGAATTCTACACTGTTCATGCCCATATTATCTTAAATCCTTCCACATTTTTGGTTACACCTGGGATCTCTATGTCCATACATACATTCAGTGTGTTGCAGCTACTAACACAAATTCTCTCTCCCTCTTTAAAATGGCTGTAGGATGGACTTTTTCATGATATTTCCTGCTTTTCTCTCTACTTTGTCATGCCAAAAGCGGGAATTCTCATATTATCTTAAACCCTTGCACATTTTTGGTTACACCTGTGATCTCTATATACATACATACATTCAGTGTCTTGCAACTTCTAACACTAATTCTCTCTCCCTCTTTAAAATGGCTGTAGGATGGACTTTTTGATGATATTTCCTGCTTTTCTCTCTACTTTGTCATGCCAAAAGCGGGAATTCTACACTGTTCATGCCCATATTATCTTAAATCCTTGCACATTTTTGGTTACACCTGTGATCTCTATGTACATACATACATTCAGTGTCTTGCAACTACTAACACTAATTCTCTCTCCCTTTTTAAAATGGCTGTAGGATGGACTTTTTCATGATATTTCCTGCTTTTTCTCTACTTTGTCATGCCAAAAGCGGGAATTCTACACTGTTCATGCCCATATTATCTTAAATCCTTCCACATTTTTGGTTACACCTGGGATCTCTATGTCCATACATACATTCAGTGTGTTGCAGCTACTAACACAAATTCTCTCTCCCTCTTTAAAATGGCTGTAGGATGGACTTTTTCATGATATTCCTGCTTTTCTCTCTACTTTGTCATGCCAAAAGCGGGAATTCTACACTGTTCATGCCCATATTATCTTAAATCCTTCCACATTTTTGGTTACACCTGGGATCTCTATGTACATACATACATTCAGTGTCTTGCAACTACTAACACTAATTCTCTCTCCCTTTTTAAAATGGCTGTAGGATGGACTTTTTCATGATATGCCTGCATTTTTCTCTACTTTGTCATGCCAAAAGCGGGAATTATACACTGTTCATGCCCATATTATCTTAAATCCTTGCACATTTTTGGTTACACCTGTGATCTCTATGTAAATACATACATTCAAGGTCTTGCAACTACTAACACTAATTCTCTCTCCCTCTTTAAAATGGCTGTAGGATGGACTTTTTCATGATATTTCCTGCTTTTCTCTCTACTTTGTCATGCCAAAAGCGGGAATTCTACACTGTTCATGAACATATTATCTTAAATCCTTCCACATTTTTGGTTACACCTGGGATCTCTATGTCCATACATACATTCAGTGTATGCAGCTACCAACACAAATTCTCTCTCCCTCTTTAAAATGGCTGTAGGATGGACTTTTTCATGATATTACTGCTTTTCTCTCTACTTTGTCATGCCAAAAGCGGGAATTCTACACTGTTCATGCCCATATTATCTTAAATCCTTCCACATTTTTGGTTACACCTGGGATCTCTATGTACATACATACATTTAGTGTCTTGCAACTACTAACACTAATTCTCTCTCCCTCTTTAAAATGGCTGTAGGATGGACTTTTTCATGATATTTCTGCTTTTCTCTCTACTTTGTCATGCCAAAAGCGGGAATTCTACACTGTTCATGCCCATATTATCTTAAACCCTTGCACATTTTTGGTTACACCTGTGATCTCTATGTACATTCATACATTCAGTGTCTTGCAACTACTAACACAAATTCTCTCTCCCTCTTTAAAATGGCTGTAGGATGGACTTTTTCATGATATTACTGCTTTTCTCTCTACTTTGTCATGCCAAAAGCGGGAATTCTACACTGTTCATGCCCATATTATCTTAAACCCTTGCACATTTTTGGTTACACCTGTGATCTCTATGTACATACATACATTTAGTGTCTTGCAACTACTAACACTAATTCTCTCTCCCTCTTTAAAATGGCTGTAGGATGGACTTTTTCATGATATTTCCCGCTTTTCTCTCTACTTTGTCATGCCAAAAGCGGGAATTCTACACTGTTCATGCCCATATTATCTTAAACCCTTGCACATTTTTGGTTACACCTGTGATCTCTATGTACATTCATACATTCAGTGTCTTGTAACTACTAACACTAATTCTCTCTCCCTCTTTAAAATGGCTGTAGGATGGACTTTTTCATGATATTTCCCGCTTTTCCCTCTACTTTGTCATGCCAAAAGCGGGAATTCTACACTGTTCATGCCCATATTATCTTAAACCCTTGCACATTTTTGGTTACACCTGTGATCTCTATGTACATACATACATTCAGTGTCTTGCAACTACTAACACTAATTCTCTCTCCCTCTTTAAAATGGCTGTAGGATGGACTTTTTCATGATATTTCCCGCTTTTCTCTCTACTTTGTCATGCCAAAAGCGGGAATTCTACACTGTTAATGCCCATATTATCTTAAACCCTTGCACATTTTTGGTTACACCTGTGATCTCTATGTACATACATACATTTAGTGTCTTGCAACTACTAACACTAATTCTCTCTCCCTCTTTAAAATGGCTGTAGGATGGACTTTTTCATGATATTTCCTGCTTTTCTCTCTACTTTGTCATGCCAAAAGCGGGAATTCTACACTGTTCATGCCCATATTATCTTAAATCCTTGCACATTTTTGGTTACACCTGTGATCTCTATGTACATACATACATTCAGTGTCTTGCAACTACTAACACTAATTCTCTCTCCCTTTTTAAAATGGCTGTAGGATGGACTTTTTCATGATATTTCCTGCTTTTTCTCTACTTTGTCATGCCAAAAGCGGGAATTCTACACTGTTCATGCCCATATTATCTTAAATCCTTCCACATTTTTGGTTACAATTGGGATTTCTATGTCCATACATACATTCAGTGTGTTGCAGCTACTAACACTAATTCTCTCTCCCTCTTTAAAATGGCTGTAGGATGGACTTTTTCATGATATTCCTGCTTTTCTCTCTACTTTGTCATGCCAAAAGCGTGAAGTCTACACTGTTCATGCCCATATTATCTTAAATCCTTCCACATTTTTGGTTACACCTGGGATCTCTATGTACATACATACATTTAGTGTCTTGCAACTACTAACACTAATTCTCTCTCCCTCTTTAAAATGGCTGTAGAATGGACTTTTTCATGATATTTCTGCTTTTCTCTCTACTTTGTCATGCGAAAAGCGGGAATTCTACACTGTTCATGCCCATATTATCTTAAACCCTTGCACATTTTTGGTTACACCTGTGATCTCTATGTACATACATACATTCAGTGTCTTGCAACTACTAACACTAATTCTCTCTCCATTTTTAAAATGGCTGTAGGATGGACTTTTTCATGATATTTCCTGCTTTTCCTCTACTTTGTCATGCCAAAAGCGGGAATTCTACACTGTTCATGCCCATATTATCTTAAATCCTTCCACATTTTTGGTTACACCTGGGATCTCTATGTCCATACATACATTCAGTGTGTTGCAGCTACTAACACTAATTCTCTCTCCCTCTTTAAAATGGCTGTAGGATGGACTTTTTCATGATATTTCTGCTTTTCTCTCTACTTTGTCATGCGAAAAGCGGGAATTCTACACTGTTCATGCCCATATTATCTTAAACCCTTGCACATTTTTGGTTACACCTGTGATCTCTATGTCCATACATACATTCAGTGTGTTGCAGCTACTAACACTAATTCTCTCTCCCTCTTTAAAATGGCTGTAGGATGGACTTTTTCATGATATTTCCTGCTTTTTCTCTACTTTGTCATGCCAAAAGCGGGAATTCTACACTGTTCATGCCCATATTATCTTAAATCCTTCCACATTTTTGGTTACACCTGGGATCTCTATGTCCATACATACATTCAGTGTGTTGCAGCTACTAACACTAATTCTCTCTCCCTCTTTAAAATGGCTGTAGGATGGACTTTTTCATGATATTTCTGCTTTTCTTTCTACTTTGTCATGCCAAAAGCGGGAATTCTACACTGTTCATGCCCATATTATCTTAAACCCTTGCACATTTTTGGTTACACCTGTGATCTCTATGTACATACATACATTCAGTGTCTTGCAACTACTAAAACTAATTCTTTCTCCCTCTTTAAAATGGCTGTAGGATGGACTTTTTCATGATATTTCCCGCTTTTCTCTCTACTTTGTCATGCCAAAAGCGGGAATTCTACACTGTTCATGCCCATATTATCTTAAACCCTTGCACATTTTTGGTTACACCTGTGATCTCTATGTACATACATACATTCAGTGTCTTGCAACTACTAACACTAATTCTCTCTCCCTCTTTAAAATGGCTGTAGGATGGACTTTTTCATGATATTTCCCGCTTTTCTCTCTACTTTGTCATGCCAAAAGCGGGAATTCTACACTGTTCATGCCCATATTATCTTAAACCCTTGCACATTTTTGGTTACACCTGTGATCTCTATGTACATACATGAATTCAGTGTCTTGCAACTACTAACGCTAATTCTCTCTCCCTCTTTAAAATGGCTGTAGGATGGACTTTTTCATGATATTTCCTGCTTTTCTCTCATTCTTTGGGATGCCGAAAACTGGAATTCTACTCTGCTCATTCCCATTTTATCTTAAATCCTTGTACATTTTGTGTTACACCTGGGATCTCTATATACATACATACATTCAGTGTGTTGCAGCTACTAACACTAATTTTCTCTCCCTCTTTAAAATGGCTGTAGGCTGGACTTTTTTCATGATATTTCCTGCTTTTCTCTCTTATTTGTCATGCTAAAAACCGGGATTCAACACTGCTCATGTCAATATTATCTTAAATCCTTGTTCATTTTGGGTTACACCTGGGATCTCTATGTACATTTGGTTTCTTGCAACTACCAACTATTTCTCTCTCCCTCTTTAAAATTTCTGTAGGCTTTACTTTTTTCATAAGATTTCCTGCTTTTTTCTCATTCTTTGGCATTCCGAAAACCATAATTCTACTCTACTCATGCCCATTTTATCTTAAATCCTTGTACATTTTGGGTTACACCTGGGATCTCTATGTACATAATGTACATTTGCATTTTAGGAGCATCCAAAAAGATCCTTGTATACAGTTCTTACTTTCCTGTACTTTCTGGGCTAGATCTATGTATGTAGCATCTGTCTGTAGATGTTAGTTTATGTAGGCTGGACGCTTTCTAGACTTTTCTAGGATAAATTTCCATATTTTTAATACCTTTTTGCTGCCACAAACGGCCCATGCAGATAGGTCATGCCCAATTTTTTCATCTAAGACTTGTTAGATCTGCCCCCAAAAGCACAAGTCTTAGATAAAAAATTGGGAAATAAATAATCTCTGTCCCTCTCTGTGTCTCTCTCTTTGTCTGTCTTTCTCTCTCTCTCTCGCTCTCACTTTACAGCGCTGTCTAAAGTGAATGTAGGAAGGACTCCTTGAATAAATTTTCATGTTTTTTATTATCCTTTTTGGTGCCAAAAACGGGCCATGCAGGTCATAGTCACTGGAATGCAAGTACAAATCCGTGATGTGGACCAAGACAACTGGGGCATCGCCTCTGTTCGTCCAAAACGGCTCTTCTCCCTTTGGCTGTGAAGATCCAGCCGCATTTGTACGATTCGCCAGAGAATCTCGTCGTTGCGCAGCGAGCGGACATGATTCCGCTCATCGACCATCCATCGGTAGGATCACTCCCTTTTTGCCGGGTAGGATTATCTGAAAACCTTGTCGAAGGATTACGAAGATGCTCTCGAAGATAGCTGTCAGTGATCTTTCGCGAAGGGATGAATTATTAGCTTCACGGCGAGGATAAGGATGTCGAAATATTCATCTTGATTTCGACTCCGATTTAGAGGATGTTGCGTAGGCTTTTATTGACGGTTCGGAAGGACGAGGCTGAGGATAGCGAGGATTGGCAGATGAAGAAAAAAAGATCTAAGATCTTCAATATAAGTACACACTTCTTGTTCCCCTTCCTAATAACTTTCATAGATTCACCATTGCCTCATAGCTCATCTTTACATTTTGTTGCTTTGTTACAGCCAAATCTCAACTATTCCGCGCATACGAACATTTAAAGTTACAGAACGACACGGAGGGGGTACATTCACCCGTATATACATAAACTAATTTGAATGCCTATAGGTAACGGGCCATTACATCTTCTAAATGGGGTCAAGTCGAGTGCAAATGTGACGAAGACCAAGAATACAGAACAATCGTCGTAGATCTGCGAAGATATTGACTAAACATTGCTAATCTACCAATGATCTAATGATAACACTGACTAATCCTGACTGCCCGACAGCAAATCGACCCGTAGTGAAGAGCCTCCTCAACCACCAGTCGTTCGGAGCAGTGCGATGTGACAAATGGGGGGGGGGGGTTTGCCTGGCAGCATGTTAAAGGAGAGACACTTATTAGCATAGCATTCGCCTCAACATAGTAAATTTGTTAATAATTTCCTTGAGTTAGAAATAAAACATTTTAAATTTCCAGCATTATTTCCTATATTCAATTTTAGTTGATGAAATTTATGAAGAAAAAAGATTATACACAATCTATTACAGAAACATAGAAAAATCCATAACATGCTTTTGTAACCACTCATCAGAAAAGTCGTTAAAAACAGTCGGCTGATTTCCAAGGGTAAGGAAGTCGAGAAGTCAAGAATATAGTGAAAGCAGACCCTGCATGGCCCGTTTTTGGCACCAAAAAGGATAATAAAAAACATGAAAATTTATTCAATGAGTCCTTCCTACATTCACTTTAGACAGCGCTGTAAAGTGAGAGCGAGAGAGAGAGAGAGAAAGACAGACAAAGAGAGAGACACAGAGAGGGACAGAGATTATTTATTTCCCAATTTTTTATCTAAGACTTGTGCTTTTGGGGGCAGATCTAACAAGTCTTAGATGAAAAAATTGGGCATGACCTATCTGCATGGGCCGTTTGTGGCAGCAAAAAGGTATTAAAAATATGTAAAGTTATCCTAGAAAAGTCTAGAAAGCGTCCAGCCTACATAAACTAACATCTACAGACAGATGCTACATACATAGATCTAGCCCAGAAAGTACAGGAAAGTAAGAACTGTATACAAGGATCTTTTTGGATGCTCCTAAAATGCAAATGTACATTATGTACATAGAGATCCCAGGTGTAACCCAAAATGTACAAGGATTTAAGATAAAATGGGCATGAGTAGAGTAGAATTATGGTTTTCGGAATGCCAAAGAATGAGAAAAAAGCAGGAAATCTTATGAAAAAAGTCCAGCCTACAGAAATTTTAAAGAGGGAGAGAGAAATAGTTGGTAGTTGCAAGAAACCAAATGTACATAGAGATCCCAGGTGTAACCCAAAATGAACAAGGATTTAAGATAATATTGACATGAGCAGTGTTGAATCCCGGTTTTTAGCATGACATATAAGAGAGAAAAGCAGGAAATATCATGAAAAAAGTCCAGCCTACAGCCATTTTAAAGAGGGAGAGAAAATTAGTGTTAGTAGCTGCAACACACTGAATGTATGTATGTATATAGAGATCCCAGGTGTAACACAAAATGTACAAGGATTTAAGATAAAATGGGAATGAGCAGAGTAGAATTCCAGTTTTCGGCATCCCAAAGAATGAGAGAAAAGCAGGAAATATCATGAAAAAGTCCATCCTACAGCCATTTTAAAGAGGGAGAGAGAATTAGCGTTAGTAGTTGCAAGACACTGAATGCATGTATGTACATAGAGATCACAGGTGTAACCAAAAATGTGCACGGGTTTAAGATAATATGGGCATGAACAGTGTAGAATTCCCGCTTTTGGCATGACAAAGTAGAGAGAAAAGCGGGAAATATCATGAAAAAGTCCATCCTACAGCCATTTTAAAGAGGGAGAAATAATTAGTGTTAGTAGTTACAAGACACTGAATGTATGTATGTACATAGAGATCACAGGTGTAACCAAAAATGTGCAAGGGTTTAAGATAATATGGGCATGAACAGTGTAGAATTCCCGCTTTTGGCATGACAAAGTAGAGAGAAAAGCAGAAATATCATGAAAAAGTCCATCCTACAGCCTTTTTAAAGAGGGAGAGAGAATTAGTGTTAGTAGTTGCAAGACACTAAATGTATGTATGTACATAGAGATCCCAGGTGTAACCAAAAATGTGGAAGGATTTAAGATAATATGGGCATGAACAGTGTAGACTTCCCGCTTTTGGCATGACAAAGTAGAGAGAAAAGCAGGAATATCATGAAAAAGTCCATCCTACAGCCATTTTAAAGAGGGAGAGAGAATTAGTGTTAGTAGCTGCAACACACTGAATGTATGTATGTACATAGAGATCACAGGTGTAACCAAAAATGTGGAAGGATTTAAGATAATATGGGCATGAACAGTGTAGAATTCCCGCTTTTGGCATGACAAAGTAGAGAAAAAGCAGGAAATATCATGAAAAAGTCCATCCTACAGCCATTTTAAAAAGGGAGAGAGAATTAGTGTTAGTAGTTGCAAGACACTGAATGTATGTATGTACATAGAGATCACAGGTGTAACCAAAAATGTGCAAGGGTTTAAGATAATATGGGCATGAACAGTGTAGAATTCCCGCTTTTGGCATGACAAAGTAGAGAGAAAAGCAGAAATATCATGAAAAAGTCCATTCTACAGCCATTTTAAAGAGGGAGAGAGAATTAGTGTTAGTAGTTGCAAGACACTAAATGTATGTATGTACATAGAGATCCCAGGTGTAACCAAAAATGTGCAAGGATTTAAGATAATATGGGCATGAACAGTGTAGACTTCCCGCTTTTGGCATGACAAAGTAGAGAGAAAAGCAGGAATATCATGAAAAAGTCCATCCTACAGCCATTTTAAAGAGGGAGAGAGAATTTGTGTTAGTAGCTGCAAACACTGAATGTATGTATGGACATAGAGATCCCAGGTGTAACCAAAAATGTGGAAGGATTTAAGATAATATGTTCATGAACAGTGTAGAATTCCCGCTTTTGGCATGACAAAGTAGAGAAAAAGCAGGAAATATCATGAAAAAAGTCCAGCCTACAGCCATTTTAAAGAGGGAGAGAAAATTAGTGTTAGTAGCTGCAACACACTGAATGTATGTATGTATATAGAGATCCCAGGTGTAACACAAAATGTACAAGGATTTAAGATAAAATGGGAATGAGCAGAGTAGAATTCCAGTTTTCGGCATCCCAAAGAATGAGAGAAAAGCAGGAAATATCATGAAAAAGTCCATCCTACAGCCATTTTAAAGAGGGAGAGAGAATTAGCGTTAGTAGTTGCAAGACACTAAATCTATGTATGTACATAGAGATCCCAGGTGTAACCAAAAATGTGCACGGGTTTAAGATAATATGGGCATGAACAGTGTAGAATTTTCGCTTTTGGCATGACAAAGTAGAGAGAAAAGCAGGAAATATCATGAAAAAGTCCATCCTACAGCCATTTTAAAGAGGGAGAGAGAATTAGTGTTAGAAGTTGCAAGACACTGAATGTATGTATGTATATAGAGATCACAGGTGTAACCAAAAATGTGCAAGGGTTTAAGATAATATGGGAATTCCCGCTTTTGGCATGACAAAGTAGAGAGAAAAGCAGGAAATATCATGAAAAAGTCCATCCTACAGCCATTTTAAAGAGGGAGAGAGAATTAGTGTTAGTAGTTGCAAGACCTTGAATGTATGTATTTACATAGAGATCACAGGTGTAACCAAAAATGTGCAAGGATTTAAGATAATATGGGCATGAACAGTGTATAATTCCCGCTTTTGGCATGACAAAGTAGAGAAAAATGCAGGCATATCATGAAAAAGTCCATCCTACAGCCATTTTAAAAAGGGAGAGAGAATTAGTGTTAGTAGTTGCAAGACACTGAATGTATGTATGTACATAGAGATCCCAGGTGTAACCAAAAATGTGGAAGGATTTAAGATAATATGGGCATGAACAGTGTAGAATTCCCGCTTTTGGCATGACAAAGTAGAGAGAAAAGCAGGAATATCATGAAAAAGTCCATCCTACAGCCATTTTAAAGAGGGAGAGAGAATTTGTGTTAGTAGCTGCAACACACTGAATGTATGTATGGACATAGAGATCCCAGGTGTAACCAAAAATGTTTAAGGATTTAAGATAATATGGGCATGAACAGTGTAGAATTCCCGCTTTTGGCATGACAAAGTAGAGAAAAAGCAGGAAATATCATGAAAAAGTCCATCCTACAGCCATTTTAAAAAGGGAGAGAGAATTAGTGTTAGTAGTTGCAAGACACTGAATGTATGTATGTACATAGAGATCACAGGTGTAGCCAAAAATGTGCAAGGATTTAAGATAATATGGGCATGAACAGTGTAGAATTCCCGCTTTTGGCATGACAAAGTAGAGAGAAAAGCAGAAATATCATGAAAAAGTCCATCCTACAGCCTTTTTAAAGAGGGAGAGAGAATTAGTGTTAGTAGTTGCAAGACACTAAATGTATGTATGTACATAGAGATCCCAGGTGTAACCAAAAATGTGGAAGGATTTAAGATAATATGGGCATGAACAGTGTAGACTTCCCGCTTTTGGCATGACAAAGTAGAGAGAAAAGCAGGAATATCATGAAAAAGTCCATCCTACAGCCATTTTAAAGAGGGAGAGAGAATTAGTGTTAGTAGCTGCAACACACTGAATGTATGTATGTACATAGAGATCACAGGTGTAACCAAAAATGTGGAAGGATTTAAGATAATATGGGCATGAACAGTGTAGAATTCCCGCTTTTGGCATGACAAAGTAGAGAAAAAGCAGGAAATATCATGAAAAAGTCCATCCTACAGCCATTTTAAAAAGGGAGAGAGAATTAGTGTTAGTAGTTGCAAGACACTGAATGTATGTATGTACATAGAGATCACAGGTGTAACCAAAAATGTGCAAGGGTTTAAGATAATATGGGCATGAACAGTGTAGAATTCCCGCTTTTGGCATGACAAAGTAGAGAGAAAAGCAGAAATATCATGAAAAAGTCCATTCTACAGCCATTTCAAAGAGGGAGAGAGAATTAGTGTTAGTAGTTGCAAGACACTAAATGTATGTATGTACATAGAGATCCCAGGTGTAACCAAAAATGTGCAAGGATTTAAGATAATATGGGCATGAACAGTGTAGACTTCCCGCTTTTGGCATGACAAAGTAGAGAGAAAAGCAGGAATATCATGAAAAAGTCCATCCTACAGCCATTTTAAAGAGGGAGAGAGAATTTGTGTTAGTAGCTGCAAACACTGAATGTATGTATGGACATAGAGATCCCAGGTATAACCAAAAATGTGGAAGGATTTAAGATAATATGTTCATGAACAGTGTAGAATTCCCGCTTTTGGCATGACAAAGTAGAGAAAAAGCAGGAAATATCATGAAAAAAGTCCAGCCTACAGCCATTTTAAAGAGGGAGAGAAAATTAGTGTTAGTAGCTGCAACACACTGAATGTATGTATGTATATAGAGATCCCAGGTGTAACACAAAATGTACAAGGATTTAAGATAAAATGGGAATGAGCAGAGTAGAATTCCAGTTTTCGGCATCCCAAAGAATGAGAGAAAAGCAGGAAATATCATGAAAAAGTCCATCCTACAGCCATTTTAAAGAGGGAGAGAGAATTAGCGTTAGTAGTTGCAAGACACTAAATCTATGTATGTACATAGAGATCCCAGGTGTAACCAAAAATGTGCACGGGTTTAAGATAATATGGGCATGAACAGTGTAGAATTTTCGCTTTTGGCATGACAAAGTAGAGAGAAAAGCAGGAAATATCATGAAAAAGTCCATCCTACAGCCATTTTAAAGAGGGAGAGAGAATTAGTGTTAGAAGTTGCAAGACACTGAATGTATGTATGTATATAGAGATCACAGGTGTAACCAAAAATGTGCAAGGGTTTAAGATAATATGGGAATTCCCGCTTTTGGCATGACAAAGTAGAGAGAAAAGCAGGAAATATCATGAAAAAGTCCATCCTACAGCCATTTTAAAGAGGGAGAGAGAATTAGTGTTAGTAGTTGCAAGACCTTGAATGTATGTATTTACATAGAGATCACAGGTGTAACCAAAAATGTGCAAGGATTTAAGATAATATGGGCATGAACAGTGTATAATTCCCGCTTTTGGCATGACAAAGTAGAGAAAAATGCAGGCATATCATGAAAAAGTCCATCCTACAGCCATTTTAAAAAGGGAGAGAGAATTAGTGTTAGTAGTTGCAAGACACTGAATGTATGTATGTACATAGAGATCCCAGGTGTAACCAAAAATGTGGAAGGATTTAAGATAATATGGGCATGAACAGTGTAGAATTCCCGCTTTTGGCATGACAAAGTAGAGAGAAAAGCAGGAATATCATGAAAAAGTCCATCCTACAGCCATTTTAAAGAGGGAGAGAGAATTTGTGTTAGTAGCTGCAACACACTGAATGTATGTATGGACATAGAGATCCCAGGTGTAACCAAAAATGTTTAAGGATTTAAGATAATATGGGCATGAACAGTGTAGAATTCCCGCTTTTGGCATGACAAAGTAGAGAAAAAGCAGGAAATATCATGAAAAAGTCCATCCTACAGCCATTTTAAAAAGGGAGAGAGAATTAGTGTTAGTAGTTGCAAGACACTGAATGTATGTATGTACATAGAGATCACAGGTGTAGCCAAAAATGTGCAAGGATTTAAGATAATATGGGCATGAACAGTGTAGAATTCCCGCTTTTGGCATGACAAAGTAGAGAGAAAAGCAGGAAATATCATGAAAAAGTCCATCCTACAGCCATTTTAAAGAGGGAGAGAGAATTAGTGTTAGAAGTTGCAAGACACTGAATGTATGTATGTATATAGAGATCACAGGTGTAACCAAAAATGTGCAAGGGTTTAAGATAATATGGGAATTCCCGCTTTTGGCATGACAAAGTAGAGAGAAAAGCAGGAAATATCATGAAAAAGTCCATCCTACAGCCATTTTAAAGAGGGAGAGAGAATTAGTGTTAGTAGTTGCAAGACACTAAATCTATGTATGTACATAGAGATCCCAGGTGTAACCAAAAATGTGCACGGGTTTAAGATAATATGGGCATGAACAGTGTAGAATTTTCGCTTTTGGCATGACAAAGTAGAGAGAAAAGCGGGAAATATCATGAAAAAGTCCATCCTACAGCCATTTTAAAGAGGGAGAAAGAATTAGTGTTAGTAGTTGCAAGACACTGAATGTATGTATGTACATAGAGATCACAGGTGTAACCAAAAATGTGCAAGGGTTTAAGATAATATGGGCATGAACAGTGTAGAATTCCCGCTTTTGGCATGACAAAGTAGAGAGAAAAGCAGGAAATATCATGAAAAAGTCCATCCTACAGCCATTTTAAAGAGGGAGAGAGAATTAGTGTTAGTAGTTGCAAGACACTAAATCTATGTATGTACATAGAGATCCCAGGTGTAACCAAAAATGTGCACGGGTTTAAGATAATATGGGCATGAACAGTGTAGAATTTTCGCTTTTGGCATGACAAAGTAGAGAGAAAAGCGGGAAATATCATGAAAAAGTCCATCCTACAGCCATTTTAAAGAGGGAGAAAGAATTAGTGTTAGTAGTTGCAAGACACTGAATGTATGTATGTACATAGAGATCACAGGTGTAACCAAAAATGTGCAAGGGTTTAAGATAATATGGGCATGAACAGTGTAGAATTCCCGCTTTTGGCATGACAAAGTAGAGAGAAAAGCAGAAATATCATGAAAAAGTCCATCCTACAGCCATTTTAAAGAGGGAGAGAGAATTAGTGTTAGTAGTTGCAAGACACTAAATGTATGTATGTACATAGAGATCCCAGGTGTAACCAAAAATGTGGAAGGATTTAAGATAATATGTTCATGAACAGTGTAGAATTCCCGCTTTTGGCATGACAAAGTAGAGAAAAAGCAGGAAATATCATGAAAAAAGTCCAGCCTACAGCCATTTTAAAGAGGGAGAGAAAATTAGTGTTAGTAGCTGCAACACACTGAATGTATGTATGTATATAGAGATCCCAGGTGTAACACAAAATGTACAAGGATTTAAGATAAAATGGGAATGAGCAGAGTAGAATTCCAGTTTTCGGCATCCCAAAGAATGAGAGAAAAGCAGGAAATATCATGAAAAAGTCCATCCTACAGCCATTTTAAAGAGGGAGAGAGAATTAGCGTTAGTAGTTGCAAGACACTAAATCTATGTATGTACATAGAGATCCCAGGTGTAACCAAAAATGTGCACGGGTTTAAGATAATATGGGCATGAACAGTGTAGAATTTTCGCTTTTGGCATGACAAAGTAGAGAGAAAAGCAGGAAATATCATGAAAAAGTCCATCCTACAGCCATTTTAAAGAGGGAGAGAGAATTAGTGTTAGAAGTTGCAAGACACTGAATGTATGTATGTATATAGAGATCACAGGTGTAACCAAAAATGTGCAAGGGTTTAAGATAATATGGGAATTCCCGCTTTTGGCATGACAAAGTAGAGAGAAAAGCAGGAAATATCATGAAAAAGTCCATCCTACAGCCATTTTAAAGAGGGAGAGAGAATTAGTGTTAGTAGTTGCAAGACCTTGAATGTATGTATTTACATAGAGATCACAGGTGTAACCAAAAATGTGCAAGGATTTAAGATAATATGGGCATGAACAGTGTATAATTCCCGCTTTTGGCATGACAAAGTAGAGAAAAATGCAGGCATATCATGAAAAAGTCCATCCTACAGCCATTTTAAAAAGGGAGAGAGAATTAGTGTTAGTAGTTGCAAGACACTGAATGTATGTATGTACATAGAGATCCCAGGTGTAACCAAAAATGTGGAAGGATTTAAGATAATATGGGCATGAACAGTGTAGAATTCCCGCTTTTGGCATGACAAAGTAGAGAGAAAAGCAGGAATATCATGAAAAAGTCCATCCTACAGCCATTTTAAAGAGGGAGAGAGAATTTGTGTTAGTAGCTGCAACACACTGAATGTATGTATGGACATAGAGATCCCAGGTGTAACCAAAAATGTTTAAGGATTTAAGATAATATGGGCATGAACAGTGTAGAATTCCCGCTTTTGGCATGACAAAGTAGAGAAAAAGCAGGAAATATCATGAAAAAGTCCATCCTACAGCCATTTTAAAAAGGGAGAGAGAATTAGTGTTAGTAGTTGCAAGACACTGAATGTATGTATGTACATAGAGATCACAGGTGTAGCCAAAAATGTGCAAGGATTTAAGATAATATGGGCATGAACAGTGTAGAATTCCCGCTTTTGGCATGACAAAGTAGAGAGAAAAGCAGGAAATATCATGAAAAAGTCCATCCTACAGCCATTTTAAAGAGGGAGAGAGAATTAGTGTTAGAAGTTGCAAGACACTGAATGTATGTATGTATATAGAGATCACAGGTGTAACCAAAAATGTGCAAGGGTTTAAGATAATATGGGAATTCCCGCTTTTGGCATGACAAAGTAGAGAGAAAAGCAGGAAATATCATGAAAAAGTCCATCCTACAGCCATTTTAAAGAGGGAGAGAGAATTAGTGTTAGTAGTTGCAAGACACTAAATCTATGTATGTACATAGAGATCCCAGGTGTAACCAAAAATGTGCACGGGTTTAAGATAATATGGGCATGAACAGTGTAGAATTTTCGCTTTTGGCATGACAAAGTAGAGAGAAAAGCGGGAAATATCATGAAAAAGTCCATCCTACAGCCATTTTAAAGAGGGAGAAAGAATTAGTGTTAGTAGTTGCAAGACACTGAATGTATGTATGTACATAGAGATCACAGGTGTAACCAAAAATGTGCAAGGGTTTAAGATAATATGGGCATGAACAGTGTAGAATTCCCGCTTTTGGCATGACAAAGTAGAGAGAAAAGCAGGAAATATCATGAAAAAGTCCATCCTACAGCCATTTTAAAGAGGGAGAGAGAATTAGTGTTAGTAGTTGCAAGACACTAAATCTATGTATGTACATAGAGATCCCAGGTGTAACCAAAAATGTGCACGGGTTTAAGATAATATGGGCATGAACAGTGTAGAATTTTCGCTTTTGGCATGACAAAGTAGAGAGAAAAGCGGGAAATATCATGAAAAAGTCCATCCTACAGCCATTTTAAAGAGGGAGAAAGAATTAGTGTTAGTAGTTGCAAGACACTGAATGTATGTATGTACATAGAGATCACAGGTGTAACCAAAAATGTGCAAGGGTTTAAGATAATATGGGCATGAACAGTGTAGAATTCCCGCTTTTGGCATGACAAAGTAGAGAGAAAAGCAGAAATATCATGAAAAAGTCCATCCTACAGCCATTTTAAAGAGGGAGAGAGAATTAGTGTTAGTAGTTGCAAGACACTAAATGTATGTATGTACATAGAGATCCCAGGTGTAACCAAAAATGTGGAAGGATTTAAGATAATATGTTCATGAACAGTGTAGAATTCCCGCTTTTGGCATGACAAAGTAGAGAAAAAGCAGGAAATATCATGAAAAAAGTCCAGCCTACAGCCATTTTAAAGAGGGAGAGAAAATTAGTGTTAGTAGCTGCAACACACTGAATGTATGTATGTATATAGAGATCCCAGGTGTAACACAAAATGTACAAGGATTTAAGATAAAATGGGAATGAGCAGAGTAGAATTCCAGTTTTCGGCATCCCAAAGAATGAGAGAAAAGCAGGAAATATCATGAAAAAGTCCATCCTACAGCCATTTTAAAGAGGGAGAGAGAATTAGCGTTAGTAGTTGCAAGACACTAAATCTATGTATGTACATAGAGATCCCAGGTGTAACCAAAAATGTGCACGGGTTTAAGATAATATGGGCATGAACAGTGTAGAATTTTCGCTTTTGGCATGACAAAGTAGAGAGAAAAGCAGGAAATATCATGAAAAAGTCCATCCTACAGCCATTTTAAAGAGGGAGAGAGAATTAGTGTTAGAAGTTGCAAGACACTGAATGTATGTATGTATATAGAGATCACAGGTGTAACCAAAAATGTGCAAGGGTTTAAGATAATATGGGAATTCCCGCTTTTGGCATGACAAAGTAGAGAGAAAAGCAGGAAATATCATGAAAAAGTCCATCCTACAGCCATTTTAAAGAGGGAGAGAGAATTAGTGTTAGTAGTTGCAAGACCTTGAATGTATGTATTTACATAGAGATCACAGGTGTAACCAAAAATGTGCAAGGATTTAAGATAATATGGGCATGAACAGTGTATAATTCCCGCTTTTGGCATGACAAAGTAGAGAAAAATGCAGGCATATCATGAAAAAGTCCATCCTACAGCCATTTTAAAAAGGGAGAGAGAATTAGTGTTAGTAGTTGCAAGACACTGAATGTATGTATGTACATAGAGATCCCAGGTGTAACCAAAAATGTGGAAGGATTTAAGATAATATGGGCATGAACAGTGTAGAATTCCCGCTTTTGGCATGACAAAGTAGAGAGAAAAGCAGGAATATCATGAAAAAGTCCATCCTACAGCCATTTTAAAGAGGGAGAGAGAATTTGTGTTAGTAGCTGCAACACACTGAATGTATGTATGGACATAGAGATCCCAGGTGTAACCAAAAATGTTTAAGGATTTAAGATAATATGGGCATGAACAGTGTAGAATTCCCGCTTTTGGCATGACAAAGTAGAGAAAAAGCAGGAAATATCATGAAAAAGTCCATCCTACAGCCATTTTAAAAAGGGAGAGAGAATTAGTGTTAGTAGTTGCAAGACACTGAATGTATGTATGTACATAGAGATCACAGGTGTAGCCAAAAATGTGCAAGGATTTAAGATAATATGGGCATGAACAGTGTAGAATTCCCGCTTTTGGCATGACAAAGTAGAGAGAAAAGCAGGAAATATCATGAAAAAGTCCATCCTACAGCCATTTTAAAGAGGGAGAGAGAATTAGTGTTAGAAGTTGCAAGACACTGAATGTATGTATGTATATAGAGATCACAGGTGTAACCAAAAATGTGCAAGGGTTTAAGATAATATGGGAATTCCCGCTTTTGGCATGACAAAGTAGAGAGAAAAGCAGGAAATATCATGAAAAAGTCCATCCTACAGCCATTTTAAAGAGGGAGAGAGAATTAGTGTTAGTAGTTGCAAGACACTAAATCTATGTATGTACATAGAGATCCCAGGTGTAACCAAAAATGTGCACGGGTTTAAGATAATATGGGCATGAACAGTGTAGAATTTTCGCTTTTGGCATGACAAAGTAGAGAGAAAAGCGGGAAATATCATGAAAAAGTCCATCCTACAGCCATTTTAAAGAGGGAGAAAGAATTAGTGTTAGTAGTTGCAAGACACTGAATGTATGTATGTACATAGAGATCACAGGTGTAACCAAAAATGTGCAAGGGTTTAAGATAATATGGGCATGAACAGTGTAGAATTCCCGCTTTTGGCATGACAAAGTAGAGAGAAAAGCAGGAAATATCATGAAAAAGTCCATCCTACAGCCATTTTAAAGAGGGAGAGAGAATTAGTGTTAGTAGTTGCAAGACACTAAATCTATGTATGTACATAGAGATCCCAGGTGTAACCAAAAATGTGCACGGGTTTAAGATAATATGGGCATGAACAGTGTAGAATTTTCGCTTTTGGCATGACAAAGTAGAGAGAAAAGCGGGAAATATCATGAAAAAGTCCATCCTACAGCCATTTTAAAGAGGGAGAAAGAATTAGTGTTAGTAGTTGCAAGACACTGAATGTATGTATGTACATAGAGATCACAGGTGTAACCAAAAATGTGCAAGGGTTTAAGATAATATGGGCATGAACAGTGTAGAATTCCCGCTTTTGGCATGACAAAGTAGAGAAAAAGCAGGAAATATCATGAAAAAAGTCCAGCCTACAGCCATTTTAAAGAGGGAGAGAAAATTAGTGTTAGTAGCTGCAACACACTGAATGTATGTATGTATATAGAGATCCCAGGTGTAACACAAAATGTACAAGGATTTAAGATAAAATGGGAATGAGCAGAGTAGAATTCCAGTTTTCGGCATCCCAAAGAATGAGAGAAAAGCAGGAAATATCATGAAAAAGTCCATCCTACAGCCATTTTAAAGAGGGAGAGAGAATTAGTGTTAGTAGTTGCAAGACACTAAATGTATGTATGTACATAGAGATCCCAGGTGTAACCAAAAATGTGCAAGGGTTTAAGATAATATGGGCATGAACAGTGTAGAATTTTCGCTTTTGGCATGACAAAGTAGAGAAAAAGCAGGAAATATCATGAAAAAAGTCCAGCCTACAGCCATTTTAAAGAGGGAGAGAAATTAGTGTTAGTAGCTGCAACACACTGAATGTATGTATGTATATAGAGATCCCAGGTGTAACACAAAATGTACAAGGATTTAAGATAAAATGGGAATGAGCAGAGTAGAATTCCAGTTTTCGGCATCCCAAAGAATGAGAGAAAAGCAGGAAATATCATGAAAAAGTCCATCCTACAGCCATTTTAAAGAGGGAGAGAGAATTAGTGTTAGTAGTTGCAAGACACTAAATCTATGTATGTACATAGAGATCCCAGGTGTAACCAAAAATGTGCACGGGTTTAAGATAATATGGGCATGAACAGTGTAGAATTTTCGCTTTTGGCATGACAAAGTAGAGAGAAAAGCAGGAAATATCATGAAAAAGTCCATCCTACAGCCATTTTAAAGAGGGAGAGAGAATTAGTGTTAGAAGTTGCAAGACACTGAATGTATGTATGTATATAGAGATCACAGGTGTAACCAAAAATGTGCAAGGGTTTAAGATAATATGGGAATTCCCGCTTTTGGCATGACAAAGTAGAGAGAAAAGCAGGAAATATCATGAAAAAGTCCATCCTACAGCCATTTTAAAGAGGGAGAGAGAATTAGTGTTAGTAGTTGCAAGACCTTGAATGTATGTATTTACATAGAGATCACAGGTGTAACCAAAAATGTGCAAGGATTTAAGATAATATGGGCATGAACAGTGTATAATTCCCGCTTTTGGCATGACAAAGTAGAGAAAAATGCAGGCATATCATGAAAAAGTCCATCCTACAGCCATTTTAAAAAGGGAGAGAGAATTAGTGTTAGTAGTTGCAAGACACTGAATGTATGTATGTACATAGAGATCCCAGGTGTAACCAAAAATGTGGAAGGATTTAAGATAATATGGGCATGAACAGTGTAGAATTCCCGCTTTTGGCATGACAAAGTAGAGAGAAAAGCAGGAATATCATGAAAAAGTCCATCCTACAGCCATTTTAAAGAGGGAGAGAGAATTTGTGTTAGTAGCTGCAACACACTGAATGTATGTATGGACATAGAGATCCCAGGTGTAACCAAAAATGTTTAAGGATTTAAGATAATATGGGCATGAACAGTGTAGAATTCCCGCTTTTGGCATGACAAAGTAGAGAAAAAGCAGGAAATATCATGAAAAAGTCCATCCTACAGCCATTTTAAAAAGGGAGAGAGAATTAGTGTTAGTAGTTGCAAGACACTGAATGTATGTATGTACATAGAGATCACAGGTGTAGCCAAAAATGTGCAAGGATTTAAGATAATATGGGCATGAACAGTGTAGAATTCCCGCTTTTGGCATGACAAAGTAGAGAGAAAAGCAGGAAATATCATGAAAAAGTCCATCCTACAGCCATTTTAAAGAGGGAGAGAGAATTAGTGTTAGAAGTTGCAAGACACTGAATGTATGTATGTATATAGAGATCACAGGTGTAACCAAAAATGTGCAAGGGTTTAAGATAATATGGGAATTCCCGCTTTTGGCATGACAAAGTAGAGAGAAAAGCAGGAAATATCATGAAAAAGTCCATCCTACAGCCATTTTAAAGAGGGAGAGAGAATTAGTGTTAGTAGTTGCAAGACACTAAATGTATGTATGTACATAGAGATCCCAGGTGTAACCAAAAATGTGCAAGGGTTTAAGATAATATGGGCATGAACAGTGTAGAATTTTCGCTTTTGGCATGACAAAGTAGAGAGAAAAGCGGGAAATATCATGAAAAAGTCCATCCTACAGCCATTTTAAAGAGGGAGAAAGAATTAGTGTTAGTAGTTGCAAGACACTGAATGTATGTATGTACATAGAGATCACAGGTGTAACCAAAAATGTGCAAGGGTTTAAGATAATATGGGCATGAACAGTGTAGAATTCCCGCTTTTGGCATGACAAAGTAGAGAGAAAAGCAGGAAATATCATGAAAAAGTCCATCCTACAGCCATTTTAAAGAGGGAGAGAGAATTAGTGTTAGTAGTTGCAAGACACTAAATGTATGTATGTACATAGAGATCCCAGGTGTAACCAAAAATGTGCAAGGGTTTAAGATAATATGGGCATGAACAGTGTAGAATTTTCGCTTTTGGCATGACAAAGTAGAGAGAAAAGCGGGAAATATCATGAAAAAGTCCATCCTACAGCCATTTTAAAGAGGGAGAAAGAATTAGTGTTAGTAGTTGCAAGACACTGAATGTATGTATGTACATAGAGATCACAGGTGTAACCAAAAATGTGCAAGGGTTTAAGATAATATGGGCATGAACAGTGTAGAATTCCCGCTTTTGGCATGACAAAGTAGAGAGAAAAGCAGAAATATCATGAAAAAGTCCATCCTACAGCCATTTTAAAGAGGGAGAGAGAATTAGTGTTAGTAGTTGCAAGACACTAAATGTATGTATGTACATAGAGATCCCAGGTGTAACCAAAAATGTGGAAGGATTTAAGATAATATGTTCATGAACAGTGTAGAATTCCCGCTTTTGGCATGACAAAGTAGAGAAAAAGCAGGAAATATCATGAAAAAAGTCCATCCTACAGCCATTTTAAAGAGGGAGAGAAATTAGTGTTAGTAGTTGCAACACACTGAATGTATGTATGTATATAGAGATCCCAGGTGTAACACAAAATGTACAAGGATTTAAGATAAAATGGGAATGAGCAGAGTAGAATTCCAGTTTTCGGCATCCAAAGAATGAGAGAAAAGCAGGAAATATCATGAAAAAGTCCATCCTACAGCCATTTTAAAGAGGGAGAGAGAATTAGTGTTAGTAGTTGCAAGACACTAAATGTATGTATGTACATAGAGATCCCAGGTGTAACCAAAAATGTGCAAGGGTTTAAGATAATATGGGCATGAACAGTGTAGAATTTTCGCTTTTGGCATGACAAAGTAGAGAGAAAAGCAGGAAATATCATGAAAAAGTCCATCCTACAGCCATTTTAAAGAGGGAGAGAGAATTAGTGTTAGTAGTTGCAAGACCTTGAATGTATGTATTTACATAGAGATCACAGGTGTAACCAAAAATGTGCAAGGATTTAAGATAATATGGGCATGAACAGTGTATAATTCCCGCTTTTGGCATGACAAAGTAGAGAAAAAGCAGGAATATCATGAAAAAGTCCATCCTACAGCCATTTTAAAAAGGGAGAGAGAATTAGTGTTAGTAGTTGCAAGACACTGAATGTATGTATGTACATAGAGATCCCAGGTGTAACCAAAAATGTGGAAGGATTTAAGATAATATGGGCATGAACAGTGTAGAATTCCCGCTTTTGGCATGACAAAGTAGAGAGAAAAGCAGGAATATCATGAAAAAGTCCATCCTACAGCCATTTTAAAGAGGGAGAGAGAATTAGTGTTAGTAGCTGCAACACACTGAATGTATGTATGGACATAGAGATCCCAGGTGTAACCAAAAATGTTTAAGGATTTAAGATAATATGGGCATGAACAGTGTAGAATTCCCGCTTTTGGCATGACAAAGTAGAGAAAAAGCAGGAAATATCATGAAAAAGTCCATCCTACAGCCATTTTAAAAAGGGAGAGAGAATTAGTGTTAGTAGTTGCAAGACACTGAATGTATGTATGTACATAGAGATCACAGGTGTAACCAAAAATGTGCAAGGATTTAAGATAATATGGGCATGAACAGTGTAGAATTCCCGCTTTTGGCATGACAAAGTAGAGAGAAAAGCAGGAAATATCATGAAAAAGTCCATCCTACAGCCATTTTAAAGAGGGAGAGAGAATTAGTGTTAGAAGTTGCAAGACACTGAATGTATGTATGTATATAGAGATCACAGGTGTAACCAAAAATGTGCAAGGGTTTAAGATAATATGGGAATTCCCGCTTTTGGCATGACAAAGTAGAGAGAAAAGCAGGAAATATCATGAAAAAGTCCATCCTACAGCCATTTTAAAAAGGGAGAGAGAATTAGTGTTAGTAGTTGCAAGACACTGAATGTATGTATGTACATAGAGATCACAGGTGTAACCAAAAATGTGCAAGGATTTAAGATAATATGGGCATGAACAGTGTAGAATTTTCGCTTTTGGCATGACAAAGTAGAGAGAAAAGCGGGAAATATCATGAAAAAGTCCATCCTACAGCCATTTTAAAGAGGGAGAGAGAATTAGTGTTAGTAGTTGCAAGACACTGAATGTATGTATGTACATAGAGATCACAGGTGTAACCAAAAATGTGCAAGGGTTTAAGATAATATGGGAATTCCCGCTTTTGGCATGACAAAGTAGAGAGAAAAGCAGGAAATATCATGAAAAAGTCCATCCTACAGCCATTTTAAAGAGGGAGAGAGAATTAGTGTTAGTAGTTGCAAGACACTAAATGTATGTATGTACATAGAGATCCCAGGTGTAACCAAAAATGTGCAAGGGTTTAAGATAATATGGGCATGAACAGTGTAGAATTTTCGCTTTTGGCATGACAAAGTAGAGAGAAAAGCGGGAAATATCATGAAAAAGTCCATCCTACAGCCATTTTAAAGAGGGAGAGAGAATTAGTGTTAGTAGTTGCAAGACACTGAATGTATGTATGTACATAGAGATCACAGGTGTAACCAAAAATGTGCAAGGGTTTAAGATAATATGGGCATGAACAGTGTAGAATTCCCGCTTTTGGCATGACAAAGTAGAGAGAAAAGCAGGAAATATCATGAAAAAGTCCATCCTACAGCCATTTTAAAGAGGGAGAGAGAATTAGTGTTAGTAGTTGCAAGACACTAAATGTATGTATGTACATAGAGATCCCAGGTGTAACCAAAAATGTGCAAGGGTTTAAGATAATATGGGCATGAACAGTGTAGAATTTTCGCTTTTGGCATGACAAAGTAGAGAGAAAAGCGGGAAATATCATGAAAAAGTCCATCCTACAGCCATTTTAAAGAGGGAGAGAGAATTAGTGTTAGTAGTTGCAAGACACTGAATGTATGTATGTACATAGAGATCACAGGTGTAACCAAAAATGTGCAAGGGTTTAAGATAATATGGGCATGAACAGTGTAGAATTCCCGCTTTTGGCATGACAAAGTAGAGAGAAAAGCAGAAATATCATGAAAAAGTCCATCCTACAGCCATTTTAAAGAGGGAGAGAGAATTAGTGTTAGTAGTTGCAAGACACTAAATGTATGTATGTACATAGAGATCCCAGGTGTAACCAAAAATGTGGAAGGATTTAAGATAATATGGGCATGAACAGTGTAGAATTCCCGCTTTTGGCATGACAAAGTAGAGAGAAAAGCAGAAATATCATGAAAAAGTCCATCCTACAGCCATTTTAAAGAGGGAGAGAGAATTAGTGTTAGTAGTTGCAAGACACTAAATGTATGTATGTACATAGAGATCCCAGGTGTAACCAAAAATGTGCAAGGATTTAAGATAATATGGGCATGAACAGTGTAGAATTCCCGCTTTTGGCATGACAAAGTAGAGAGAAAAGCAGGAATATCATGAAAAAGTCCATCCTACAGCCATTTTAAAGAGGGAGAGAGAATTAGTGTTAGTAGTTGCAAACACTGAATGTATGTATGGACATAGAGATCCCAGGTGTAACCAAAAATGTGGAAGGATTTAAGATAATATGGGCATGAACAGTGTAGAATTCCCGCTTTTGGCATGACAAAGTAGAGAAAAAGCAGGAAATATCATGAAAAAGTCCATCCTACAGCCATTTTAAGAAGGGAGAGAGAATTAGTGTTAGTAGTTGCAAGACACTGAATGTATGTATGTACATAGAGATCACAGGTGTAACCAAAAATGTGCAAGGATTTAAGATAATATGGGCATGAACAGTGTATAATTCCCGCTTTTGGCATGACAAAGTAGAGAAAAAGCAGGAATATCATGAAAAAGTCCATCCTACAGCCATTTTAAAAAGGGAGAGAGAATTAGTGTTAGTAGTTGCAAGACACTGAATGTATGTATGTACATAGAGATCCCAGGTGTAACCAAAAATGTGCAAGGATTTAAGATAATATGGGCATGAACAGTGTAGAATTCCCGCTTTTGGCATGACAAAGTAGAGAGAAAAGCAGGAATATCATGAAAAAGTCCATCCTACAGCCATTTTAAAGAGGGAGAGAGAATTAGTGTTAGTAGTTGCAAGACACTGAATGTATGTATGTACATAGAGATCCCAGGTGTAACCAAAAATGTGCAAGGATTTAAGATAATATGGGCATGAACAGTGTAGAATTCCCGCTTTTGGCATGACAAAGTAGAGAAAAAGCAGGAATATCATGAAAAAGTCCATCCTACAGCCATTTTAAAAAGGGAGAGAGAATTAGTGTTAGTAGTTGCAAGACACTGAATGTATGTATGTACATAGAGATCACAGGTGTAACCAAAAATGTGCAAGGATTTAAGATAATATGGGCATGAACAGTGTAGAATTCCCGCTTTTGGCATGACAAAGTAGAGAGAAAAGCAGGAAATATCATGAAAAAGTCCATCCTACAGCCATTTTAAAGAGGGAGAGAGAATTAGTGTTAGTAGTTGCAAGACACTGAATGTATGTATGTACATAGAGATCACAGGTGTAACCAAAAATGTGCAAGGGTTTAAGATAATATGGGAATTCCCGCTTTTGGCATGACAAAGTAGAGAGAAAAGCAGGAAATATCATGAAAAAGTCCATCCTACAGCCATTTTAAAAAGGGAGAGAGAATTAGTGTTAGTAGTTGCAAGACACTAAATGTATGTATGTACATAGAGATCACAGGTGTAACCAAAAATGTGCAAGGGTTTAAGATAATATGGGAATTCCCGCTTTTGGCATGACAAAGTAGAGAGAAAAGCAGGAAATATCATGAAAAAGTCCATCCTACAGCCATTTTAAAAAGGGAGAGAGAATTAGTGTTAGTAGTTGCAAGACACTAAATGTATGTATGTACATAGAGATCACAGGTGTAACCAAAAATGTGCAAGGGTTTAAGATAATATGGGCATGAACAGTGTAGAATTCCCGCTTTTGGCATGACAAAGTAGAGAAAAAGCAGGAAATATCATGAAAAAGTCCATCCTACAGCCATTTTAAAGAGGGAGAGAGAATTAGTGTTAGTAGTTGCAAGACCTTGAATGTATGTATGTACATAGAGATCACAGGTGTAACCAAAAATGTGCAAGGATTTAAGATAATATGGCATGAACAGTGTAGAATTCCCGCTTTTGGCATGACAAAGTAGAGAGAAAAGCAGGAATATCATGAAAAAGTCCATCCTACAGCCATTTTAAAGAGGGAGAGAGAATTAGTGTTAGTAGTTGCAAGACACTGAATGTATGTATGGACATAGAGATCCCAGGTGTAACCAAAAATGTGGAAGGATTTAAGATAATATGGGCATGAACAGTGTAGAATTCCCGCTTTTGGCATGACAAAGTAGAGAAAAAGCAGGAAATATCATGAAAAAGTCCATCCTACAGCCATTTTAAAAAGGGAGAGAGAATTAGTGTTAGTAGTTGCAAGACACTGAATGTATGTATGTACATAGAGATCACAGGTGTAACCAAAAATGTGCAAGGATTTAAGATAATATGGGCATGAACAGTGTAGAATTCCCGCTTTTGGCATGACAAAGTAGAGAGAAAAGCAGGAAATATCATGAAAAAGTCCATCCTACAGCCATTTTAAAGAGGGAGAGAGAATTAGTGTTAGTAGTTGCAAGACACTGAATGTATGTATGTACATAGAGATCACAGGTGTAACCAAAAATGTGCAAGGGTTTAAGATAATATGGGAATTCAAGCTTTTGGCATGACAAAGTAGAGAGAAAAGCAGGAAATATCATGAAAAAGTCCATCCTACAGCCATTTTAAAAAGGGAGAGAGAATTAGTGTTAGTAGTTGCAAGACACTAAATGTATGTATGTACATAGAGATCACAGGTGTAACCAAAAATGTGCAAGGGTTTAAGATAATATGGGCATGAACAGTGTAGAATTCCCGCTTTTGGCATGACAAAGTAGAGAGAAAAGCGGGAAATATCATGAAAAAGTCCATCCTACAGCCATTTTAAAGAGGGAGAGAAAATTAGTGTTAGTAGTTGCAAGACACTGAATGTATGTATGTACATAGAGATCACAGGTGTAACCAAAAATGTGCAAGGGTTTAAGATAATTTGGGCATGAACAGTGTAGAATTCCCGCTTTTGGCATGACAAAGTAGAGAGAAAAGCAGGAAATATCATGAAAAAGTCCATCCTACAGCCATTTTAAAGAGGGAGAGAGAATTAGTGTTAGTAGTTGCAAGACACTGAATGTATGTATGTACATAGAGATCACAGGTGTAACCAAAAATGTGCAAGGATTTAAGATAATATGGGCATGAACAGTGTAGAATTCCCGCTTTTGGCATGACAAAGTAGAGAGAAAAGCAGGAAATATCATGAAAAAGTCCATCCTACAGCCATTTTAAAGAGGGAGAGAGAATTAGTGTTAGTAGTTGCAAGACCTTGAATGTATGTATGTACATAGAGATCACAGGTGTAACCAAAAATGTGCAAGGATTTAAGATAATATGGGCATGAACAGTGTATAATTCCCGCTTTTGGCATGACAAAGTAGAGAAAAAAGCAGGAATATCATGAAAAAGTCCATCCTACAGCCATTTTAAAAAGGGAGAGAGAATTAGTGTTAGTAGTTGCAAGACACTGAATGTATGTATGTACATAGAGATCACAGGTGTAACCAAAAATGTGCAAGGATTTAAGATAATATGGGAATTCCCGCTTTTGGCATGACAAAGTAGAGAAAAAGCAGGAAATATCATGAAAAAGTCCATCCTACAGCCATTTTAAAAAGGGAGAGAGAATTAGTGTTAGTAGTTGCAAGACACTGAATGTATGTATGTACATAGAGATCACAGGTGTAACCAAAAATGTGCAAGGATTTAAGATAATATGGGCATGAACAGTGTAGAATTCCCGCTTTTGGCATGACAAAGTAGAGAGAAAAGCAGGAAATATCATGAAAAAGTCCATCCTACAGCCATTTTAAAGAGGGAGAGAGAATTAGTGTTAGTAGTTGCAAGACACTGAATGTATGTATGTACATAGAGATCACAGGTGTAACCAAAAATGTGCAAGGGTTTAAGATAATATGGGAATTCCCGCTTTTGGCATGACAAAGTAGAGAGAAAAGCAGGAAATATCATGAAAAAGTCCATCCTACAGCCATTTTAAAGAGGGAGAGAGAATTAGTGTTAGTAGTTGCAAGACCTTGAATGTATGTATGTACATAGAGATCACAGGTGTAACCAAAAATGTGCAAGGATTTAAGATAATATGGGCATGAACAGTGTAGAATTCCCGCTTTTGGCATGACAAAGTAGAGAGAAAAGCAGGAATATCATGAAAAAGTCCATCCTACAGCCATTTTAAAGAGGGAGAGAGAATTAGTGTTAGTAGTTGCAAGACACTGAATGTATGTATGTACATAGAGATCCCAGGTGTAACCAAAAATGTGGAAGGATTTAAGATAATATGGGCATGAACAGTGTAGAATTCCCGCTTTTGGCATGACAAAGTAGAGAAAAAGCAGGAAATATCATGAAAAAGTCCATCCTACAGCCATTTTAAAAAGGGAGAGAGAATTAGTGTTAGTAGTTGCAAGACACTGAATGTATGTATGTACATAGAGATCACAGGTGTAACCAAAAATGTGCAAGGATTTAAGATAATATGGGCATGAACAGTGTAGAATTCCCGCTTTTGGCATGACAAAGTAGAGAGAAAAGCAGGAAATATCATGAAAAAGTCCATCCTACAGCCATTTTAAAGAGGGAGAGAGAATTAGTGTTAGTAGTTGCAAGACACTGAATGTATGTATGTACATAGAGATCACAGGTGT
The DNA here is from genome assembly GCA_945643635.1 of Allodiplogaster sudhausi. Classification (NCBI taxonomy): domain Eukaryota; kingdom Metazoa; phylum Nematoda; class Chromadorea; order Rhabditida; family Diplogasteridae; genus Allodiplogaster; species Allodiplogaster sudhausi. The sequence goes on from CALZFC010000256.1 coordinate 350,265, forward strand.
AACCAAAAATGTGCAAGGATTTAAGATAATATGGGAATTCCCGCTTTTGGCATGACAAAGTAGAGAGAAAAGCAGGAAATATCATGAAAAAGTCCATCCTACAGCCATTTTAAAGAGGGAGAGAGAATTAGTGTTAGTAGTTGCAAGACACTGAATGTATGTATGTACATAGAGATCACAGGTGTAACCAAAAATGTGCAAGGGTTTAAGATAATTTGAACATGAACAGTGTAGAATTCCCGCTTTTGGCATGACAAAGTAGAGAGAAAAGCGGGAAATATCATGAAAAAGTCCATCCTACAGCCATTTTAAAGAGGGAGAGAGAATTAGTGTTAGTAGTTGCAAGACACTGAATGTATGTATGTACATAGAGATCACAGGTGTAACCAAAAATGTGCAAGGGTTTAAGATAATTTGGGCATGAACAGTGTAGAATTCCCGCTTTTGGCATGACAAAGTAGAGAGAAAAGCAGGAAATATCATGAAAAAGTCCATCCTACAGCCATTTTAAAGAGGGAGAGAGAATTAGTGTTAGTAGTTGCAAGACACTGAATGTATGTATGTACATAGAGATCACAGGTGTAACCAAAAATGTGCAAGGATTTAAGATAATATGGGCATGAACAGTGTAGAATTCCCGCTTTTGGCATGACAAAGTAGAGAGAAAAGCAGGAAATATCATGAAAAAGTCCATCCTACAGCCATTTTAAAGAGGGAGAGAGAATTAGTGTTAGTAGTTGCAAGACCTTGAATGTATGTATGTACATAGAGATCACAGGTGTAACCAAAAATGTGCAAGGATTTAAGATAATATGGGCATGAACAGTGTAGAATTCCCGCTTTTGGCATGACAAAGTAGAGAAAAAAGCAGGAATATCATGAAAAAGTCCATCCTACAGCCATTTTAAAAAGGGAGAGAGAATTAGTGTTAGTAGTTGCAAGACACTGAATGTATGTATGTACATAGAGATCACAGGTGTAACCAAAAATGTGCAAGGATTTAAGATAATATGGGAATTCCCGCTTTTGGCATGACAAAGTAGAGAGAAAAGCAGGAAATATCATGAAAAAGTCCATCCTACAGCCATTTTAAAGAGGGAGAGAGAATTAGTGTTAGTAGTTGCAAGACCTGAATGTATGTATGTACATAGAGATCACAGGTGTAACCAAAAATGTGCAAGGATTTAAGATAATATGGGCATGAACAGTGTAGAATTCCCGCTTTTGGCATGACAAAGTAGAGAAAAAAGCAGGAATATCATGAAAAAGTCCATCCTACAGCCATTTTAAAAAGGGAGAGAGAATTAGTGTTAGTAGTTGCAAGACACTGAATGTATGTATGTACATAGAGATCACAGGTGTAACCAAAAATGTGCAAGGATTTAAGATAATATGGGAATTCCCGCTTTTGGCATGACAAAGTAGAGAAAAAGCAGGAAATATCATGAAAAAGTCCATCCTACAGCCATTTTAAAAAGGGAGAGAGAATTAGTGTTAGTAGTTGCAAGACACTGAATGTATGTATGTACATAGAGATCACAGGTGTAACCAAAAATGTGCAAGGATTTAAGATAATATGGGCATGAACAGTGTAGAATTCCCGCTTTTGGCATGACAAAGTAGAGAGAAAAGCAGGAAATATCATGAAAAAGTCCATCCTACAGCCATTTTAAAGAGGGAGAGAGAATTAGTGTTAGAAGTTGCAAGACACTGAATGTATGTATGTATATAGAGATCACAGGTGTAACCAAAAATGTGCAAGGGTTTAAGATAATATGGGAATTCCCGCTTTTGGCATGACAAAGTAGAGAGAAAAGCAGGAAATATCATGAAAAAGTCCATCCTACAGCCATTTTAAAGAGGGAGAGAGAATTAGTGTTAGTAGTTGCAAGACACTGAATGTATGTATGTACATAGAGATCACAGGTGTAACCAAAAATGTGCAAGGATTTAAGATAATATGGGCATGAACAGTGTAGAATTCCCGCTTTTGGCATGACAAAGTAGAGAAAAAGCAGGAATATCATGAAAAAGTCCATCCTACAGCCATTTTAAAAAGGGAGAGAGAATTAGTGTTAGTAGTTGCAAGACACTGAATGTATGTATGTACATAGAGATCCCAGGTGTAACCAAAAATGTGCAAGGATTTAAGATAATATGGGCATGAACAGTGTAGAATTCCCGCTTTTGGCATGACAAAGTAGAGAAAAAGCAGGAAATATCATGAAAAAGTCCATCCTACAGCCATTTTAAAAAGGGAGAGAGAATTAGTGTTAGTAGTTGCAAGACACTGAATGTATGTATGTACATAGAGATCACAGGTGTAACCAAAAATGTGCAAGGATTTAAGATAATATGGGCATGAACAGTGTAGAATTCCCGCTTTTGGCATGACAAAGTAGAGAGAAAAGCAGGAAATATCATGAAAAAGTCCATCCTACAGCCATTTTAAAGAGGGAGAGAGAATTAGTGTTAGTAGTTGCAAGACCTTGAATGTATGTATGTACATAGAGATCACAGGTGTAACCAAAAATGTGCAAGGATTTAAGATAATATGGGCATGAACAGTGTAGAATTCCCGCTTTTGGCATGACAAAGTAGAGAAAAAAGCAGGAATATCATGAAAAAGTCCATCCTACAGCCATTTTAAAAAGGGAGAGAGAATTAGTGTTAGTAGTTGCAAGACACTGAATGTATGTATGTACATAGAGATCACAGGTGTAACCAAAAATGTGCAAGGATTTAAGATAATATGGGAATTCCCGCTTTTGGCATGACAAAGTAGAGAGAAAAGCAGGAAATATCATGAAAAAGTCCATCCTACAGCCATTTTAAAAAGGGAGAGAGAATTAGTGTTAGTAGTTGCAAGACACTGAATGTATGTATGTACATAGAGATCCCAGGTGTAACCAAAAATGTGCAAGGATTTAAGATAATATGGGCATGAACAGTGTAGAATTCCCGCTTTTGGCATGACAAAGTAGAGAGAAAAGCAGGAATATCATGAAAAAGTCCATCCTACAGCCATTTTAAAGAGGGAGAGAGAATTAGTGTTAGTAGTTGCAAGACACTGAATGTATGTATGTACATAGAGATCCCAGGTGTAACCAAAAATGTGGAAGGATTTAAGATAATATGGGCATGAACAGTGTAGAATTCCCGCTTTTGGCATGACAAAGTAGAGAAAAAGCAGGAAATATCATGAAAAAGTCCATCCTACAGCCATTTTAAAGAGGGAGAGAGAATTAGTGTTAGTAGTTGCAAGACACTGAATGTATGTATGTACATAGAGATCACAGGTGTAACCAAAAATGTGCAAGGATTTAAGATAATATGGGCATGAACAGTGTAGAATTCCCGCTTTTGGCATGACAAAGTAGAGAAAAAAGCAGGAATATCATGAAAAAGTCCATCCTACAGCCATTTTAAAAAGGGAGAGAGAATTAGTGTTAGTAGTTGCAAGACACTGAATGTATGTATGTACATAGAGATCACAGGTGTAACCAAAAATGTGCAAGGATTTAAGATAATATGGGAATTCCCGCTTTTGGCATGACAAAGTAGAGAGAAAAGCAGGAAATATCATGAAAAAGTCCATCCTACAGCCATTTTAAAGAGGGAGAGAGAATTAGTGTTAGTAGTTGCAAGACACTGAATGTATGTATGTACATAGAGATCACAGGTGTAACCAAAAATGTGCAAGGGTTTAAGATAATATGGGCATGAACAGTGTAGAATTCCCGCTTTTGGCATGACAAAGTAGAGAGAAAAGCAGGAAATATCATGAAAAAGTCCATCCTACAGCCATTTTAAAGAGGGAGAGAGAATTAGTGTTAGTAGTTGCAAGACCTGAATGTATGTATGTACATAGAGATCACAGGTGTAACCAAAAATGTGCAAGGATTTAAGATAATATGGGCATGAACAGTGTAGAATTCCCGCTTTTGGCATGACAAAGTAGAGAAAAAAGCAGGAATATCATGAAAAAGTCCATCCTACAGCCATTTTAAAAAGGGAGAGAGAATTAGTGTTAGTAGTTGCAAGACACTGAATGTATGTATGTACATAGAGATCACAGGTGTAACCAAAAATGTGCAAGGATTTAAGATAATATGGGAATTCCCGCTTTTGGCATGACAAAGTAGAGAAAAAGCAGGAAATATCATGAAAAAGTCCATCCTACAGCCATTTTAAAAAGGGAGAGAGAATTAGTGTTAGTAGTTGCAAGACACTGAATGTATGTATGTACATAGAGATCACAGGTGTAACCAAAAATGTGCAAGGATTTAAGATAATATGGGCATGAACAGTGTAGAATTCCCGCTTTTGGCATGACAAAGTAGAGAGAAAAGCAGGAAATATCATGAAAAAGTCCATCCTACAGCCATTTTAAAGAGGGAGAGAGAATTAGTGTTAGTAGTTGCAAGACACTGAATGTATGTATGTACATAGAGATCACAGGTGTAACCAAAAATGTGCAAGGATTTAAGATAATATGGGAATTCCCGCTTTTGGCATGACAAAGTAGAGAGAAAAGCAGGAAATATCATGAAAAAGTCCATCCTACAGCCATTTTAAAGAGGGAGAGAGAATTAGTGTTAGTAGTTGCAAGACCTGAATGTATGTATGTACATAGAGATCACAGGTGTAACCAAAAATGTGCAAGGATTTAAGATAATATGGGCATGAACAGTGTAGAATTCCCGCTTTTGGCATGACAAAGTAGAGAAAAAGCAGGAATATCATGAAAAAGTCCATCCTACAGCCATTTTAAAAAGGGAGAGAGAATTAGTGTTAGTAGTTGCAAGACACTGAATGTATGTATGTACATAGAGATCCCAGGTGTAACCAAAAATGTGCAAGGATTTAAGATAATATGGCATGAACAGTGTAGAATTCCCGCTTTTGGCATGACAAAGTAGAGAGAAAAGCAGGAATATCATGAAAAAGTCCATCCTACAGCCATTTTAAAAAGGGAGAGAGAATTAGTGTTAGTAGTTGCAAGACACTGAATGTATGTATGTACATAGAGATCCCAGGTGTAACCAAAAATGTGGAAGGATTTAAGATAATATGGGCATGAACAGTGTAGAATTCCCGCTTTTGGCATGACAAAGTAGAGAAAAAGCAGGAAATATCATGAAAAAGTCCATCCTACAGCCATTTTAAAAAGGGAGAGAGAATTAGTGTTAGTAGTTGCAAGACACTGAATGTATGTATGTACATAGAGATCACAGGTGTAACCAAAAATGTGCAAGGATTTAAGATAATATGGGCATGAACAGTGTAGAATTCCCGCTTTTGGCATGACAAAGTAGAGAGAAAAGCAGGAAATATCATGAAAAAGTCCATCCTACAGCCATTTTAAAGAGGGAGAGAGAATTAGTGTTAGTAGTTGCAAGACACTGAATGTATGTATGTACATAGAGATCACAGGTGTAACCAAAAATGTGCAAGGGTTTAAGATAATATGGGAATTCAAGCTTTTGGCATGACAAAGTAGAGAGAAAAGCAGGAAATATCATGAAAAAGTCCATCCTACAGCCATTTTAAAAGGGAGAGAGAATTAGTGTTAGTAGTTGCAAGACACTAAATGTATGTATGTACATAGAGATCACAGGTGTAACCAAAAATGTGCAAGGGTTTAAGATAATATGGGCATGAACAGTGTAGAATTCCCGCTTTTGGCATGACAAAGTAGAGAGAAAAGCAGGAAATATCATGAAAAAGTCCATCCTACAGCCATTTTAAAGAGGGAGAGAGAATTAGTGTTAGTAGTTGCAAGACACTGAATGTATGTATGTACATAGAGATCACAGGTGTAACCAAAAATGTGCAAGGGTTTAAGATAATTTGGGCATGAACAGTGTAGAATTCCCGCTTTTGGCATGACAAAGTAGAGAGAAAAGCAGGAAATATCATGAAAAAGTCCATCCTACAGCCATTTTAAAGAGGGAGAGAGAATTAGTGTTAGTAGTTGCAAGACACTGAATGTATGTATGTACATAGAGATCACAGGTGTAACCAAAAATGTGCAAGGATTTAAGATAATTTGGGCATGAACAGTGTAGAATTCCCGCTTTTGGCATGACAAAGTAGAGAGAAAAGCAGGAAATATCATGAAAAAGTCCATCCTACAGCCATTTTAAAGAGGGAGAGAGAATTAGTGTTAGTAGTTGCAAGACACTGAATGTATGTATGTACATAGAGATCACAGGTGTAACCAAAAATGTGCAAGGATTTAAGATAATATGGGCATGAACAGTGTAGAATTCCCGCTTTTGGCATGACAAAGTAGAGAAAAAGCAGGAATATCATGAAAAAGTCCATCCTACAGCCATTTTAAAAAGGGAGAGAGAATTAGTGTTAGTAGTTGCAAGACACTGAATGTATGTATGTACATAGAGATCACAGGTGTAACCAAAAATGTGCAAGGATTTAAGATAATATGGGAATTCCCGCTTTTGGCATGACAAAGTAGAGAGAAAAGCAGGAAATATCATGAAAAAGTCCATCCTACAGCCATTTTAAAGAGGGAGAGAGAATTAGTGTTAGTAGTTGCAAGACCTGAATGTATGTATGTACATAGAGATCACAGGTGTAACCAAAAATGTGCAAGGATTTAAGATAATATGGGCATGAACAGTGTAGAATTCCCGCTTTTGGCATGACAAAGTAGAGAAAAAGCAGGAATATCATGAAAAAGTCCATCCTACAGCCATTTTAAAAAGGGAGAGAGAATTAGTGTTAGTAGTTGCAAGACACTGAATGTATGTATGTACATAGAGATCCCAGGTGTAACCAAAAATGTGGAAGGATTTAAGATAATATGGCATGAACAGTGTAGAATTCCCGCTTTTGGCATGACAAAGTAGAGAGAAAAGCAGGAATATCATGAAAAAGTCCATCCTACAGCCATTTTAAAGAGGGAGAGAGAATTAGTGTTAGTAGTTGCAAGACACTGAATGTATGTATGTACATAGAGATCCCAGGTGTAACCAAAAATGTGCAAGGATTTAAGATAATATGGGCATGAACAGTGTAGAATTCCCGCTTTTGGCATGACAAAGTAGAGAAAAAGCAGGAAATATCATGAAAAAGTCCATCCTACAGCCATTTTAAAAAGGGAGAGAGAATTAGTGTTAGTAGTTGCAAGACACTGAATGTATGTATGTACATAGAGATCACAGGTGTAACCAAAAATGTGCAAGGATTTAAGATAATATGGGCATGAACAGTGTAGAATTCCCGCTTTTGGCATGACAAAGTAGAGAGAAAAGCAGGAAATATCATGAAAAAGTCCATCCTACAGCCATTTTAAAGAGGGAGAGAGAATTAGTGTTAGTAGTTGCAAGACACTGAATGTATGTATGTACATAGAGATCACAGGTGTAACCAAAAATGTGCAAGGGTTTAAGATAATATGGGAATTCAAGCTTTTGGCATGACAAAGTAGAGAGAAAAGCAGGAAATATCATGAAAAAGTCCATCCTACAGCCATTTTAAAAAGGGAGAGAGAATTAGTGTTAGTAGTTGCAAGACACTGAATGTATGTATGTACATAGAGATCACAGGTGTAACCAAAAATGTGCAAGGGTTTAAGATAATATGGGCATGAACAGTGTAGAATTCCCGCTTTTGGCATGACAAAGTAGAGAGAAAAGCAGGAAATATCATGAAAAAGTCCATCCTACAGCCATTTTAAAGAGGGAGAGAGAATTAGTGTTAGTAGTTGCAAGACACTGAATGTATGTATGTACATAGAGATCACAGGTGTAACCAAAAATGTGCAAGGATTTAAGATAATATGGGCATGAACAGTGTAGAATTCCCGCTTTTGGCATGACAAAGTAGAGAGAAAAGCAGGAAATATCATGAAAAAGTCCATCCTACAGCCATTTTAAAGAGGGAGAGAGAATTAGTGTTAGTAGTTGCAAGACACTGAATGTATGTATGTACATAGAGATCACAGGTGTAACCAAAAATGTGCAAGGATTTAAGATAATATGGGCATGAACAGTGTAGAATTCCCGCTTTTGGCATGACAAAGTAGAGAAAAAAGCAGGAATATCATGAAAAAGTCCATCCTACAGCCATTTTAAAAAGGGAGAGAGAATTAGTGTTAGTAGTTGCAAGACACTGAATGTATGTATGTACATAGAGATCACAGGTGTAACCAAAAATGTGCAAGGATTTAAGATAATATGGGAATTCCCGCTTTTGGCATGACAAAGTAGAGAGAAAAGCAGGAAATATCATGAAAAAGTCCATCCTACAGCCATTTTAAAGAGGGAGAGAGAATTAGTGTTAGTAGTTGCAAGACACTGAATGTATGTATGTACATAGAGATCACAGGTGTAACCAAAAATGTGCAAGGATTTAAGATAATATGGGAATTCCCGCTTTTGGCATGACAAAGTAGAGAGAAAAGCAGGAAATATCATGAAAAAGTCCATCCTACAGCCATTTTAAAGAGGGAGAGAGAATTAGTGTTAGTAGTTGCAAGACACTGAATGTATGTATGTACATAGAGATCACAGGTGTAACCAAAAATGTGCAAGGATTTAAGATAATATGGGCATGAACAGTGTAGAATTCCCGCTTTTGGCATGACAAAGTAGAGAAAAAGCAGGAATATCATGAAAAAGTCCATCCTACAGCCATTTTAAAAGGGAGAGAGAATTAGTGTTAGTAGTTGCAAGACACTGAATGTATGTATGTACATAGAGATCCCAGGTGTAACCAAAAATGTGCAAGGATTTAAGATAATATGGCATGAACAGTGTAGAATTCCCGCTTTTGGCATGACAAAGTAGAGAAAAAGCAGGAAATATCATGAAAAAGTCCATCCTACAGCCATTTTAAAAAGGGAGAGAGAATTAGTGTTAGTAGTTGCAAGACACTGAATGTATGTATGTACATAGAGATCACAGGTGTAACCAAAAATGTGCAAGGATTTAAGATAATATGGGCATGAACAGTGTAGAATTCCCGCTTTTGGCATGACAAAGTAGAGAAAAAGCAGGAAATATCATGAAAAAGTCCATCCTACAGCCATTTTAAAAAGGGAGAGAGAATTAGTGTTAGTAGTTGCAAGACACTGAATGTATGTATGTACATAGAGATCACAGGTGTAACCAAAAATGTGCAAGGATTTAAGATAATATGGGCATGAACAGTGTAGAATTCCCGCTTTTGGCATGACAAAGTAGAGAGAAAAGCAGGAAATATCATGAAAAAGTCCATCCTACAGCCATTTTAAAGAGGGAGAGAGAATTAGTGTTAGTAGTTGCAAGACACTGAATGTATGTATGTACATAGAGATCACAGGTGTAACCAAAAATGTGCAAGGGTTTAAGATAATATGGGAATTCCCGCTTTTGGCATGACAAAGTAGAGAGAAAAGCAGGAAATATCATGAAAAAGTCCATCCTACAGCCATTTTAAAAAGGGAGAGAGAATTAGTGTTAGTAGTTGCAAGACACTGAATGTATGTATGTACATAGAGATCACAGGTGTAACCAAAAATGTGCAAGGATTTAAGATAATATGGGCATGAACAGTGTAGAATTCCCGCTTTTGGCATGACAAAGTAGAGAGAAAAGCAGGAAATATCATGAAAAAGTCCATCCTACAGCCATTTTAAAGAGGGAGAGAGAATTAGTGTTAGTAGTTGCAAGACACTGAATGTATGTATGTACATAGAGATCACAGGTGTAACCAAAAATGTGCAAGGATTTAAGATAATATGGGAATTCCCGCTTTTGGCATGACAAAGTAGAGAGAAAAGCAGGAAATATCATGAAAAAGTCCATCCTACAGCCATTTTAAAGAGGGAGAGAGAATTAGTGTTAGTAGTTGCAAGACACTGAATGTATGTATGTACATAGAGATCACAGGTGTAACCAAAAATGTGCAAGGATTTAAGATAATATGGGAATTCCCGCTTTTGGCATGACAAAGTAGAGAGAAAAGCAGGAAATATCATGAAAAAGTCCATCCTACAGCCATTTTAAAGAGGGAGAGAGAATTAGTGTTAGTAGTTGCAAGACCTGAATGTATGTATGTACATAGAGATCACAGGTGTAACCAAAAATGTGCAAGGATTTAAGATAATATGGGCATGAACAGTGTAGAATTCCCGCTTTTGGCATGACAAAGTAGAGAAAAAGCAGGAATATCATGAAAAAGTCCATCCTACAGCCATTTTAAAAAGGGAGAGAGAATTAGTGTTAGTAGTTGCAAGACACTGAATGTATGTATGTACATAGAGATCCCAGGTGTAACCAAAAATGTGCAAGGATTTAAGATAATATGGCATGAACAGTGTAGAATTCCCGCTTTTGGCATGACAAAGTAGAGAAAAAGCAGGAAATATCATGAAAAAGTCCATCCTACAGCCATTTTAAAAGGGAGAGAGAATTAGTGTTAGTAGTTGCAAGACACTGAATGTATGTATGTACATAGAGATCACAGGTGTAACCAAAAATGTGCAAGGATTTAAGATAATATGGGCATGAACAGTGTAGAATTCCCGCTTTTGGCATGACAAAGTAGAGAGAAAAGCAGGAAATATCATGAAAAAGTCCATCCTACAGCCATTTTAAAGAGGGAGAGAGAATTAGTGTTAGTAGTTGCAAGACACTGAATGTATGTATGTACATAGAGATCCCAGGTGTAACCAAAAATGTGGAAGGATTTAAGATAATATGGGCATGAACAGTGTAGAATTCCCGCTTTTGGCATGACAAAGTAGAGAAAAAGCAGGAAATATCATGAAAAAGTCCATCCTACAGCCATTTTAAAAAGGGAGAGAGAATTAGTGTTAGTAGTTGCAAGACACTGAATGTATGTATGTACATAGAGATCACAGGTGTAACCAAAAATGTGCAAGGATTTAAGATAATATGGGCATGAACAGTGTAGAATTCCCGCTTTTGGCATGACAAAGTAGAGAGAAAAGCAGGAAATATCATGAAAAAGTCCATCCTACAGCCATTTTAAAGAGGGAGAGAGAATTAGTGTTAGTAGTTGCAAGACACTGAATGTATGTATGTACATAGAGATCACAGGTGTAACCAAAAATGTGCAAGGGTTTAAGATAATATGGGAATTCCCGCTTTTGGCATGACAAAGTAGAGAGAAAAGCAGGAAATATCATGAAAAAGTCCATCCTACAGCCATTTTAAAAAGGGAGAGAGAATTAGTGTTAGTAGTTGCAAGACACTAAATGTATGTATGTACATAGAGATCACAGGTGTAACCAAAAATGTGCAAGGGTTTAAGATAATATGGGCATGAACAGTGTAGAATTCCCGCTTTTGGCATGACAAAGTAGAGAGAAAAGCAGGAAATATCATGAAAAAGTCCATCCTACAGCCATTTTAAAGAGGGAGAGAGAATTAGTGTTAGTAGTTGCAAGACACTGAATGTATGTATGTACATAGAGATCACAGGTGTAACCAAAAATGTGCAAGGATTTAAGATAATATGGGCATGAACAGTGTAGAATTCCCGCTTTTGGCATGACAAAGTAGAGAGAAAAGCAGGAAATATCATGAAAAAGTCCATCCTACAGCCATTTTAAAGAGGGAGAGAGAATTAGTGTTAGTAGTTGCAAGACACTGAATGTATGTATGTACATAGAGATCACAGGTGTAACCAAAAATGTGCAAGGATTTAAGATAATATGGGCATGAACAGTGTAGAATTCCCGCTTTTGGCATGACAAAGTAGAGAGAAAAGCAGGAAATATCATGAAAAAGTCCATCCTACAGCCATTTTAAAGAGGGAGAGAGAATTAGTGTTAGTAGTTGCAAGACCTGAATGTATGTATGTACATAGAGATCACAGGTGTAACCAAAAATGTGCAAGGATTTAAGATAATATGGGCATGAACAGTGTAGAATTCCCGCTTTTGGCATGACAAAGTAGAGAAAAAAGCAGGAATATCATGAAAAAGTCCATCCTACAGCCATTTTAAAAAGGGAGAGAGAATTAGTGTTAGTAGTTGCAAGACACTGAATGTATGTATGTACATAGAGATCACAGGTGTAACCAAAAATGTGCAAGGATTTAAGATAATATGGGAATTCCCGCTTTTGGCATGACAAAGTAGAGAGAAAAGCAGGAAATATCATGAAAAAGTCCATCCTACAGCCATTTTAAAGAGGGAGAGAGAATTAGTGTTAGTAGTTGCAAGACACTGAATGTATGTATGTACATAGAGATCACAGGTGTAACCAAAAATGTGCAAGGATTTAAGATAATATGGGCATGAACAGTGTAGAATTCCCGCTTTTGGCATGACAAAGTAGAGAGAAAAGCAGGAAATATCATGAAAAAGTCCATCCTACAGCCATTTTAAAGAGGGAGAGAGAATTAGTGTTAGTAGTTGCAAGACACTGAATGTATGTATGTACATAGAGATCCCAGGTGTAACCAAAAATGTGCAAGGATTTAAGATAATATGGGCATGAACAGTGTAGAATTCCCGCTTTTGGCATGACAAAGTAGAGAAAAAGCAGGAAATATCATGAAAAAGTCCATCCTACAGCCATTTTAAAAAGGGAGAGAGAATTAGTGTTAGTAGTTGCAAGACACTGAATGTATATGTACATAGAGATCCCAGGTGTAACCAAAAATGTGCAAGGATTTAAGATAATATGGGCATGAACAGTGTAGAATTCCCGCTTTTGGCATGACAAAGTAGAGAGAAAAGCAGGAATATCATGAAAAAGTCCATCCTACAGCCATTTTAAAGAGGGAGAGAGAATTAGTGTTAGTAGTTGCAAGACACTGAATGTATGTATGTACATAGAGATCCCAGGTGTAACCAAAAATGTGCAAGGATTTAAGATAATATGGGCATGAACAGTGTAGAATTCCCGCTTTTGGCATGACAAAGTAGAGAAAAAGCAGGAAATATCATGAAAAAGTCCATCCTACAGCCATTTTAAAAAGGGAGAGAGAATTAGTGTTAGTAGTTGCAAGACACTGAATGTATGTATGTACATAGAGATCACAGGTGTAACCAAAAATGTGCAAGGATTTAAGATAATATGGGCATGAACAGTGTAGAATTCCCGCTTTTGGCATGACAAAGTAGAGAAAAAGCAGGAAATATCATGAAAAAGTCCATCCTACAGCCATTTTAAAAAGGGAGAGAGAATTAGTGTTAGTAGTTGCAAGACACTGAATGTATGTATGTACATAGAGATCCCAGGTGTAACCAAAAATGTGCAAGGATTTAAGATAATATGGGCATGAGCAGAGTAGAATTCCAGTTTTGGCATGACAAAGAAGAGAGAAAAGCAGGAAATATCATGAAAAAGTCCATCCTACAGCCATTTTAAAGAGGGAGAGAGAATTAGTGTTAGTAGTTGCAAGACCTGAATGTATGTATGTACATAGAGATCACAGGTGTAACCAAAAATGTGCAAGGATTTAAGATAAAATGGGAATTCCCGCTTTTGGCATGACAAAGTAGAGAGAAAAGCAGGAAATATCATGAAAAAGTCCATCCTACAGCCATTTTAAAAAGGGAGAGAGAATTAGTGTTAGTAGTTGCAAGACACTGAATGTATGTATGTACATAGAGATCACAGGTGTAACCAAAAATGTGCAAGGTTTAAGATAATATGGGCATGAACAGTGTAGAATTCCCGCTTTTGGCATGACAAAGTAGAGAGAAAAGCAGGAAATATCATGAAAAAGTCCATCCTACAGCCATTTTAAAGAAGGAGAGAGAATTAGTGTTAGTAGTTGCAAGACACTGAATGTATGTATGTACATAGAGATCACAGGTGTAACCAAAAATGTGCAAGATTTAAGATAATATGGGAATTCCCGCTTTTGGCATGACAAAGTAGAGAGAAAAGCAGGAAATATCATGAAAAAGTCCATCCTACAGCCATTTTAAAAAGGGAGAGAGAATTAGTGTTAGTAGTTGCAAGACACTGAATGTATGTATGTACATAGAGATCACAGGTGTAACCAAAAATGTGCAAGGATTTAAGATAATATGGGCATGAACAGTGTAGAATTCCCGCTTTTGGCATGACAAAGTAGAGAGAAAAGCAGGAAATATCATGAAAAAGTCCATCCTACAGCCATTTTAAAGAGGGAGAGAGAATTAGTGTTAGTAGTTGCAAGACACTGAATGTATGTATGTACATAGAGATCACAGGTGTAACCAAAAATGTGCAAGGATTTAAGATAATATGGGCATGAGCAGAGTAGAATTCCCGTTTTGGCATGACAAAGAAGAGAGAAAAGCAGGAAATATCATGAAAAAGTCCATCCTACAGCCATTTTAAAGAGGGAGAGAGAATTAGTGTTAGTAGTTGCAAGACCTGAATGTATGTATGTACATAGAGATCACAGGTGTAACCAAAAATGTGCAAGGATTTAAGATAAAATGGGAATGAGCAGAGTAGAATTCCAGTTTTGGCATGACAAAGAAGAGAGAAAAGCAGGAAATATCATGAAAAAGTCCATCCTACAGCCATTTTAAAGAGGGAGAGAGAATTAGTGTTAGTAGTTGCAAGACACTAAATGTATGTATGTACATAGAGATCCACAGGTGTAACCAAAAATGTGCAAGGATTTAAGATAATATGGGCATGAACAGTGTAGAATTCCCGCTTTTGGCATGACAAAGTAGAGAGAAAAGCAGGAATATCATGAAAAAGTCCATCCTACAGCCATTTTAAAGAGGGAGAGAGAATTAGTGTTAGTAGTTGCAAGACACTGAATGTATGTATGTACATAGAGATCCCAGGTGTAACCAAAAATGTGCAAGGATTTAAGATAATATGGGCATGAACAGTGTAGAATTCCCGCTTTTGGCATGACAAAGTAGAGAGAAAAGCAGGAAATATCATGAAAAAGTCCATCCTACAGCCATTTTAAAGAGGGAGAGAGAATTAGTGTTAGTAGTTGCAAGACACTAAATGTATGTATGTACATAGAGATCACAGGTGTAACCAAAAATGTGCAAGGATTTAAGATAATATGGGCATGAACAGTGTAGAATTCCCGCTTTTGGCATGACAAAGTAGAGAGAAAAGCAGGAATATCATGAAAAAGTCCATCCTACAGCCATTTTAAAGAGGGAGAGAGAATTAGTGTTAGTAGTTGCAAGACACTGAATGTATGTATGTACATAGAGATCCCAGGTGTAACCAAAAATGTGCAAGGATTTAAGATAATATGGGCATGAACAGTGTAGAATTCCCGCTTTTGGCATGACAAAGTAGAGAAAAAGCAGGAAATATCATGAAAAAGTCCATCCTACAGCCATTTTAAAAAGGGAGAGAGAATTAGTGTTAGTAGTTGCAAGACACTAAATGTATGTATGTACATAGAGATCCCAGGTGTAACCAAAAATGTGCAAGGATTTAAGATAATATGGGCATGAACAGTGTAGAATTCCCGCTTTTGGCATGACAAAGTAGAGAGAAAAGCAGGAATATCATGAAAAAGTCCATCCTACAGCCATTTTAAAGAGGGAGAGAGAATTAGTGTTAGTAGTTGCAAGACACTGAATGTATGTATGTACATAGAGATCCCAGGTGTAACCAAAAATGTGCAAGGATTTAAGATAATATGGGCATGAACAGTGTAGAATTCCCGCTTTTGGCATGACAAAGTAGAGAAAAAGCAGGAAATATCATGAAAAAGTCCATCCTACAGCCATTTTAAAAAGGGAGAGAGAATTAGTGTTAGTAGTTGCAAGACCTGAATGTATGTATGTACATAGAGATCACAGGTGTAACCAAAAATGTGCAAGGATTTAAGATAAAATGGGAATTCCCGCTTTTGGCATGACAAAGTAGAGAGAAAAGCAGGAAATATCATGAAAAAGTCCATCCTACAGCCATTTTAAAGAGGGAGAGAGAATTAGTGTTAGTAGTTGCAAGACACTGAATGTATGTATGTACATAGAGATCCCAGGTGTAACACAAAATGTGCAAGGATTTAAGATAAAATGGGAATGAGCAGAGTAGAATTCCCGCTTTTGGCATGACAAAGTAGAGAGAAAAGCAGAAATATCATGAAAAAGTCCATCCTACAGCCATTTTAAAGAGGGAGAGAGAATTAGTGTTAGTAGTTGCAAGACACTAAATGTATATGTACATAGAGATCCCAGGTGTAACCAAAAATGTGCAAGGATTTAAGATAATATGGGCATGAACAGTGTAGAATTCCCGCTTTTGGCATGACAAAGTAGAGAGAAAAGCAGGAATATCATGAAAAAGTCCATCCTACAGCCATTTTAAAGAGGGAGAGAGAATTAGTGTTAGTAGTTGCAAGACACTGAATGTATGTATGTACATAGAGATCCCAGGTGTAACCAAAAATGTGCAAGGATTTAAGATAATATGGGCATGAACAGTGTAGAATTCCCGCTTTTGGCATGACAAAGTAGAGAGAAAAGCAGGAAATATCATGAAAAAGTCCATCCTACAGCCATTTTAAAGAGGGAGAGAGAATTAGTGTTAGTAGTTGCAAGACACTGAATGTATGTATGTACATAGAGATCACAGGTGTAACCAAAAATGTGCAAGGATTTAAGATAATATGGGCATGAACAGTGTAGAATTCCCGCTTTTGGCATGACAAAGTAGAGAGAAAAGCAGGAAATATCATGAAAAAGTCCATCCTACAGCCATTTTAAAGAGGGAGAGAGAATTAGTGTTAGTAGTTGCAAGACACTGAATGTATGTATGTACATAGAGATCCCAGGTGTAACAAAAATGTGCAAGGATTTAAGATAATATGGGAATGAACAGAGTAGAATTCCCGCTTTTGGCATGACAAAGTAGAGAGAAAAGCAGAAATATCATGAAAAAGTCCATCCTACAGCCATTTTAAAAAGGGAGAGAGAATTAGTGTTAGTAGTTGCAAGACACTAAATGTATATGTACATAGAGATCCCAGGTGTAACCAAAAATGTGCAAGGATTTAAGATAATATGGGCATGAACAGTGTAGAATTCCCGCTTTTGGCATGACAAAGTAGAGAGAAAAGCAGGAATATCATGAAAAAGTCCATCCTACAGCCATTTTAAAGAGGGAGAGAGAATTAGTGTTAGTAGTTGCAAGACACTGAATGTATGTATGTACATAGAGATCCCAGGTGTAACCAAAAATGTGCAAGGATTTAAGATAATATGGGCATGAACAGTGTAGAATTCCCGCTTTTGGCATGACAAAGTAGAGAAAAAGCAGGAAATATCATGAAAAAGTCCATCCTACAGCCATTTTAAAAAGGGAGAGAGAATTAGTGTTAGTAGTTGCAAGACACTGAATGTATGTATGTACATAGAGATCACAGGTGTAACCAAAAATGTGCAAGGATTTAAGATAATTTGGGCATGAACAGTGTAGAATTCCCGCTTTTGGCATGACAAAGTAGAGAGAAAAGCAGGAAATATCATGAAAAAGTCCATCCTACAGCCATTTTAAAGAGGGAGAGAGAATTAGTGTTAGTAGTTGCAAGACACTGAATGTATGTATGTACATAGAGATCCCAGGTGTAACAAAAATGTGCAAGGATTTAAGATAAAATGGGAATGAGCAGAGTAGAATTCCCGCTTTTGGCATGACAAAGTAGAGAGAAAAGCAGAAATATCATGAAAAAGTCCATCCTACAGCCATTTTAAAGAGGGAGAGAGAATTAGTGTTAGTAGTTGCAAGACACTGAATGTATGTATGTACATAGAGATCCCAGGTGTAACCAAAAATGTGCAAGGATTTAAGATAATATGGGCATGAGCAGAGTAGAATTCCCGTTTTGGCATGACAAAGAATGAGAGAAAAGCAGGAAATATCATGAAAAAGTCCATCCTACAGCCATTTTAAAGAGGGAGAGAGAATTAGTGTTAGTAGTTGCAAGACCTGAATGTATGTATGTACATAGAGATCACAGGTGTAACCAAAAATGTGCAAGGATTTAAGATAAAATGGGAATTCCCGCTTTTGGCATGACAAAGTAGAGAGAAAAGCAGAAATATCATGAAAAAGTCCATCCTACAGCCATTTTAAAGAGGGAGAGAGAATTAGTGTTAGTAGTTGCAAGACACTGAATGTATGTATGTACATAGAGATCCCAGGTGTAACCAAAAATGTGCAAGGATTTAAGATAATATGGGCATGAGCAGAGTAGAATTCCAGTTTTTGGCATGACAAAGAATGAGAGAAAAGCAGGAAATATCATGAAAAAGTCCATCCTACAGCCATTTTAAAGAGGGAGAGAGAATTAGTGTTAGTAGTTGCAAGACACTAAATGTATATGTACATAGAGATCCCAGGTGTAACCAAAAATGTGCAAGGATTTAAGATAATATGGGCATGAACAGTGTAGAATTCCCGCTTTTGGCATGACAAAGTAGAGAGAAAAGCAGGAATATCATGAAAAAGTCCATCCTACAGCCATTTTAAAGAGGGAGAGAGAATTAGTGTTAGTAGTTGCAAGACACTGAATGTATGTATGTACATAGAGATCCCAGGTGTAACCAAAAATGTGCAAGGATTTAAGATAATATGGGCATGAACAGTGTAGAATTCCCGCTTTTGGCATGACAAAGTAGAGAGAAAAGCAGGAAATATCATGAAAAAGTCCATCCTACAGCCATTTTAAAGAGGGAGAGAGAATTAGTGTTAGTAGTTGCAAGACACTAAATGTATGTATGTACATAGAGATCACAGGTGTAACCAAAAATGTGCAAGGATTTAAGATAATATGGGCATGAACAGTGTAGAATTCCCGCTTTTGGCATGACAAAGTAGAGAGAAAAGCAGGAAATATCATGAAAAAGTCCATCCTACAGCCATTTTAAAGAGGGAGAGAGAATTAGTGTTAGTAGTTGCAAGACACTGAATGTATGTATGTACATAGAGATCCCAGGTGTAACAAAAATGTGCAAGGATTTAAGATAAAATGGGAATGAACAGAGTAGAATTCCCGCTTTTGGCATGACAAAGTAGAGAGAAAAGCAGAAATATCATGAAAAAGTCCATCCTACAGCCATTTTAAAAAGGGAGAGAGAATTAGTGTTAGTAGTTGCAAGACACTAAATGTATATGTACATAGAGATCCCAGGTGTAACCAAAAATGTGCAAGGATTTAAGATAATATGGGCATGAACAGTGTAGAATTCCCGCTTTTGGCATGACAAAGTAGAGAGAAAAGCAGAATATCATGAAAAAGTCCATCCTACAGCCATTTTAAAGAGGGAGAGAGAATTAGTGTTAGTAGTTGCAAGACACTGAATGTATGTATGTACATAGAGATCCCAGGTGTAACCAAAAATGTGCAAGGATTTAAGATAATATGGGCATGAACAGTGTAGAATTCCCGCTTTTGGCATGACAAAGTAGAGAAAAAGCAGGAAATATCATGAAAAAGTCCATCCTACAGCCATTTTAAAAAGGGAGAGAGAATTAGTGTTAGTAGTTGCAAGACCTGAATGTATGTATGTACATAGAGATCACAGGTGTAACCAAAAATGTGCAAGGATTTAAGATAAAATGGGAATTCCCGCTTTTGGCATGACAAAGTAGAGAGAAAAGCAGGAAATATCATGAAAAAGTCCATCCTACAGCCATTTTAAAGAGGGAGAGAGAATTAGTGTTAGTAGTTGCAAGACACTGAATGTATGTATGTACATAGAGATCCCAGGTGTAACAAAAATGTGCAAGGATTTAAGATAAAATGGGAATGAGCAGAGTAGAATTCCCGCTTTTGGCATGACAAAGTAGAGAGAAAAGCAGAAATATCATGAAAAAGTCCATCCTACAGCCATTTTAAAGAGGGAGAGAGAATTAGTGTTAGTAGTTGCAAGACACTAAATGTATATGTACATAGAGATCCCAGGTGTAACCAAAAATGTGCAAGGATTTAAGATAATATGGGCATGAACAGTGTAGAATTCCCGCTTTTGGCATGACAAAGTAGAGAGAAAAGCAGGAATATCATGAAAAAGTCCATCCTACAGCCATTTTAAAGAGGGAGAGAGAATTAGTGTTAGTAGTTGCAAGACACTGAATGTATGTATGTACATAGAGATCCCAGGTGTAACCAAAAATGTGCAAGGATTTAAGATAATATGGGCATGAACAGTGTAGAATTCCCGCTTTTGGCATGACAAAGTAGAGAGAAAAGCAGGAAATATCATGAAAAAGTCCATCCTACAGCCATTTTAAAGAGGGAGAGAGAATTAGTGTTAGTAGTTGCAAGACACTGAATGTATGTATGTACATAGAGATCACAGGTGTAACCAAAAATGTGCAAGGATTTAAGATAATATGGGCATGAACAGTGTAGAATTCCCGCTTTTGGCATGACAAAGTAGAGAGAAAAGCAGGAAATATCATGAAAAAGTCCATCCTACAGCCATTTTAAAGAGGGAGAGAGAATTAGTGTTAGTAGTTGCAAGACACTGAATGTATGTATGTACATAGAGATCCCAGGTGTAACAAAAATGTGCAAGGATTTAAGATAAAATGGGAATGAGCAGAGTAGAATTCCCGCTTTTGGCATGACAAAGTAGAGAGAAAAGCAGAAATATCATGAAAAAGTCCATCCTACAGCCATTTTAAAAAGGGAGAGAGAATTAGTGTTAGTAGTTGCAAGACACTAAATGTATATGTACATAGAGATCCCAGGTGTAACCAAAAATGTGCAAGGATTTAAGATAATATGGGCATGAACAGTGTAGAATTCCCGCTTTTGGCATGACAAAGTAGAGAGAAAAGCAGGAATATCATGAAAAAGTCCATCCTACAGCCATTTTAAAGAGGGAGAGAGAATTAGTGTTAGTAGTTGCAAGACACTGAATGTATGTATGTACATAGAGATCCCAGGTGTAACCAAAAATGTGCAAGGATTTAAGATAATATGGGCATGAACAGTGTAGAATTCCCGCTTTTGGCATGACAAAGTAGAGAAAAAGCAGGAAATATCATGAAAAAGTCCATCCTACAGCCATTTTAAAAAGGGAGAGAGAATTAGTGTTAGTAGTTGCAAGACACTGAATGTATGTATGTACATAGAGATCACAGGTGTAACCAAAAATGTGCAAGGATTTAAGATAATATGGGCATGAACAGTGTAGAATTCCCGCTTTTGGCATGACAAAGTAGAGAGAAAAGCAGGAAATATCATGAAAAAGTCCATCCTACAGCCATTTTAAAGAGGGAGAGAGAATTAGTGTTAGTAGTTGCAAGACACTGAATGTATGTATGTACATAGAGATCCCAGGTGTAACACAAAATGTGCAAGGATTTAAGATAAAATGGGATGAGCAGAGTAGAATTCCCGCTTTTGGCATGACAAAGTAGAGAGAAAAGCAGAAATATCATGAAAAAGTCCATCCTACAGCCATTTTAAAGAGGGAGAGAGAATTAGTGTTAGTAGTTGCAAGACACTAAATGTATGTATGTACATAGAGATCCCAGGTGTAACCAAAAATGTGCAAGGATTTAAGATAATATGGGCATGAGCAGAGTAGAATTCCAGTTTTGGCATGACAAAGAAGAGAGAAAAGCAGGAAATATCATGAAAAAGTCCATCCTACAGCCATTTTAAAGAGGGAGAGAGAATTAGTGTTAGTAGTTGCAAGACCTTGAATGTATGTATGTACATAGAGATCACAGGTGTAACCAAAAATGTGCAAGGATTTAAGATAAAATGGGAATTCCCGCTTTTGGCATGACAAAGTAGAGAGAAAAGCAGAAATATCATGAAAAAGTCCATCCTACAGCCATTTTAAAGAGGGAGAGAGAATTAGTGTTAGTAGTTGCAAGACACTGAATGTATGTATGTACATAGAGATCCCAGGTGTAACCAAAAATGTGCAAGGATTTAAGATAATATGGGCATGAGCAGAGTAGAATTCCAGTTTTGGCATGACAAAGAAGAGAGAAAAGCAGGAAATATCATGAAAAAGTCCATCCTACAGCCATTTTAAAGAGGGAGAGAGAATTAGTGTTAGTAGTTGCAAGACACTGAATGTATATGTACATAGAGATCCCAGGTGTAACCAAAAATGTGCAAGGATTTAAGATAATATGGGCATGAACAGTGTAGAATTCCCGCTTTTGGCATGACAAAGTAGAGAGAAAAGCAGGAATATCATGAAAAAGTCCATCCTACAGCCATTTTAAAGAGGGAGAGAGAATTAGTGTTAGTAGTTGCAAGACACTGAATGTATGTATGTACATAGAGATCCCAGGTGTAACCAAAAATGTGCAAGGATTTAAGATAATATGGGCATGAACAGTGTAGAATTCCCGCTTTTGGCATGACAAAGTAGAGAGAAAAGCAGGAAATATCATGAAAAAGTCCATCCTACAGCCATTTTAAAGAGGGAGAGAGAATTAGTGTTAGTAGTTGCAAGACACTGAATGTATGTATGTACATAGAGATCACAGGTGTAACCAAAAATGTGCAAGGATTTAAGATAATATGGGCATGAACAGTGTAGAATTCCCGCTTTTGGCATGACAAAGTAGAGAGAAAAGCAGGAAATATCATGAAAAAGTCCATCCTACAGCCATTTTAAAGAGGGAGAGAGAATTAGTGTTAGTAGTTGCAAGACACTGAATGTATGTATGTACATAGAGATCCCAGGTGTAACAAAAAATGTGCAAGGATTTAAGATAAAATGGGAATGAGCAGAGTAGAATTCCCGCTTTTGGCATGACAAAGTAGAGAGAAAAGCAGAAATATCATGAAAAAGTCCATCCTACAGCCATTTTAAAAAGGGAGAGAGAATTAGTGTTAGTAGTTGCAAGACACTAAATGTATATGTACATAGAGATCCCAGGTGTAACCAAAAATGTGCAAGGATTTAAGATAATATGGGCATGAACAGTGTAGAATTCCCGCTTTTGGCATGACAAAGTAGAGAGAAAAGCAGGAATATCATGAAAAAGTCCATCCTACAGCCATTTTAAAGAGGGAGAGAGAATTAGTGTTAGTAGTTGCAAGACACTGAATGTATGTATGTACATAGAGATCCCAGGTGTAACCAAAAATGTGCAAGGATTTAAGATAATATGGGCATGAACAGTGTAGAATTCCCGCTTTTGGCATGACAAAGTAGAGAGAAAAGCAGGAAATATCATGAAAAAGTCCATCCTACAGCCATTTTAAAGAGGGAGAGAGAATTAGTGTTAGTAGTTGCAAGACACTGAATGTATGTATGTACATAGAGATCACAGGTGTAACCAAAAATGTGCAAGGATTTAAGATAATATGGGCATGAACAGTGTAGAATTCCCGCTTTTGGCATGACAAAGTAGAGAGAAAAGCAGGAAATATCATGAAAAAGTCCATCCTACAGCCATTTTAAAGAGGGAGAGAGAATTAGTGTTAGTAGTTGCAAGACACTGAATGTATGTATGTACATAGAGATCCCAGGTGTAACAAAAATGTGCAAGGATTTAAGATAAAATGGGAATGAGCAGAGTAGAATTCCCGCTTTTGGCATGACAAAGTAGAGAGAAAAGCAGAAATATCATGAAAAAGTCCATCCTACAGCCATTTTAAAAAGGGAGAGAGAATTAGTGTTAGTAGTTGCAAGACACTAAATGTATATGTACATAGAGATCCCAGGTGTAACCAAAAATGTGCAAGGATTTAAGATAATATGGGCATGAACAGTGTAGAATTCCCGCTTTTGGCATGACAAAGTAGAGAGAAAAGCAGGAATATCATGAAAAAGTCCATCCTACAGCCATTTTAAAGAGGGAGAGAGAATTAGTGTTAGTAGTTGCAAGACACTGAATGTATGTATGTACATAGAGATCCCAGGTGTAACCAAAAATGTGCAAGGATTTAAGATAATATGGGCATGAACAGTGTAGAATTCCCGCTTTTGGCATGACAAAGTAGAGAAAAAGCAGGAAATATCATGAAAAAGTCCATCCTACAGCCATTTTAAAGAGGGAGAGAGAATTAGTGTTAGTAGTTGCAAGACACTGAATGTATGTATGTACATAGAGATCCCAGGTGTAACCAAAATGTGCAAGGATTTAAGATAAAATGGGAATGAACAGTGTAGAATTCCCGCTTTTGGCATGACAAAGTAGAGAGAAAAGCAGAAATATCATGAAAAAGTCCATCCTACAGCCATTTTAAAGAGGGAGAGAGAATTAGTGTTAGTAGTTGCAAGACACTGAATGTATGTATGTACATAGAGATCCCAGGTGTAACCAAAAATGTGCAAGGATTTAAGATAATATGGGCATGAGCAGAGTAGAATTCCCGTTTTGGCATGACAAAGAAGAGAGAAAAGCAGGAAATATCATGAAAAAGTCCATCCTACAGCCATTTTAAAGAGGGAGAGAGAATTAGTGTTAGTAGTTGCAAGACCTGAATGTATGTATGTACATAGAGATCACAGGTGTAACCAAAAATGTGCAAGGATTTAAGATAAAATGGTAATTCCCGCTTTTGGCATGACAAAGTAGAGAGAAAAGCAGAAATATCATGAAAAAGTCCATCCTACAGCCATTTTAAAGAGGGAGAGAGAATTAGTGTTAGTAGTTGCAAGACACTGAATGTATGTATGTACATAGAGATCCCAGGTGTAACCAAAAATGTGCAAGGATTTAAGATAATATGGGCATGAACAGTGTAGAATTCCCGCTTTTGGCATGACAAAGTAGAGAGAAAAGCAGGAAATATCATGAAAAAGTCCATCCTACAGCCATTTTAAAGAGGGAGAGAGAATTAGTGTTAGTAGTTGCAAGACACTGAATGTATGTATGTACATAGAGATCACAGGTGTAACCAAAAATGTGCAAGGATTTAAGATAAAATGGGAATTCCCGCTTTTGGCATGACAAAGTAGAGAGAAAAGCAGGAAATATCATGAAAAAGTCCATCCTACAGCCATTTTAAAAAGGGAGAGAGAATTAGTGTTAGTAGTTGCAAGACACTGAATGTATGTATGTACATAGAGATCACAGGTGTAACCAAAAATGTGCAAGGGTTTAAGATAATATGGGCATGAACAGTGTAGAATTCCCGCTTTTGGCATGACAAAGTAGAGAGAAAAGCAGGAAATATCATGAAAAAGTCCATCCTACAGCCATTTTAAAGAGGGAGAGAGAATTAGTGTTAGTAGTTGCAAGACACTGAATGTATGTATGTACATAGAGATCCCAGGTGTAACACAAAATGTGCAAGGATTTAAGATAAAATGGGAATGAGCAGAGTAGAATTCCCGCTTTTGGCATGACAAAGTAGAGAGAAAAGCAGAAATATCATGAAAAAGTCCATCCTACAGCCATTTTAAAGAGGGAGAGAGAATTAGTGTTAGTAGTTGCAAGACCTGAATGTATGTATGTACATAGAGATCACAGGTGTAACCAAAAATGTGCAAGGATTTAAGATAAAATGGGAATTCCAGTTTTGGCATCCCAAAGAATGAGAGAAAAGCAGGAAATATCATGAAAAAGTCCATCCTACAGCCATTTTAAAGAGGGAGAGAGAATTAGTGTTAGTAGTTGCAAGACCTTGAATGTATGTATGTACATAGAGATCACAGGTGTAACCAAAAATGTGCAAGGATTTAAGATAATATGGGCATGAGCAGAGTAGAATTCCCGTTTTGGCATGACAAAGTAGAGAGAAAAGCAGGAAATATCATGAAAAAGTCCATCCTACAGCCATTTTAAAGAGGGAGAGAGAATTAGTGTTAGTAGTTGCAAGACACTGAATGTATGTATGTACATAGAGATCACAGGTGTAACCAAAAATGTGCAAGGATTTAAGATAATATGGGCATGAACAGTGTAGAATTCCCGCTTTTGGCATGACAAAGTAGAGAGAAAAGCAGGAATATCATGAAAAAGTCCATCCTACAGCCATTTTAAAGAGGGAGAGAGAATTAGTGTTAGTAGTTGCAAGACACTGAATGTATGTATGTACATAGAGATCCCAGGTGTAACAAAAATGTGCAAGGATTTAAGATAAAATGGGCATGAACAGAGTAGAATTCCCGCTTTTGGCATGACAAAGTAGAGAGAAAAGCAGGAAATATCATGAAAAAGTCCATCCTACAGCCATTTTAAAGAGGGAGAGAGAATTAGTGTTAGTAGTTGCAAGACACTAAATGTATGTATGTACATAGAGATCCCAGGTGTAACCAAAAATGTGCAAGGATTTAAGATAATATGGGCATGAACAGAGTAGAATTCCCGCTTTTGGCATGACAAAGAAGAGAGAAAAGCAGGAAATATCATGAAAAAGTCCATCCTACAGCCATTTTAAAAAGGGAGAGAGAATTAGTGTTAGTAGTTGCAAGACACTGAATGTATGTATGTACATAGAGATCACAGGTGTAACCAAAAATGTGCAAGGATTTAAGATAATATGGGCATGAACAGTGTAGAATTCCCGCTTTTGGCATGACAAAGTAGAGAGAAAAGCAGGAAATATCATGAAAAAGTCCATCCTACAGCCATTTTAAAGAGGGAGAGAGAATTAGTGTTAGTAGTTGCAAGACACTGAATGTATG
This sequence comes from Allodiplogaster sudhausi, assembly GCA_945643635.1. Lineage (NCBI taxonomy): Eukaryota > Metazoa > Nematoda > Chromadorea > Rhabditida > Diplogasteridae > Allodiplogaster > Allodiplogaster sudhausi. The sequence goes on from CALZFC010000256.1 coordinate 376,801, forward strand.
TATGTACATAGAGATCCCAGGTGTAACCAAAAATGTGCAAGGATTTAAGATAATATGGGAATGAACAGAGTAGAATTCCCGCTTTTGGCATGACAAAGTAGAGAGAAAAGCAGAAATATCATGAAAAAGTCCATCCTACAGCCATTTTAAAGAGGGAGAGAGAATTAGTGTTAGTAGTTGCAAGACACTGAATGTATGTATGTACATAGAGATCCCAGGTGTAACCAAAAATGTGCAAGGATTTAAGATAATATGGGCATGAACAGTGTAGAATTCCCGCTTTTGGCATGACAAAGTAGAGAGAAAAGCAGGAAATATCATGAAAAAGTCCATCCTACAGCCATTTTAAAGAGGGAGAGAGAATTAGTGTTAGTAGTTGCAAGACCTGAATGTATGTATGTACATAGAGATCACAGGTGTAACCAAAAATGTGCAAGGATTTAAGATAAAATGGGAATTCCCGCTTTTGGCATGACAAAGTAGAGAGAAAAGCAGAAATATCATGAAAAAGTCCATCCTACAGCCATTTTAAAGAGGGAGAGAGAATTAGTGTTAGTAGTTGCAAGACACTGAATGTATGTATGTACATAGAGATCCCAGGTGTAACCAAAAATGTGCAAGGATTTAAGATAATATGGGCATGAGCAGAGTAGAATTCCCGCTTTTGGCATGACAAAGTAGAGAGAAAAGCAGGAAATATCATGAAAAAGTCCATCCTACAGCCATTTTAAAGAGGGAGAGAGAATTAGTGTTAGTAGTTGCAAGACCTGAATGTATGTATGTACATAGAGATCACAGGTGTAACCAAAAATGTGCAAGGATTTAAGATAAAATGGGAATTCCCGCTTTTGGCATGACAAAGTAGAGAGAAAAGCAGGAAATATCATGAAAAAGTCCATCCTACAGCCATTTTAAAAGGGAGAGAGAATTAGTGTTAGTAGTTGCAAGACACTGAATGTATGTATGTACATAGAGATCACAGGTGTAACCAAAAATGTGCAAGGATTTAAGATAATATGGGCATGAACAGTGTAGAATTCCCGCTTTTGGCATGACAAAGTAGAGAGAAAAGCAGGAAATATCATGAAAAAGTCCATCCTACAGCCATTTTAAAGAGGGAGAGAGAATTAGTGTTAGTAGTTGCAAGACACTGAATGTATGTATGTACATAGAGATCACAGGTGTAACCAAAAATGTGCAAGGGTTTAAGATAATATGGGCATGAACAGTGTAGAATTCCCGCTTTTGGCATGACAAAGTAGAGAGAAAAGCAGGAAATATCATGAAAAAGTCCATCCTACAGCCATTTTAAAGAGGGAGAGAGAATTAGTGTTAGTAGTTGCAAGACACTGAATGTATGTATGTACATAGAGATCACAGGTGTAACCAAAAATGTGCAAGGATTTAAGATAATATGGGCATGAACAGTGTAGAATTCCCGCTTTTGGCATGACAAAGTAGAGAGAAAAGCAGGAAATATCATGAAAAAGTCCATCCTACAGCCATTTTAAAGAGGGAGAGAGAATTAGTGTTAGTAGTTGCAAGACACTGAATGTATGTATGTACATAGAGATCCCAGGTGTAACCAAAAATGTGCAAGGATTTAAGATAATATGGGCATGAACAGTGTAGAATTCCCGCTTTTGGCATGACAAAGTAGAGAGAAAAGCAGGAATATCATGAAAAAGTCCATCCTACAGCCATTTTAAAGAGGGAGAGAGAATTAGTGTTAGTAGTTGCAAGACACTGAATGTATGTATGTACATAGAGATCCCAGGTGTAACCAAAAATGTGCAAGGATTTAAGATAATATGGGCATGAACAGTGTAGAATTCCCGCTTTTGGCATGACAAAGTAGAGAGAAAAGCAGGAATATCATGAAAAAGTCCATCCTACAGCCATTTTAAAGAGGGAGAGAGAATTAGTGTTAGTAGTTGCAAGACACTGAATGTATGTATGTACATAGAGATCCCAGGTGTAACCAAAAATGTGCAAGGATTTAAGATAATATGGGCATGAACAGTGTAGAATTCCCGCTTTTGGCATGACAAAGTAGAGAAAAAGCAGGAAATATCATGAAAAAGTCCATCCTACAGCCATTTTAAAAAGGGAGAGAGAATTAGTGTTAGTAGTTGCAAGACACTGAATGTATGTATGTACATAGAGATCACAGGTGTAACCAAAAATGTGCAAGGATTTAAGATAATATGGGCATGAACAGTGTAGAATTCCCGCTTTTGGCATGACAAAGTAGAGAGAAAAGCAGGAAATATCATGAAAAAGTCCATCCTACAGCCATTTTAAAGAGGGAGAGAGAATTAGTGTTAGTAGTTGCAAGACACTGAATGTATGTATGTACATAGAGATCCCAGGTGTAACACAAAATGTGCAAGGATTTAAGATAAAATGGGAATGAGCAGAGTAGAATTCCCGCTTTTGGCATGACAAAGTAGAGAGAAAAGCAGAAATATCATGAAAAAGTCCATCCTACAGCCATTTTAAAGAGGGAGAGAGAATTAGTGTTAGTAGTTGCAAGACACTGAATGTATGTATGTACATAGAGATCCCAGGTGTAACCAAAAATGTGCAAGGATTTAAGATAATATGGGCATGAGCAGAGTAGAATTCCCGCTTTTGGCATGACAAAGTAGAGAGAAAAGCAGGAAATATCATGAAAAAGTCCATCCTACAGCCATTTTAAAGAGGGAGAGAGAATTAGTGTTAGTAGTTGCAAGACCTGAATGTATGTATGTACATAGAGATCACAGGTGTAACCAAAAATGTGCAAGGATTTAAGATAAAATGGGAATTCCCGCTTTTGGCATGACAAAGTAGAGAGAAAAGCAGGAAATATCATGAAAAAGTCCATCCTACAGCCATTTTAAAAAGGGAGAGAGAATTAGTGTTAGTAGTTGCAAGACACTGAATGTATGTATGTACATAGAGATCACAGGTGTAACCAAAAATGTGCAAGGATTTAAGATAAAATGGGAATTCCCGCTTTTGGCATGACAAAGTAGAGAGAAAAGCAGGAATATCATGAAAAAGTCCATCCTACAGCCATTTTAAAGAGGGAGAGAGAATTAGTGTTAGTAGTTGCAAGACACTGAATGTATGTATGTACATAGAGATCCCAGGTGTAACCAAAAATGTGCAAGGATTTAAGATAATATGGGCATGAACAGTGTAGAATTCCCGCTTTTGGCATGACAAAGTAGAGAAAAAGCAGGAAATATCATGAAAAAGTCCATCCTACAGCCATTTTAAAAAGGGAGAGAGAATTAGTGTTAGTAGTTGCAAGACCTGAATGTATGTATGTACATAGAGATCACAGGTGTAACCAAAAATGTGCAAGGATTTAAGATAAAATGGGAATTCCCGCTTTTGGCATGACAAAGTAGAGAGAAAAGCAGGAAATATCATGAAAAAGTCCATCCTACAGCCATTTTAAAGAGGGAGAGAGAATTAGTGTTAGTAGTTGCAAGACACTGAATGTATGTATGTACATAGAGATCCCAGGTGTAACACAAAATGTGCAAGGATTTAAGATAAAATGGGAATGAACAGTGTAGAATTCCCGCTTTTGGCATGACAAAGTAGAGAGAAAAGCAGAAATATCATGAAAAAGTCCATCCTACAGCCATTTTAAAGAGGGAGAGAGAATTAGTGTTAGTAGTTGCAAGACACTAAATGTATATGTACATAGAGATCCCAGGTGTAACCAAAAATGTGCAAGGATTTAAGATAATATGGGCATGAACAGTGTAGAATTCCCGCTTTTGGCATGACAAAGTAGAGAGAAAAGCAGGAATATCATGAAAAAGTCCATCCTACAGCCATTTTAAAGAGGGAGAGAGAATTAGTGTTAGTAGTTGCAAGACACTGAATGTATGTATGTACATAGAGATCCCAGGTGTAACCAAAAATGTGCAAGGGTTTAAGATAATATGGGCATGAACAGTGTAGAATTCCCGCTTTTGGCATGACAAAGTAGAGAGAAAAGCAGGAAATATCATGAAAAAGTCCATCCTACAGCCATTTTAAAGAGGGAGAGAGAATTAGTGTTAGTAGTTGCAAGACACTGAATGTATGTATGTACATAGAGATCACAGGTGTAACCAAAAATGTGCAAGGGTTTAAGATAATATGGGCATGAACAGTGTAGAATTCCCGCTTTTGGCATGACAAAGTAGAGAGAAAAGCAGGAAATATCATGAAAAAGTCCATCCTACAGCCATTTTAAAGAGGGAGAGAGAATTAGTGTTAGTAGTTGCAAGACACTGAATGTATGTATGTACATAGAGATCACAGGTGTAACCAAAAATGTGCAAGGATTTAAGATAATATGGGCATGAACAGTGTAGAATTCCCGCTTTTGGCATGACAAAGTAGAGAGAAAAGCAGGAAATATCATGAAAAAGTCCATCCTACAGCCATTTTAAAGAGGGAGAGAGAATTAGTGTTAGTAGTTGCAAGACACTGAATGTATGTATGTACATAGAGATCCCAGGTGTAACAAAAATGTGCAAGGATTTAAGATAAAATGGGCATGAACAGAGTAGAATTCCCGCTTTTGGCATGACAAAGTAGAGAGAAAAGCAGAAATATCATGAAAAAGTCCATCCTACAGCCATTTTAAAAAGGGAGAGAGAATTAGTGTTAGTAGTTGCAAGACACTGAATGTATATGTACATAGAGATCCCAGGTGTAACCAAAAATGTGCAAGGATTTAAGATAATATGGGCATGAACAGTGTAGAATTCCCGCTTTTGGCATGACAAAGTAGAGAGAAAAGCAGGAATATCATGAAAAAGTCCATCCTACAGCCATTTTAAAGAGGGAGAGAGAATTAGTGTTAGTAGTTGCAAGACACTGAATGTATGTATGTACATAGAGATCCCAGGTGTAACCAAAAATGTGCAAGGATTTAAGATAATATGGGCATGAACAGTGTAGAATTCCCGCTTTTGGCATGACAAAGTAGAGAAAAAGCAGGAAATATCATGAAAAAGTCCATCCTACAGCCATTTTAAAGAGGGAGAGAGAATTAGTGTTAGTAGTTGCAAGACACTGAATGTATGTATGTACATAGAGATCCCAGGTGTAACAAAAATGTGCAAGGATTTAAGATAAAATGGGAATGAGCAGAGTAGAATTCCCGCTTTTGGCATGACAAAGTAGAGAGAAAAGCAGAAATATCATGAAAAAGTCCATCCTACAGCCATTTTAAAGAGGGAGAGAGAATTAGTGTTAGTAGTTGCAAGACACTAAATGTATGTATGTACATAGAGATCCCAGGTGTAACCAAAAATGTGCAAGGATTTAAGATAATATGGGCATGAACAGTGTAGAATTCCCGCTTTTGGCATGACAAAGAAGAGAGAAAAGCAGGAAATATCATGAAAAAGTCCATCCTACAGCCATTTTAAAGAGGGAGAGAGAATTAGTGTTAGTAGTTGCAAGACACTGAATGTATGTATGTACATAGAGATCCCAGGTGTAACAAAAATGTGCAAGGATTTAAGATAAAATGGGCATGAACAGTGTAGAATTCCCGCTTTTGGCATGACAAAGTAGAGAGAAAAGCAGAAATATCATGAAAAAGTCCATCCTACAGCCATTTTAAAGAGGGAGAGAGAATTAGTGTTAGTAGTTGCAAGACACTGAATGTATGTATGTACATAGAGATCCCAGGTGTAACCAAAAATGTGCAAGGATTTAAGATAATATGGGCATGAACAGTAGAATTCCCGCTTTTGGCATGACAAAGTAGAGAGAAAAGCAGGAAATATCATGAAAAAGTCCATCCTACAGCCATTTTAAAGAGGGAGAGAGAATTAGTGTTAGTAGTTGCAAGACACTGAATGTATGTATGTACATAGAGATCACAGGTGTAACCAAAAATGTGCAAGGATTTAAGATAAAATGGGAATTCCCGCTTTTGGCATGACAAAGTAGAGAGAAAAGCAGAAATATCATGAAAAAGTCCATCCTACAGCCATTTTAAAGAGGGAGAGAGAATTAGTGTTAGTAGTTGCAAGACACTGAATGTATGTATGTACATAGAGATCCCAGGTGTAACCAAAAATGTGCAAGGATTTAAGATAATATGGGCATGAACAGAGTAGAATTCCCGTTTTCGGCATGACAAAGAAGAGAGAAAAGCAGGAAATATCATGAAAAAGTCCATCCTACAGCCATTTTAAAGAGGGAGAGAGAATTAGTGTTAGTAGTTGCAAGACCTGAATGTATGTATGTACATAGAGATCACAGGTGTAACCAAAAATGTGCAAGGATTTAAGATAAAATGGGAATTCCCGCTTTTGGCATGACAAAGTAGAGAGAAAAGCAGGAAATATCATGAAAAAGTCCATCCTACAGCCATTTTAAAAAGGGAGAGAGAATTAGTGTTAGTAGTTGCAAGACACTGAATGTATGTATGTACATAGAGATCACAGGTGTAACCAAAAATGTGCAAGGATTTAAGATAATATGGGCATGAACAGTGTAGAATTCCCGCTTTTGGCATGACAAAGTAGAGAGAAAAGCAGGAAATATCATGAAAAAGTCCATCCTACAGCCATTTTAAAGAAGGAGAGAGAATTAGTGTTAGTAGTTGCAAGACACTGAATGTATGTATGTACATAGAGATCACAGGTGTAACCAAAAATGTGCAAGGATTTAAGATAATATGGGAATTCCCGCTTTTGGCATGACAAAGTAGAGAGAAAAGCAGGAAATATCATGAAAAAGTCCATCCTACAGCCATTTTAAAAAGGGAGAGAGAATTAGTGTTAGTAGTTGCAAGACACTGAATGTATGTATGTACATAGAGATCACAGGTGTAACCAAAAATGTGCAAGGATTTAAGATAATATGGGCATGAACAGTGTAGAATTCCCGCTTTTGGCATGACAAAGTAGAGAGAAAAGCAGGAAATATCATGAAAAAGTCCATCCTACAGCCATTTTAAAGAGGGAGAGAGAATTAGTGTTAGTAGTTGCAAGACACTGAATGTATGTATGTACATAGAGATCACAGGTGTAACCAAAAATGTGCAAGGATTTAAGATAATATGGGCATGAGCAGAGTAGAATTCCAGTTTTGGCATGACAAAGAAGAGAGAAAAGCAGGAAATATCATGAAAAAGTCCATCCTACAGCCATTTTAAAGAGGGAGAGAGAATTAGTGTTAGTAGTTGCAAGACCTGAATGTATGTATGTACATAGAGATCACAGGTGTAACCAAAAATGTGCAAGGATTTAAGATAAAATGGGAATGAGCAGAGTAGAATTCCCGTTTTGGCATGACAAAGAAGAGAGAAAAGCAGGAAATATCATGAAAAAGTCCATCCTACAGCCATTTTAAAGAGGGAGAGAGAATTAGTGTTAGTAGTTGCAAGACACTAAATGTATGTATGTACATAGAGATCCCACAGTGTAACCAAAAATGTGCAAGGATTTAAGATAATATGGGCATGAACAGTGTAGAATTCCCGCTTTTGGCATGACAAAGTAGAGAGAAAAGCAGGAATATCATGAAAAAGTCCATCCTACAGCCATTTTAAAGAGGGAGAGAGAATTAGTGTTAGTAGTTGCAAGACACTGAATGTATGTATGTACATAGAGATCCCAGGTGTAACCAAAAATGTGCAAGGATTTAAGATAATATGGGCATGAACAGTGTAGAATTCCAGCTTTTGGCATGACAAAGAAGAGAGAAAAGCAGGAAATATCATGAAAAAGTCCATCCTACAGCCATTTTAAAGAGGGAGAGAGAATTAGTGTTAGTAGTTGCAAGACCTGAATGTATGTATGTACATAGAGATCACAGGTGTAACCAAAAATGTGCAAGGATTTAAGATAAAATGGGAATTCCCGCTTTTGGCATGACAAAGTAGAGAGAAAAGCAGGAAATATCATGAAAAAGTCCATCCTACAGCCATTTTAAAAGGGAGAGAGAATTAGTGTTAGTAGTTGCAAGACACTGAATGTATGTATGTACATAGAGATCACAGGTGTAACCAAAAATGTGCAAGGATTTAAGATAATATGGGCATGAACAGTGTAGAATTCCCGCTTTTGGCATGACAAAGTAGAGAGAAAAGCAGGAAATATCATGAAAAAGTCCATCCTACAGCCATTTTAAAGAAGGAGAGAGAATTAGTGTTAGTAGTTGCAAGACACTGAATGTATGTATGTACATAGAGATCACAGGTGTAACCAAAAATGTGCAAGGATTTAAGATAATATGGGAATTCCCGCTTTTGGCATGACAAAGTAGAGAGAAAAGCAGGAAATATCATGAAAAAGTCCATCCTACAGCCATTTTAAAAAGGGAGAGAGAATTAGTGTTAGTAGTTGCAAGACACTGAATGTATGTATGTACATAGAGATCACAGGTGTAACCAAAAATGTGCAAGGATTTAAGATAATATGGGCATGAACAGTGTAGAATTCCCGCTTTTGGCATGACAAAGTAGAGAGAAAAGCAGGAAATATCATGAAAAAGTCCATCCTACAGCCATTTTAAAGAGGGAGAGAGAATTAGTGTTAGTAGTTGCAAGACACTGAATGTATGTATGTACATAGAGATCACAGGTGTAACCAAAAATGTGCAAGGATTTAAGATAATATGGGCATGAGCAGAGTAGAATTCCCGCTTTTGGCATGACAAAGTAGAGAGAAAAGCAGGAAATATCATGAAAAAGTCCATCCTACAGCCATTTTAAAGAGGGAGAGAGAATTAGTGTTAGTAGTTGCAAGACACTGAATGTATGTATGTACATAGAGATCACAGGTGTAACCAAAAATGTGCAAGGATTTAAGATAAAATGGGAATGAGCAGAGTAGAATTCCCGCTTTTGGCATGACAAAGAAGAGAGAAAAGCAGGAAATATCATGAAAAAGTCCATCCTACAGCCATTTTAAAGAGGGAGAGAGAATTAGTGTTAGTAGTTGCAAGACACTAAATGTATGTATGTACATAGAGATCCACAGGTGTAACCAAAAATGTGCAAGGATTTAAGATAATATGGGCATGAACAGTGTAGAATTCCCGCTTTTGGCATGACAAAGTAGAGAGAAAAGCAGGAATATCATGAAAAAGTCCATCCTACAGCCATTTTAAAGAGGGAGAGAGAATTAGTGTTAGTAGTTGCAAGACACTGAATGTATGTATGTACATAGAGATCCCAGGTGTAACCAAAAATGTGCAAGGATTTAAGATAATATGGGCATGAACAGTGTAGAATTCCCGCTTTTGGCATGACAAAGTAGAGAAAAAGCAGGAAATATCATGAAAAAGTCCATCCTACAGCCATTTTAAAGAGGGAGAGAGAATTAGTGTTAGTAGTTGCAAGACACTGAATGTATGTATGTACATAGAGATCCCAGGTGTAACAAAAATGTGCAAGGATTTAAGATAAAATGGGAATGAACAGTGTAGAATTCCCGCTTTTGGCATGACAAAGTAGAGAGAAAAGCAGAAATATCATGAAAAAGTCCATCCTACAGCCATTTTAAAGAGGGAGAGAGAATTAGTGTTAGTAGTTGCAAGACACTGAATGTATGTATGTACATAGAGATCCCAGGTGTAACCAAAAATGTGCAAGGATTTAAGATAATATGGGCATGAGCAGAGTAGAATTCCCGCTTTTGGCATGACAAAGTAGAGAGAAAAGCAGGAAATATCATGAAAAAGTCCATCCTACAGCCATTTTAAAGAGGGAGAGAGAATTAGTGTTAGTAGTTGCAAGACACTGAATGTATGTATGTACATAGAGATCACAGGTGTAACCAAAAATGTGCAAGGATTTAAGATAAAATGGGAATTCCAGTTTTCGGCATGACAAAGAAGAGAGAAAAGCAGGAAATATCATGAAAAAGTCCATCCTACAGCCATTTTAAAGAGGGAGAGAGAATTAGTGTTAGTAGTTGCAAGACACTGAATGTATGTATGTACATAGAGATCACAGGTGTAACCAAAAATGTGCAAGGATTTAAGATAATATGGGCATGAACAGTGTAGAATTCCCGTTTTGGCATGACAAAGAAGAGAGAAAAGCAGGAAATATCATGAAAAAGTCCATCCTACAGCCATTTTAAAGAGGGAGAGAGAATTAGTGTTAGTAGTTGCAAGACCTGAATGTATGTATGTACATAGAGATCACAGGTGTAACCAAAAATGTGCAAGGATTTAAGATAATATGGGCATGAACAGTGTAGAATTCCCGCTTTTGGCATGACAAAGTAGAGAGAAAAGCAGGAATATCATGAAAAAGTCCATCCTACAGCCATTTTAAAGAGGGAGAGAGAATTAGTGTTAGTAGTTGCAAGACACTGAATGTATGTATGTACATAGAGATCCCAGGTGTAACCAAAAATGTGCAAGGATTTAAGATAATATGGGCATGAGCAGAGTAGAATTCCCGCTTTTGGCATGACAAAGTAGAGAGAAAAGCAGGAAATATCATGAAAAAGTCCATCCTACAGCCATTTTAAAGAGGGAGAGAGAATTAGTGTTAGTAGTTGCAAGACACTGAATGTATGTATGTACATAGAGATCACAGGTGTAACCAAAAATGTGCAAGGATTTAAGATAAAATGGGAATTCCAGTTTTGGCATGACAAAGAAGAGAGAAAAGCAGGAAATATCATGAAAAAGTCCATCCTACAGCCATTTTAAAGAGGGAGAGAGAATTAGTGTTAGTAGTTGCAAGACCTGAATGTATGTATGTACATAGAGATCACAGGTGTAACCAAAAATGTGCAAGGATTTAAGATAATATGGGCATGAACAGAGTAGAATTCCCGCTTTTGGCATGACAAAGTAGAGAGAAAAGCAGGAAATATCATGAAAAAGTCCATCCTACAGCCATTTTAAAGAGGGAGAGAGAATTAGTGTTAGTAGTTGCAAGACACTGAATGTATGTATGTACATAGAGATCACAGGTGTAACCAAAAATGTGCAAGGATTTAAGATAATATGGGCATGAACAGTGTAGAATTCCCGCTTTTGGCATGACAAAGTAGAGAGAAAAGCAGGAAATATCATGAAAAAGTCCATCCTACAGCCATTTTAAAGAGGGAGAGAGAATTAGTGTTAGTAGTTGCAAGACACTGAATGTATGTATGTACATAGAGATCCCAGGTGTAACCAAAATGTGCAAGGATTTAAGATAAAATGGGAATGAACAGAGTAGAATTCCCGCTTTTGGCATGACAAAGTAGAGAGAAAAGCAGAAATATCATGAAAAAGTCCATCCTACAGCCATTTTAAAGAGGGAGAGAGAATTAGTGTTAGTAGTTGCAAGACACTGAATGTATGTATGTACATAGAGATCCCAGGTGTAACCAAAAATGTGCAAGGATTTAAGATAATATGGGCATGAACAGTGTAGAATTCCCGCTTTTGGCATGACAAAGAAGAGAGAAAAGCAGGAAATATCATGAAAAAGTCCATCCTACAGCCATTTTAAAGAGGGAGAGAGAATTAGTGTTAGTAGTTGCAAGACACTGAATGTATGTATGTACATAGAGATCACAGGTGTAACCAAAAATGTGCAAGGATTTAAGATAAAATGGGAATTCCAGTTTTGGCATGACAAAGAATGAGAGAAAAGCAGGAAATATCATGAAAAAGTCCATCCTACAGCCATTTTAAAGAGGGAGAGAGAATTAGTGTTAGTAGTTGCAAGACACTGAATGTATGTATGTACATAGAGATCACAGGTGTAACCAAAAATGTGCAAGGATTTAAGATAATATGGGCATGAGCAGAGTAGAATTCCCGTTTTGGCATGACAAAGTAGAGAGAAAAGCAGGAAATATCATGAAAAAGTCCATCCTACAGCCATTTTAAAGAGGGAGAGAGAATTAGTGTTAGTAGTTGCAAGACACTGAATGTATGTATGTACATAGAGATCACAGGTGTAACCAAAAATGTGCAAGGATTTAAGATAATATGGGCATGAACAGTGTAGAATTCCCGCTTTTGGCATGACAAAGTAGAGAGAAAAGCAGGAATATCATGAAAAAGTCCATCCTACAGCCATTTTAAAGAGGGAGAGAGAATTAGTGTTAGTAGTTGCAAGACACTGAATGTATGTATGTACATAGAGATCCCAGGTGTAACCAAAAATGTGCAAGGATTTAAGATAATATGGGCATGAACAGTGTAGAATTCCCGCTTTTGGCATGACAAAGTAGAGAAAAAGCAGGAAATATCATGAAAAAGTCCATCCTACAGCCATTTTAAAAAGGGAGAGAGAATTAGTGTTAGTAGTTGCAAGACACTGAATGTATGTATGTACATAGAGATCACAGGTGTAACCAAAAATGTGCAAGGATTTAAGATAATATGGGCATGAACAGTGTAGAATTCCCGCTTTTGGCATGACAAAGTAGAGAGAAAAGCAGGAAATATCATGAAAAAGTCCATCCTACAGCCATTTTAAAGAGGGAGAGAGAATTAGTGTTAGTAGTTGCAAGACACTGAATGTATGTATGTACATAGAGATCCCAGGTGTAACAAAAAATGTGCAAGGATTTAAGATAAAATGGGAATGAGCAGAGTAGAATTCCCGCTTTTGGCATGACAAAGTAGAGAGAAAAGCAGAAATATCATGAAAAAGTCCATCCTACAGCCATTTTAAAGAGGGAGAGAGAATTAGTGTTAGTAGTTGCAAGACACTAAATGTATGTATGTACATAGAGATCCCAGGTGTAACCAAAAATGTGCAAGGATTTAAGATAATATGGGCATGAGCAGAGTAGAATTCCCGTTTTGGCATGACAAAGAAGAGAGAAAAGCAGGAAATATCATGAAAAAGTCCATCCTACAGCCATTTTAAAGAGGGAGAGAGAATTAGTGTTAGTAGTTGCAAGACCTGAATGTATGTATGTACATAGAGATCACAGGTGTAACCAAAAATGTGCAAGGATTTAAGATAAAATGGGAATTCCCGCTTTTGGCATGACAAAGTAGAGAGAAAAGCAGAAATATCATGAAAAAGTCCATCCTACAGCCATTTTAAAGAGGGAGAGAGAATTAGTGTTAGTAGTTGCAAGACACTGAATGTATGTATGTACATAGAGATCCCAGGTGTAACCAAAAATGTGCAAGGATTTAAGATAAAATGGGAATTCCAGTTTTCGGCATGACAAAGAATGAGAGAAAAGCAGGAAATATCATGAAAAAGTCCATCCTACAGCCATTTTAAAGAGGGAGAGAGAATTAGTGTTAGTAGTTGCAAGACACTGAATGTATGTATGTACATAGAGATCACAGGTGTAACCAAAAATGTGCAAGGATTTAAGATAATATGGGCATGAGCAGAGTAGAATTCCCGTTTTGGCATGACAAAGAATGAGAGAAAAGCAGGAAATATCATGAAAAAGTCCATCCTACAGCCATTTTAAAGAGGGAGAGAGAATTAGTGTTAGTAGTTGCAAGACACTGAATGTATGTATGTACATAGAGATCACAGGTGTAACCAAAAATGTGCAAGGATTTAAGATAATATGGGCATGAACAGTGTAGAATTCCCGCTTTTGGCATGACAAAGTAGAGAGAAAAGCAGGAATATCATGAAAAAGTCCATCCTACAGCCATTTTAAAGAGGGAGAGAGAATTAGTGTTAGTAGTTGCAAGACACTGAATGTATGTACATAGAGATCCCAGGTGTAACCAAAAATGTGCAAGGATTTAAGATAATATGGGCATGAACAGTGTAGAATTCCCGCTTTTGGCATGACAAAGTAGAGAAAAAGCAGGAAATATCATGAAAAAGTCCATCCTACAGCCATTTTAAAAAGGGAGAGAGAATTAGTGTTAGTAGTTGCAAGACACTGAATGTATGTATGTACATAGAGATCACAGGTGTAACCAAAAATGTGCAAGGATTTAAGATAATATGGGCATGAACAGTGTAGAATTCCCGCTTTTGGCATGACAAAGTAGAGAGAAAAGCAGGAAATATCATGAAAAAGTCCATCCTACAGCCATTTTAAAGAGGGAGAGAGAATTAGTGTTAGTAGTTGCAAGACACTGAATGTATGTATGTACATAGAGATCCCAGGTGTAACAAAAATGTGCAAGGATTTAAGATAAAATGGGAATGAGCAGAGTAGAATTCCCGCTTTTGGCATGACAAAGTAGAGAGAAAAGCAGAAATATCATGAAAAAGTCCATCCTACAGCCATTTTAAAGAGGGAGAGAGAATTAGTGTTAGTAGTTGCAAGACACTAAATGTATGTATGTACATAGAGATCCCAGGTGTAACCAAAAATGTGCAAGGATTTAAGATAATATGGGCATGAGCAGAGTAGAATTCCAGTTTTCGGCATCCAAAGAAGACAGAAAAGCAGGAAATATCATGAAAAAGTCCATCCTACAGCCATTTTAAAGAGGGAGAGAGAATTAGTGTTAGTAGTTGCAAGACCTGAATGTATGTATGTACATAGAGATCACAGGTGTAACCAAAAATGTGCAAGGATTTAAGATAAAATGGGAATTCCCGCTTTTGGCATGACAAAGTAGAGAGAAAAGCAGAAATATCATGAAAAAGTCCATCCTACAGCCATTTTAAAGAGGGAGAGAGAATTAGTGTTAGTAGTTGCAAGACACTGAATGTATGTATGTACATAGAGATCCAGGTGTAACCAAAAATGTGCAAGGATTTAAGATAATATGGGCATGAACAGTGTAGAATTCCCGCTTTTGGCATGACAAAGTAGAGAGAAAAGCAGGAATATCATGAAAAAGTCCATCCTACAGCCATTTTAAAGAGGGAGAGAGAATTAGTGTTAGTAGTTGCAAGACACTGAATGTATGTATGTACATAGAGATCCCAGGTGTAACCAAAAATGTGCAAGGATTTAAGATAAAATGGGAATGAGCAGAGTAGAATTCCCGTTTTGGCATGACAAAGAAGAGAGAAAAGCAGGAAATATCATGAAAAAGTCCATCCTACAGCCATTTTAAAGAGGGAGAGAGAATTAGTGTTAGTAGTTGCAAGACACTAAATGTATGTATGTACATAGAGATCCACAGGTGTAACCAAAAATGTGCAAGGATTTAAGATAATATGGGCATGAACAGTGTAGAATTCCCGCTTTTGGCATGACAAAGTAGAGAGAAAAGCAGGAATATCATGAAAAAGTCCATCCTACAGCCATTTTAAAGAGGGAGAGAGAATTAGTGTTAGTAGTTGCAAGACACTGAATGTATGTATGTACATAGAGATCCCAGGTGTAACCAAAAATGTGCAAGGATTTAAGATAATATGGGCATGAACAGTGTAGAATTCCCGCTTTTGGCATGACAAAGTAGAGAGAAAAGCAGGAATATCATGAAAAAGTCCATCCTACAGCCATTTTAAAGAGGGAGAGAGAATTAGTGTTAGTAGTTGCAAGACACTGAATGTATGTATGTACATAGAGATCCCAGGTGTAACCAAAAATGTGCAAGGATTTAAGATAATATGGGCATGAACAGTGTAGAATTCCCGCTTTTGGCATGACAAAGTAGAGAGAAAAGCAGGAATATCATGAAAAAGTCCATCCTACAGCCATTTTAAAGAGGGAGAGAGAATTAGTGTTAGTAGTTGCAAGACACTGAATGTATGTATGTACATAGAGATCCCAGGTGTAACCAAAAATGTGCAAGGATTTAAGATAATATGGGCATGAACAGTGTAGAATTCCCGCTTTTGGCATGACAAAGTAGAGAAAAAGCAGGAAATATCATGAAAAAGTCCATCCTACAGCCATTTTAAAAAGGGAGAGAGAATTAGTGTTAGTAGTTGCAAGACACTAAATGTATATGTACATAGAGATCCCAGGTGTAACCAAAAATGTGCAAGGATTTAAGATAATATGGGCATGAACAGTGTAGAATTCCCGCTTTTGGCATGACAAAGTAGAGAGAAAAGCAAGAATATCATGAAAAAGTCCATCCTACAGCCATTTTAAAGAGGGAGAGAGAATTAGTGTTAGTAGTTGCAAGACACTGAATGTATGTATGTACATAGAGATCCCAGGTGTAACCAAAAATGTGCAAGGATTTAAGATAATATGGGCATGAACAGTGTAGAATTCCCGCTTTTGGCATGACAAAGTAGAGAAAAAGCAGGAAATATCATGAAAAAGTCCATCCTACAGCCATTTTAAAAAGGGAGAGAGAATTAGTGTTAGTAGTTGCAAGACCTGAATGTATGTATGTACATAGAGATCACAGGTGTAACCAAAAATGTGCAAGGATTTAAGATAAAATGGGAATTCCCGCTTTTGGCATGACAAAGTAGAGAGAAAAGCAGGAAATATCATGAAAAAGTCCATCCTACAGCCATTTTAAAAAGGGAGAGAGAATTAGTGTTAGTAGTTGCAAGACACTGAATGTATGTATGTACATAGAGATCACAGGTGTAACCAAAAATGTGCAAGGGTTTAAGATAATTTGGACATGAACAGTGTAGAATTCCCGCTTTTGGCATGACAAAGTAGAGAGAAAAGCAGGAAATATCATGAAAAAGTCCATCCTACAGCCATTTTAAAGAGGGAGAGAGAATTAGTGTTAGTAGTTGCAAGACACTAAATGTATGTATGTACATAGAGATCACAGGTGTAACCAAAAATGTGCAAGGGTTTAAGATAATATGGGCATGAACAGTGTAGAATTCCCGCTTTTGGCATGACAAAGTAGAGAGAAAAGCAGGAAATATCATGAAAAAGTCCATCCTACAGCCATTTTAAAGAGGGAGAGAGAATTAGTGTTAGTAGTTGCAAGACACTGAATGTATGTATGTACATAGAGATCACAGGTGTAACCAAAAATGTGCAAGGGTTTAAGATAATATGGGCATGAACAGTGTAGAATTCCCGCTTTTGGCATGACAAAGTAGAGAGAAAAGCAGGAAATATCATGAAAAAGTCCATCCTACAGCCATTTTAAAGAGGGAGAGAGAATTAGTGTTAGTAGTTGCAAGACACTGAATGTATGTATGTACATAGAGATCCCAGGTGTAACCAAAAATGTGCAAGGATTTAAGATAATATGGGCATGAACAGTGTAGAATTCCCGCTTTTGGCATGACAAAGTAGAGAAAAAGCAGGAAATATCATGAAAAAGTCCATCCTACAGCCATTTTAAAAGGGAGAGAGAATTAGTGTTAGTAGTTGCAAGACACTGAATGTATGTATGTACATAGAGATCACAGGTGTAACCAAAAATGTGCAAGGATTTAAGATAATATGGGCATGAACAGTGTAGAATTCCCGCTTTTGGCATGACAAAGTAGAGAGAAAAGCAGGAAATATCATGAAAAAGTCCATCCTACAGCCATTTTAAAGAGGGAGAGAGAATTAGTGTTAGTAGTTGCAAGACACTGAATGTATGTATGTACATAGAGATCCCAGGTGTAACACAAAATGTGCAAGGATTTAAGATAAAATGGGAATGAGCAGAGTAGAATTCCCGCTTTTGGCATGACAAAGTAGAGAGAAAAGCAGAAATATCATGAAAAAGTCCATCCTACAGCCATTTTAAAAGGGAGAGAGAATTAGTGTTAGTAGTTGCAAGACACTGAATGTATGTATGTACATAGAGATCCCAGGTGTAACCAAAAATGTGCAAGGATTTAAGATAATATGGGCATGAACAGTGTAGAATTCCCGCTTTTGGCATGACAAAGTAGAGAAAAAGCAGGAAATATCATGAAAAAGTCCATCCTACAGCCATTTTAAAAGGGGAGAGAGAATTAGTGTTAGTAGTTGCAAGACACTGAATGTATGTATGTACATAGAGATCACAGGTGTAACCAAAAATGTGCAAGGATTTAAGATAATATGGGCATGAACAGTGTAGAATTCCCGCTTTTGGCATGACAAAGTAGAGAGAAAAGCAGGAAATATCATGAAAAAGTCCATCCTACAGCCATTTTAAAGAGGGAGAGAGAATTAGTGTTAGTAGTTGCAAGACACTGAATGTATGTATGTACATAGAGATCCCAGGTGTAACACAAAATGTGCAAGGATTTAAGATAAAATGGGAATGAGCAGAGTAGAATTCCCGCTTTTGGCATGACAAAGTAGAGAGAAAAGCAGAAATATCATGAAAAAGTCCATCCTACAGCCATTTTAAAGAGGGAGAGAGAATTAGTGTTAGTAGTTGCAAGACACTAAATGTATGTATGTACATAGAGATCCCAGGTGTAACCAAAAATGTGCAAGGATTTAAGATAATATGGGCATGAGCAGAGTAGAATTCCAGTTTTCGGCATCCCAAAGAATGACAGAAAAGCAGGAAATATCATGAAAAAGTCCATCCTACAGCCATTTTAAAGAGGGAGAGAGAATTAGTGTTAGTAGTTGCAAGACCTGAATGTATGTATGTACATAGAGATCACAGGTGTAACCAAAAATGTGCAAGGATTTAAGATAAAATGGGAATTCCCGCTTTTGGCATGACAAAGTAGAGAGAAAAGCAGGAAATATCATGAAAAAGTCCATCCTACAGCCATTTTAAAAAGGGAGAGAGAATTAGTGTTAGTAGTTGCAAGACACTGAATGTATGTATGTACATAGAGATCACAGGTGTAACCAAAAATGTGCAAGGATTTAAGATAATATGGGCATGAACAGTGTAGAATTCCCGCTTTTGGCATGACAAAGTAGAGAGAAAAGCAGGAAATATCATGAAAAAGTCCATCCTACAGCCATTTTAAAGAGGGAGAGAGAATTAGTGTTAGTAGTTGCAAGACACTGAATGTATGTATGTACATAGAGATCACAGGTGTAACCAAAAATGTGCAAGGTTTAAGATAATATGGGAATTCCCGCTTTTGGCATGACAAAGTAGAGAAAAAGCAGGAAATATCATGAAAAAGTCCATCCTACAGCCATTTTAAAAAGGGAGAGAGAATTAGTGTTAGTAGTTGCAAGACACTAAATGTATATGTACATAGAGATCCCAGGTGTAACCAAAAATGTGCAAGGATTTAAGATAATATGGGCATGAACAGTGTAGAATTCCCGCTTTTGGCATGACAAAGTAGAGAGAAAAGCAGGAATATCATGAAAAAGTCCATCCTACAGCCATTTTAAAGAGGGAGAGAGAATTAGTGTTAGTAGTTGCAAGACACTGAATGTATGTATGTACATAGAGATCCCAGGTGTAACCAAAAATGTGCAAGGATTTAAGATAATATGGGCATGAACAGTGTAGAATTCCCGCTTTTGGCATGACAAAGTAGAGAAAAAGCAGGAAATATCATGAAAAAGTCCATCCTACAGCCATTTTAAAAAGGGAGAGAGAATTAGTGTTAGTAGTTGCAAGACCTGAATGTATGTATGTACATAGAGATCACAGGTGTAACCAAAAATGTGCAAGGATTTAAGATAAAATGGGAATTCCCGCTTTTGGCATGACAAAGTAGAGAGAAAAGCAGGAAATATCATGAAAAAGTCCATCCTACAGCCATTTTAAAAGGGAGAGAGAATTAGTGTTAGTAGTTGCAAGACACTGAATGTATGTATGTACATAGAGATCACAGGTGTAACCAAAAATGTGCAAGGGTTTAAGATAATATGGGCATGAACAGTGTAGAATTCCCGCTTTTGGCATGACAAAGTAGAGAGAAAAGCAGGAAATATCATGAAAAAGTCCATCCTACAGCCATTTTAAAGAGGGAGAGAGAATTAGTGTTAGTAGTTGCAAGACACTGAATGTATGTATGTACATAGAGATCACAGGTGTAACCAAAAATGTGCAAGGGTTTAAGATAATATGGGCATGAACAGTGTAGAATTCCCGCTTTTGGCATGACAAAGTAGAGAGAAAAGCAGGAAATATCATGAAAAAGTCCATCCTACAGCCATTTTAAAGGGGAGAGAGAATTAGTGTTAGTAGTTGCAAGACACTGAATGTATGTATGTACATAGAGATCACAGGTGTAACCAAAAATGTGCAAGATTTAAGATAATATGGGCATGAACAGTGTAGAATTCCCGCTTTTGGCATGACAAAGTAGAGAGAAAAGCAGGAAATATCATGAAAAAGTCCATCCTACAGCCATTTTAAAGAGGGAGAGAGAATTAGTGTTAGTAGTTGCAAGACACTGAATGTATGTATGTACATAGAGATCCCAGGTGTAACAAAAATGTGCAAGGATTTAAGATAAAATGGGAATGAGCAGAGTAGAATTCCCGCTTTTGGCATGACAAAGTAGAGAGAAAAGCAGAAATATCATGAAAAAGTCCATCCTACAGCCATTTTAAAGAGGGAGAGAGAATTAGTGTTAGTAGTTGCAAGACACTAAATGTATATGTACATAGAGATCCCAGGTGTAACCAAAAATGTGCAAGGATTTAAGATAATATGGGCATGAACAGTGTAGAATTCCCGCTTTTGGCATGACAAAGTAGAGAGAAAAGCAAAATATCATGAAAAAGTCCATCCTACAGCCATTTTAAAGAGGGAGAGAGAATTAGTGTTAGTAGTTGCAAGACACTGAATGTATGTATGTACATAGAGATCCCAGGTGTAACCAAAAATGTGCAAGGATTTAAGATAATATGGGCATGAACAGTGTAGAATTCCCGCTTTTGGCATGACAAAGTAGAGAAAAAGCAGGAAATATCATGAAAAAGTCCATCCTACAGCCATTTTAAAAAGGGAGAGAGAATTAGTGTTAGTAGTTGCAAGACACTAAATGTATATGTACATAGAGATCCCAGGTGTAACCAAAAATGTGCAAGGATTTAAGATAATATGGGCATGAACAGTGTAGAATTCCCGCTTTTGGCATGACAAAGTAGAGAGAAAAGCAAGAATATCATGAAAAAGTCCATCCTACAGCCATTTTAAAGAGGGAGAGAGAATTAGTGTTAGTAGTTGCAAGACACTGAATGTATGTATGTACATAGAGATCCCAGGTGTAACCAAAAATGTGCAAGGATTTAAGATAATATGGGCATGAACAGTGTAGAATTCCCGCTTTTGGCATGACAAAGTAGAGAAAAAGCAGGAAATATCATGAAAAAGTCCATCCTACAGCCATTTTAAAAAGGGAGAGAGAATTAGTGTTAGTAGTTGCAAGACACTGAATGTATGTATGTACATAGAGATCACAGGTGTAACCAAAAATGTGCAAGGATTTAAGATAATATGGGCATGAACAGTGTAGAATTCCCGCTTTTGGCATGACAAAGTAGAGAGAAAAGCAGGAAATATCATGAAAAAGTCCATCCTACAGCCATTTTAAAGAGGGAGAGAGAATTAGTGTTAGTAGTTGCAAGACACTGAATGTATGTATGTACATAGAGATCCCAGGTGTAACAAAAATGTGCAAGGATTTAAGATAAAATGGGAATGAGCAGAGTAGAATTCCCGCTTTTGGCATGACAAAGTAGAGAGAAAAGCAGAAATATCATGAAAAAGTCCATCCTACAGCCATTTTAAAGAGGGAGAGAGAATTAGTGTTAGTAGTTGCAAGACACTAAATGTATGTATGTACATAGAGATCCCAGGTGTAACCAAAAATGTGCAAGGATTTAAGATAATATGGGCATGAGCAGAGTAGAATTCCAGTTTTGGCATGACAAAGAAGAGAGAAAAGCAGGAAATATCATGAAAAAGTCCATCCTACAGCCATTTTAAAGAGGGAGAGAGAATTAGTGTTAGTAGTTGCAAGACCTGAATGTATGTATGTACATAGAGATCACAGGTGTAACCAAAAATGTGCAAGGGTTTAAGATAATATGGGCATGAACAGTGTAGAATTCCCGCTTTTGGCATGACAAAGTAGAGAGAAAAGCAGGAAATATCATGAAAAAGTCCATCCTACAGCCATTTTAAAAAGGGAGAGAGAATTAGTGTTAGTAGTTGCAAGACACTGAATGTATGTATGTACATAGAGATCACAGGTGTAACCAAAAATGTGCAAGGGTTTAAGATAATTTGGGCATGAACAGTGTAGAATTCCCGCTTTTGGCATGACAAAGTAGAGAGAAAAGCAGGAAATATCATGAAAAAGTCCATCCTACAGCCATTTTAAAGAAGGAGAGAGAATTAGTGTTAGTAGTTGCAAGACACTGAATGTATGTATGTACATAGAGATCACAGGTGTAACCAAAAATGTGCAAGAGTTTAAGATAATATGGGAATTCCCGCTTTTGGCATGACAAAGTAGAGAGAAAAGCAGGAAATATCATGAAAAAGTCCATCCTACAGCCATTTTAAAAAGGGAGAGAGAATTAGTGTTAGTAGTTGCAAGACACTGAATGTATGTATGTACATAGAGATCACAGGTGTAACCAAAAATGTGCAAGGATTTAAGATAATATGGGCATGAACAGTGTAGAATTCCCGCTTTTGGCATGACAAAGTAGAGAGAAAAGCAGGAAATATCATGAAAAAGTCCATCCTACAGCCATTTTAAAGAGGGAGAGAGAATTAGTGTTAGTAGTTGCAAGACACTGAATGTATGTATGTACATAGAGATCACAGGTGTAACCAAAAATGTGCAAGGATTTAAGATAAAATGGGAATGAGCAGAGTAGAATTCCAGTTTTCGGCATCCCAAAGAATGACAGAAAAGCAGGAAATATCATGAAAAAGTCCATCCTACAGCCATTTTAAAGAGGGAGAGAGAATTAGTGTTAGTAGTTGCAAGACCTTGAATGTATGTATGTACATAGAGATCACAGGTGTAACCAAAAATGTGCAAGGATTTAAGATAAAATGGGAATGAGCAGAGTAGAATTCCAGTTTTCGGCATCCAAAGAATGACAGAAAAGCAGGAAATATCATGAAAAAGTCCATCCTACAGCCATTTTAAAGAGGGAGAGAGAATTAGTGTTAGTAGTTGCAAGACACTAAATGTATGTATGTACATAGAGATCCCACAAGTGTAACCAAAAATGTGGAAGGATTTAAGATAATATGGGCATGAACAGTGTAGAATTCCCGCTTTTGGCATGACAAAGTAGAGAGAAAAGCAGGAATATCATGAAAAAGTCCATCCTACAGCCATTTTAAAGAGGGAGAGAGAATTAGTGTTAGTAGTTGCAAGACACTGAATGTATGTATGGACATAGAGATCCCAGGTGTAACCAAAAATGTGGAAGGATTTAAGATAATATGGGCATGAACAGTGTAGAATTCCCGCTTTTGGCATGACAAAGTAGAGAAAAAGCAGGAAATATCATGAAAAAGTCCATCCTACAGCCATTTTAAAAAGGGAGAGAGAATTAGTGTTAGTAGTTGCAAGACACTGAATGTATGTATGTACATAGAGATCCCAGGTGTAACACAAAATGTGCAAGGATTTAAGATAAAATGGGAATGATCAGAGTAGAATTCCAGTTTTGGCATCCAAAGAATGACAGAAAAGCAGGAAATATCATGAAAAAGTCCATCCTACAGCCATTTTAAAGAGGGAGAGAGAATTAGTGTTAGTAGTTGCAAGACCTTGAATGTATGTATGTACATAGAGATCACAGGTGTAACCAAAAATGTGCAAGGATTTAAGATAATATGGGCATGAACAGTGTAGAATTCCCGCTTTTGGCATGACAAAGTAGAGAGAAAAGCAGGAAATATCATGAAAAAGTCCATCCTACAGCCATTTTAAAGAGGGAGAGAGAATTAGTGTTAGTAGTTGCAAGACACTGAATGTATGTATGTACATAGAGATCACAGGTGTAACCAAAAATGTGCAAGGGTTTAAGATAATATGGGCATGAACAGTGTAGAATTCCCGCTTTTGGCATGACAAAGTAGAGAGAAAAGCAGGAATATCATGAAAAAGTCCATCCTACAGCCATTTTAAAGAAGGAGAGAGAATTAGTGTTAGTAGTTGCAAGACACTGAATGTATGTATGTACATAGAGATCACAGGTGTAACCAAAAATGTGCAAGGATTTAAGATAATATGGGCATGAACAGTGTAGAATTCCCGCTTTTGGCATGACAAAGTAGAGAGAAAAGCAGGAAATATCATGAAAAAGTCCATCCTACAGCCATTTTAAAGAGGGAGAGAGAATTAGTGTTAGTAGTTGCAAGACACTGAATGTATGTATGTACATAGAGATCACAAGTGTAACCAAAAATGTGCAAGGATTTAAGATAATATGGGCATGAACAGTGTAGAATTCCCGCTTTTGGCATGACAAAGTAGAGAGAAAAGCAGGAAATATCATGAAAAAGTCCATCCTACAGCCATTTTAAAGAGGGAGAGAGAATTAGTGTTAGTAGTTGCAAGACACTGAATGTATGTATGTACATAGAGATCACAGGTGTAACCAAAAATGTGCAAGGATTTAAGATAATATGGGCATGAGCAGAGTAGAATTCCAGTTTTCGGCATCCCAAAGAATGACAGAAAAGCAGGAAATATCATGAAAAAGTCCATCCTACAGCCATTTTAAAGAGGGAGAGAGAATTAGTGTTAGTAGTTGCAAGACCTTGAATGTATGTATGTACATAGAGATCACAGGTGTAACCAAAAATGTGCAAGGATTTAAGATAAAATGGGAATGAGCAGAGTAGAATTCCAGTTTTCGGCATCCCAAAGAATGACAGAAAAGCAGGAAATATCATGAAAAAGTCCATCCTACAGCCATTTTAAAGAGGGAGAGAGAATTAGTGTTAGTAGTTGCAAGACACTAAATGTATGTATGTACATAGAGATCCCACAAGTGTAACCAAAAATGTGGAAGGATTTAAGATAATATGGGCATGAACAGTGTAGAATTCCCGCTTTTGGCATGACAAAGTAGAGAGAAAAGCAGGAATATCATGAAAAAGTCCATCCTACAGCCATTTTAAAGAGGGAGAGAGAATTAGTGTTAGTAGCTGCAACACACTGAATGTATGTATGGACATAGAGATCCCAGGTGTAACCAAAAATGTGGAAGGATTTAAGATAATATGGGCATGAACAGTGTAGAATTCCCGCTTTTGGCATGACAAAGAAGAGAAAAAGCAGGAAATATCATGAAAAAGTCCATCCTACAGCCATTTTAAAAGGGAGAGAGAATTAGTGTTAGTAGTTGCAAGACACTGAATGTATCTATGTACATAGAGATCCCAGGTGTAACACAAAATGTACAAGGATTTAAGATAAAATGGGAATGATCAGAGTAGAATTCCAGTTTTCGGCATCCCAAAGAATGACAGAAAAGCAGGAAATATCATGAAAAAGTCCATCCTACAGCCATTTTAAAGAGGGAGAGAGAATTAGTGTTAGTAGTTGCAAGACACTAAATGTATGTATGTACATAGAGATCACAGGTGTAACCAAAAATGTGCAAGGGTTTAAGATAATATGAACATGAACAGTGTAGAATTCCCGCTTTTGGCATGACAAAGTAGAGAGAAAAGCAGGAATATCATGAAAAAGTCCATCCTACAGCCATTTTAAAGAAGGAAGAGAATTAGTGTTAGTAGTTGCAAGACACTGAATGTGTGTATGTACATAGAGATCACAGGTGTAACCAAAAATGTGCAAGGATTTAAGATAATATGGGCATGAACAGTGTAGAATTCCCGCTTTTGGCATGACAAAGTAGAGAGAAAAGCAGGAAATATCATGAAAAAGTCCATCCTACAGCCATTTTAAAGAGGGAGAGAGAATTAGTGTTAGTAGTTGCAAGACACTGAATGTATGTATGTACATAGAGATCACAAGTGTAACCAAAAATGTGCAAGGATTTAAGATAATATGGGCATGAACAGTGTAGAATTCCCGCTTTTGGCATGACAAAGTAGAGAGAAAAGCAGGAAATATCATGAAAAAGTCCATCCTACAGCCATTTTAAAGAGGGAGAGAGAATTAGTGTTAGTAGTTGCAAGACACTGAATGTATGTATGTACATAGAGATCACAGGTGTAACCAAAAATGTGCAAGGATTTAAGATAATATGGGCATGAACAGTGTAGAATTCCCGCTTTTGGCATGACAAAGTAGAGAGAAAAGCAGGAAATATCATGAAAAAGTCCATCCTACAGCCATTTTAAAAAGGGAGAGAGAATTAGTGTTAGTAGTTGCAAGACACTGAATGTATGTATGTACATAGAGATCACAGGTGTAACCAAAAATGTGCAAGGGTTTAAGATAATTTGGGCATGAACAGTGTAGAATTCCCGCTTTTGGCATGACAAAGTAGAGAGAAAAGCAGGAAATATCATGAAAAAGTCCATCCTACAGCCATTTTAAAGAAGGAGAGAGAATTAGTGTTAGAAGTTGCAAGACACTGAATGTATGTATGTATATAGAGATCACAGGTGTAACCAAAAATGTGCAAGAGTTTAAGATAATATGGGAATTCCCGCTTTTGGCATGACAAAGTAGAGAGAAAAGCAGGAAATATCATGAAAAAGTCCATCCTACAGCCATTTTAAAAAGGGAGAGAGAATTAGTGTTAGTAGTTGCAAGACACTGAATGTATGTATGTACATAGAGATCACAAGTGTAACCAAAAATGTGCAAGGATTTAAGATAATATGGGCATGAACAGTGTAGAATTCCCGCTTTTGGCATGACAAAGTAGAGAGAAAAGCAGGAAATATCATGAAAAAGTCCATCCTACAGCCATTTTAAAGAGGGAGAGAGAATTAGTGTTAGTAGTTGCAAGACACTGAATGTATGTATGTACATAGAGATCACAGGTGTAACCAAAAATGTGCAAGGATTTAAGATAAAATGGGAATGAGCAGAGTAGAATTCCAGTTTTCGGCATCCCAAAGAATGACAGAAAAGCAGGAAATATCATGAAAAAGTCCATCCTACAGCCATTTTAAAGAGGGAGAGAGAATTAGTGTTAGTAGTTGCAAGACCTTGAATGTATGTATGTACATAGAGATCACAGGTGTAACCAAAAATGTGCAAGGATTTAAGATAAAATGGGAATGAGCAGAGTAGAATTCCAGTTTTCGGCATCCCAAAGAATGACAGAAAAGCAGGAAATATCATGAAAAAGTCCATCCTACAGCCATTTTAAAGAGGGAGAGAGAATTAGTGTTAGTAGTTGCAAGACACTAAATGTATGTATGTACATAGAGATCCCACAAGTGTAACCAAAAATGTGGAAGGATTTAAGATAATATGGGCATGAACAGTGTAGAATTCCCGCTTTTGGCATGATAAAGTAGAGAGAAAAGCAGGAATATCATGAAAAAGTCCATCCTACAGCCATTTTAAAAAGGGAGAGAGAATTAGTGTTAGTAGTTGCAAGACACTGAATGTATGTATGTACATAGAGATCACAAGTGTAACCAAAAATGTGCAAGGATTTAAGATAATATGGGCATGAACAGTGTAGAATTCCCGCTTTTGGCATGACAAAGTAGAGAGAAAAGCAGGAAATATCATGAAAAAGTCCATCCTACAGCCATTTTAAAGAGGGAGAGAGAATTAGTGTTAGTAGTTGCAAGACACTGAATGTATGTATGTACATAGAGATCACAGGTGTAACCAAAAATGTGCAAGGATTTAAGATAAAATGGGAATGAGCAGAGTAGAATTCCAGTTTTCGGCATCCCAAAGAATGACAGAAAAGCAGGAAATATCATGAAAAAGTCCATCCTACAGCCATTTTAAAGAGGGAGAGAGAATTAGTGTTAGTAGTTGCAAGACCTTGAATGTATGTATGTACATAGAGATCACAGGTGTAACCAAAAATGTGCAAGGATTTAAGATAAAATGGGAATGAGCAGAGTAGAATTCCAGTTTTCGGCATCCCAAAGAATGACAGAAAAGCAGGAAATATCATGAAAAAGTCCATCCTACAGCCATTTTAAAGAGGGAGAGAGAATTAGTGTTAGTAGTTGCAAGACACTAAATGTATGTATGTACATAGAGATCCCACAAGTGTAACCAAAAATGTGGAAGGATTTAAGATAATATGGGCATGAACAGTGTAGAATTCCCGCTTTTGGCATGATAAAGTAGAGAGAAAAGCAGGAATATCATGAAAAAGTCCATCCTACAGCCATTTTAAAGAGGGAGAAAGAATTAGTGTTAGTAGCTGCAACACACTGAATGTATGTATGGACATAGAGATCCCAGGTGTAACCAAAAATGTGGAAGGATTTAAGATAATATGGGCATGAACAGTGTAGAATTCCCGCTTTTGGCATGACAAAGTAGAGAAAAAGCAGGAAATATCATGAAAAAGTCCATCCTACAGCCATTTTAAAAAGGGAGAGAGAATTAGTGTTAGTAGTTGCAAGACACTGAATGTATCTATGTACATAGAGATCCCAGGTGTAACACAAAATGTACAAGGATTTAAGATAAAATGGGAATGATCAGAGTAGAATTCCAGTTTTCGGCATCCCAAAGAATGACAGAAAAGCAGGAAATATCATGAAAAAGTCCATCCTACAGCCATTTTAAAGAGGGAGAGAGAATTAGTGTTAGTAGTTGCAAGACCTTGAATGTATGTATGTACATAGAGATCACAGGTGTAACCAAAAATGTGCAAGGATTTAAGATAATATGGGCATGAACAGTGTAGAATTCCCGCTTTTGGCATGACAAAGTAGAGAGAAAAGCAGGAAATATCATGAAAAAGTCCATCCTACAGCCATTTTAAAGAGGGAGAGAGAATTAGTGTTAGAAGTTGCAAGACACTGAATGTATGTATGTACATAGAGATCACAGGTGTAAATAAAAATGTTCAAGGGTTTAAGATAATATGGGCATGAACAGTGTAGAAGTCCCGCTTTTGGCATGACAAAGTAGAGAGAAAAGCAGGAATATCATGAAAAAGTCCATCCTACAGCCATTTTAAAGAAGGAAAGAGAATTAGTGTTAGTAGTTGCAAGACACTGAATGTGTGTATGTACATAGAGATCACAGGTGTAACCAAAAATGTGCAAGGATTTAAGATAATATGGGCATGAACAGTGTAGAATTCCCGCTTTTGGCATGACAAAGTAGAGAGAAAAGCAGGAAATATCATGAAAAAGTCCATCCTACAGCCATTTTAAAGAGGGAGAGAGAATTAGTGTTAGAAGTTGCAAGACACTGAATGTATGTATGTACATAGAGATCACAAGTGTAACCAAAAATGTGCAAGGATTTAAGATAATATGGGCATGAACAGTGTAGAATTCCCGCTTTTGGCATGACAAAGTAGAGAGAAAAGCAGGAAATATCATGAAAAAGTCCATCCTACAGCCATTTTAAAGAGGGAGAGAGAATTAGTGTTAGTAGTTGCAAGACACTGAATGTATGTATGTACATAGAGATCACAGGTGTAACCAAAAATGTGCAAGGATTTAAGATAATATGGGCATGAGCAGAGTAGAATTCCAGTTTTCGGCATCCCAAAGAATGACAGAAAAGCAGGAAATATCATGAAAAAGTCCATCCTACAGCCATTTTAAAGAGGGAGAGAGAATTAGTGTTAGTAGTTGCAAGACCTTGAATGTATGTATGTACATAGAGATCACAGGTGTAACCAAAAATGTGCAAGGATTTAAGATAAAATGGGAATGAGCAGAGTAGAATTCCAGTTTTCGGCATCCCAAAGAATGACAGAAAAGCAGGAAATATCATGAAAAAGTCCATCCTACAGCCATTTTAAAGAGGGAGAGAGAATTAGTGTTAGTAGTTGCAAGACACTAAATGTATGTATGTACATAGAGATCCCACAAGTGTAACCAAAAATGTGGAAGGATTTAAGATAATATGGGCATGAACAGTGTAGAATTCCCGCTGTTGGCATGACAAAGTAGAGAGAAAAGCAGGAATATCATGAAAAAGTCCATCCTACAGCCATTTTAAAGAGGGAGAGAGAATTAGTGTTAGTAGCTGCAACACACTGAATGTATGTATGGACATAGAGATCCCAGGTGTAACCAAAAATGTGGAAGGATTTAAGATAATATGGGCATGAACAGTGTAGAATTCCCGCTTTTGGCATGACAAAGAAGAGAAAAAGCAGGAAATATCATGAAAAAGTCCATCCTACAGCCATTTTAAAAAGGGAGAGAGAATTAGTGTTAGTAGTTGCAAGACACTGAATGTATCTATGTACATAGAGATCCCAGGTGTAACACAAAATGTACAAGGATTTAAGATAAAATGGGAATGATCAGAGTAGAATTCCAGTTTTCGGCATCCCAAAGAATGACAGAAAAGCAGGAAATATCATGAAAAAGTCCATCCTACAGCCATTTTAAAGAGGGAGAGAGAATTAGTGTTAGTAGTTGCAAGACACTAAATGTATGTATGTACATAGAGATCACAGGTGTAACCAAAAATGTGCAAGGGTTTAAGATAATATGAACATGAACAGTGTAGAATTCCCGCTTTTGGCATGACAAAGTAGAGAGAAAAGCAGGAATATCATGAAAAAGTCCATCCTACAGCCATTTTAAAGAAGGAAAGAGAATTAGTGTTAGTAGTTGCAAGACACTGAATGTGTGTATGTACATAGAGATCACAGGTGTAACCAAAAATGTGCAAGGATTTAAGATAATATGGGCATGAACAGTGTAGAATTCCCGCTTTTGGCATGACAAAGTAGAGAGAAAAGCAGGAAATATCATGAAAAAGTCCATCCTACAGCCATTTTAAAGAGGGAGAGAGAATTAGTGTTAGAAGTTGCAAGACACTGAATGTATGTATGTACATAGAGATCACAAGTGTAACCAAAAATGTGCAAGGATTTAAGATAATATGGGCATGAACAGTGTAGAATTCCCGCTTTTGGCATGACAAAGTAGAGAGAAAAGCAGGAAATATCATGAAAAAGTCCATCCTACAGCCATTTTAAAGAGGGAGAGAGAATTAGTGTTAGTAGTTGCAAGACACTGAATGTATGTATGTACATAGAGATCACAGGTGTAACCAAAAATGTGCAAGGATTTAAGATAATATGGGCATGAACAGTGTAGAATTCCCGCTTTTGGCATGACAAAGTAGAGAGAAAAGCAGGAAATATCATGAAAAAGTCCATCCTACAGCCATTTTAAAAAGGGAGAGAGAATTAGTGTTAGTAGTTGCAAGACACTGAATGTATGTATGTACATAGAGATCACAGGTGTAACCAAAAATGTGCAAGGGTTTAAGATAATTTGGGCATGAACAGTGTAGAATTCCCGCTTTTGGCATGACAAAGTAGAGAGAAAAGCAGGAAATATCATGAAAAAGTCCATCCTACAGCCATTTTAAAGAAGGAGAGAGAATTAGTGTTAGAAGTTGCAAGACACTGAATGTATGTATGTATATAGAGATCACTGGTGTAACCAAAAATGTGCAAGAGTTTAAGATAATATGGGAATTCCCGCTTTTGGCATGACAAAGTAGAGAGAAAAGCAGGAAATATCATGAAAAAGTCCATCCTACAGCCATTTTAAAAAGGGAGAGAGAATTAGTGTTAGTAGTTGCAAGACACTGAATGTATGTATGTACATAGAGATCACAAGTGTAACCAAAAATGTGCAAGGATTTAAGATAATATGGGCATGAACAGTGTAGAATTCCCGCTTTTGGCATGACAAAGTAGAGAGAAAAGCAGGAAATATCATGAAAAAGTCCATCCTACAGCCATTTTAAAGAGGGAGAGAGAATTAGTGTTAGTAGTTGCAAGACACTGAATGTATGTATGTACATAGAGATCACAGGTGTAACCAAAAATGTGCAAGGATTTAAGATAAAATGGGAATGAGCAGAGTAGAATTCCAGTTTTCGGCATCCCAAAGAATGACAGAAAAGCAGGAAATATCATGAAAAAGTCCATCCTACAGCCATTTTAAAGAGGGAGAGAGAATTAGTGTTAGTAGTTGCAAGACCTTGAATGTATGTATGTACATAGAGATCACAGGTGTAACCAAAAATGTGCAAGGATTTAAGATAAAATGGGAATGAGCAGAGTAGAATTCCAGTTTTCGGCATCCCAAAGAATGACAGAAAAGCAGGAAATATCATGAAAAAGTCCATCCTACAGCCATTTTAAAGAGGGAGAGAGAATTAGTGTTAGTAGTTGCAAGACACTAAATGTATGTATGTACATAGAGATCCCACAAGTGTAACCAAAAATGTGGAAGGATTTAAGATAATATGGGCATGAACAGTGTAGAATTCCCGCTTTTGGCATGATAAAGTAGAGAGAAAAGCAGGAATATCATGAAAAAGTCCATCCTACAGCCATTTTAAAGAGGGAGAAAGAATTAGTGTTAGTAGCTGCAACACACTGAATGTATGTATGGACATAGAGATCCCAG
Source organism: Allodiplogaster sudhausi (assembly GCA_945643635.1). Classification (NCBI taxonomy): domain Eukaryota; kingdom Metazoa; phylum Nematoda; class Chromadorea; order Rhabditida; family Diplogasteridae; genus Allodiplogaster; species Allodiplogaster sudhausi. The sequence goes on from CALZFC010000256.1 coordinate 409,039, forward strand.
GTGTAACCAAAAATGTGGAAGGATTTAAGATAATATGGGCATGAACAGTGTAGAATTCCCGCTTTTGGCATGACAAAGTAGAGAAAAAGCAGGAAATATCATGAAAAAGTCCATCCTACAGCCATTTTAAAAAGGGAGAGAGAATTAGTGTTAGTAGTTGCAAGACACTGAATGTATCTATGTACATAGAGATCCCAGGTGTAACACAAAATGTACAAGGATTTAAGATAAAATGGGAATGATCAGAGTAGAATTCCAGTTTTCGGCATCCCAAAGAATGACAGAAAAGCAGGAAATATCATGAAAAAGTCCATCCTACAGCCATTTTAAAGAGGGAGAGAGAATTAGTGTTAGTAGTTGCAAGACCTTGAATGTATGTATGTACATAGAGATCACAGGTGTAACCAAAAATGTGCAAGGATTTAAGATAATATGGGCATGAACAGTGTAGAATTCCCGCTTTTGGCATGACAAAGTAGAGAGAAAAGCAGGAAATATCATGAAAAAGTCTATCCTACAGCCATTTTAAAGAGGGAGAGAGAATTAGTGTTAGAAGTTGCAAGACACTGAATGTATGTATGTACATAGAGATCACAGGTGTAAATAAAAATGTTCAAGGGTTTAAGATAATATGGGCATGAACAGTGTAGAAGTCCCGCTTTTGGCATGACAAAGTAGAGAGAAAAGCAGGAATATCATGAAAAAGTCCATCCTACAGCCATTTTAAAGAAGGAAAGAGAATTAGTGTTAGTAGTTGCAAGACACTGAATGTGTGTATGTACATAGAGATCACAGGTGTAACCAAAAATGTGCAAGGATTTAAGATAATATGGGCATGAACAGTGTAGAATTCCCGCTTTTGGCATGACAAAGTAGAGAGAAAAGCAGGAAATATCATGAAAAAGTCCATCCTACAGCCATTTTAAAGAGGGAGAGAGAATTAGTGTTAGAAGTTGCAAGACACTGAATGTATGTATGTACATAGAGATCACAAGTGTAACCAAAAATGTGCAAGGATTTAAGATAATATGGGCATGAACAGTGTAGAATTCCCGCTTTTGGCATGACAAAGTAGAGAGAAAAGCAGGAAATATCATGAAAAAGTCCATCCTACAGCCATTTTAAAGAGGGAGAGAGAATTAGTGTTAGTAGTTGCAAGACACTGAATGTATGTATGTACATAGAGATCACAGGTGTAACCAAAAATGTGCAAGGATTTAAGATAATATGGGCATGAGCAGAGTAGAATTCCAGTTTTCGGCATCCCAAAGAATGACAGAAAAGCAGGAAATATCATGAAAAAGTCCATCCTACAGCCATTTTAAAGAGGGAGAGAGAATTAGTGTTAGTAGTTGCAAGACCTTGAATGTATGTATGTACATAGAGATCACAGGTGTAACCAAAAATGTGCAAGGATTTAAGATAAAATGGGAATGAGCAGAGTAGAATTCCAGTTTTCGGCATCCCAAAGAATGACAGAAAAGCAGGAAATATCATGAAAAAGTCCATCCTACAGCCATTTTAAAGAGGGAGAGAGAATTAGTGTTAGTAGTTGCAAGACACTAAATGTATGTATGTACATAGAGATCCCACAAGTGTAACCAAAAATGTGGAAGGATTTAAGATAATATGGGCATGAACAGTGTAGAATTCCCGCTGTTGGCATGACAAAGTAGAGAGAAAAGCAGGAATATCATGAAAAAGTCCATCCTACAGCCATTTTAAAGAGGGAGAGAGAATTAGTGTTAGTAGCTGCAACACACTGAATGTATGTATGGACATAGAGATCCCAGGTGTAACCAAAAATGTGGAAGGATTTAAGATAATATGGGCATGAACAGTGTAGAATTCCCGCTTTTGGCATGACAAAGAAGAGAAAAAGCAGGAAATATCATGAAAAAGTCCATCCTACAGCCATTTTAAAAAGGGAGAGAGAATTAGTGTTAGTAGTTGCAAGACACTGAATGTATCTATGTACATAGAGATCCCAGGTGTAACACAAAATGTACAAGGATTTAAGATAAAATGGGAATGATCAGAGTAGAATTCCAGTTTTCGGCATCCCAAAGAATGACAGAAAAGCAGGAAATATCATGAAAAAGTCCATCCTACAGCCATTTTAAAGAGGGAGAGAGAATTAGTGTTAGTAGTTGCAAGACACTAAATGTATGTATGTACATAGAGATCACAGGTGTAACCAAAAATGTGCAAGGGTTTAAGATAATATGAACATGAACAGTGTAGAATTCCCGCTTTTGGCATGACAAAGTAGAGAGAAAAGCAGGAATATCATGAAAAAGTCCATCCTACAGCCATTTTAAAGAAGGAAAGAGAATTAGTGTTAGTAGTTGCAAGACACTGAATGTGTGTATGTACATAGAGATCACAGGTGTAACCAAAAATGTGCAAGGATTTAAGATAATATGGGCATGAACAGTGTAGAATTCCCGCTTTTGGCATGACAAAGTAGAGAGAAAAGCAGGAAATATCATGAAAAAGTCCATCCTACAGCCATTTTAAAGAGGGAGAGAGAATTAGTGTTAGAAGTTGCAAGACACTGAATGTATGTATGTACATAGAGATCACAAGTGTAACCAAAAATGTGCAAGGATTTAAGATAATATGGGCATGAACAGTGTAGAATTCCCGCTTTTGGCATGACAAAGTAGAGAGAAAAGCAGGAAATATCATGAAAAAGTCCATCCTACAGCCATTTTAAAGAGGGAGAGAGAATTAGTGTTAGTAGTTGCAAGACACTGAATGTATGTATGTACATAGAGATCACAGGTGTAACCAAAAATGTGCAAGGATTTAAGATAATATGGGCATGAGCAGAGTAGAATTCCAGTTTTCGGCATCCCAAAGAATGACAGAAAAGCAGGAAATATCATGAAAAAGTCCATCCTACAGCCATTTTAAAGAGGGAGAGAGAATTAGTGTTAGTAGTTGCAAGACCTTGAATGTATGTATGTACATAGAGATCACAGGTGTAACCAAAAATGTGCAAGGATTTAAGATAAAATGGGAATGAGCAGAGTAGAATTCCAGTTTTCGGCATCCCAAAGAATGACAGAAAAGCAGGAAATATCATGAAAAAGTCCATCCTACAGCCATTTTAAAGAGGGAGAGAGAATTAGTGTTAGTAGTTGCAAGACACTAAATGTATGTATGTACATAGAGATCCAACAAGTGTAACCAAAAATGTGGAAGGATTTAAGATAATATGGGCATGAACAGTGTAGAATTCCCGCTTTTGGCATGACAAAGAAGAGAAAAAGCAGGAAATATCATGAAAAAGTCCATCCTACAGCCATTTTAAAAAGGGAGAGAGAATTAGTGTTAGTAGTTGCAAGACACTGAATGTATCTATGTACATAGAGATCCCAGGTGTAACACAAAATGTACAAGGATTTAAGATAAAATGGGAATGATCAGAGTAGAATTCCAGTTTTCGGCATCCCAAAGAATGACAGAAAAGCAGGAAATATCATGAAAAAGTCCATCCTACAGCCATTTTAAAGAGGGAGAGAGAATTAGTGTTAGTAGTTGCAAGACCTTGAATGTATGTATGTACATAGAGATCACAGGTGTAACCAAAAATGTGCAAGGATTTAAGATAATATGGGCATGAACAGTGTAGAATTCCCGCTTTTGGCATGACAAAGTAGAGAGAAAAGCAGGAATATCATGAAAAAGTCCATCCTACAGCCATTTTAAAGAGGGAGAGAGAATTAGTGTTAGTAGCTGCAACACACTGAATGTATGTATGGACATAGAGATCCCAGGTGTAACCAAAAATGTGGAAGGATTTAAGATAATATGGGCATGAACAGTGTAGAATTCCCGCTTTTGGCATGACAAAGTAGAGAAAAAGCAGGAAATATCATGAAAAAGTCCATCCTACAGCCATTTTAAAAAGGGAGAGAGAATTAGTGTTAGTAGTTGCAAGACACTGAATGTATCTATGTACATAGAGATCCCAGGTGTAACACAAAATGTACAAGGATTTAAGATAAAATGGTAATGATCAGAGTAGAATTCCAGTTTTCGGCATCCCAAAGAATGACAGAAAAGCAGGAAATATCATGAAAAAGTCCATCCTACAGCCATTTTAAAGAGGGAGAGAGAATTAGTGTTAGTAGTTGCAAGACCTTGAATGTATGTATGTACATAGAGATCACAGGTGTAACCAAAAATGTGCAAGGATTTAAGATAATATGGGCATGAACAGTGTAGAATTCCCGCTTTTGGCATGACAAAGTAGAGAGAAAAGCAGGAAATATCATGCAAATAGTCCAGATGACAACCTAGATCTAGTCCACAAATTAAAGTGTCCAACCACAAGTAAATTGGGTAATTACATAATGGGGTGAAAAGTGTACAGTGCATACTGAATATGCATATTCGGAATACAAGTAACGACCATTAACTCTACTAAATGGGTCAAGTCCAGTGTAAATCTGACGAAGTCCAAGCATACTCAGTAATCGTCGTAGATCTTCGAAGATATTGAATATTGCTAAAATCCGAAGAGCTCAACAACCAGTAGTTTTTTTTTTAAATGAAAACATTTGATTTCTGTTTAGTTTTGGCGAGTAAGGCGAGCTCGACTTCACAGCAACATCTGCAAATAATAAGGTTTTAATGCGAAAATAATATTTCACAAGGATTATCTAAATAAATCAAATAAATAATGAATACATTTGATTTCTGATATGTTTTGGCGAGTAAGGCGAGCTCTACTTCGCAGCACCATCTGCAAATGATAAGGTTAGAACTGCGAAAATAAAATTCGCAAGGAGTAATTAGATAAATCAAATTAATAATGAGTACATTTAATTTCTGATATGTTTTGGCGAGTAAGGCGAGCTCGACTTCGCAGCACCATCTGCAAATAATAAGGTTAGAAATCCGAAAATAAAATTTCGCAAAGATTACTTAGATAAATTTAATAAATAATGAAAAAAATTGGCTGATTAATTCCGGCGCGTGCAGTGAAGACGGCGAGCTCGACTTCGCAGCAGTGATAACCATTTTCACTTTTTCCTAAATGGCCTCCGGTGATTTTATATTGATTTTTAAAGTTTGCATAAAATCGCAGAATTTAGTGGCTTTACCATTGTCAATGTCTGGCTTAAGCAATTAAATAGGACTGTGTGGCGCAGTGGGTTACGTGTTCGCTTACAATTTTGAATGTCACAGGTTCGAACCCCATTCGGTTGAAATGTTTTGCTACAGGTACTAACTATTCCCATCCCAGAGGTCGAACTTCAGAAAAAAAATTTTTCGCTGAAATTGATTCCAGGGAGGTTTTCGGCACGGGGAAAGCGAATATCATACTCATTTCTTTCTCTGGCTTCCTCAACAACACTCGCAAAGTGAGCATCTTATGCGAAATGGACTCCTCTCATCGGAATAATTTTTTTCGTGTCTACTTCTCCAAACTTGAATTTCTAAACTGCAGCAAAAATTTCAACCGAATGGGGTTCGAACCTGCGACTTTCAAAACAGAAAGCGAGCGTGCAACCACTGCACCACGCAGGCCATTGCTTTTAGTCACAAACTAGACACCGACAATGGCAAAATAGTTATCAGCAACCTACCACCTCAATTTATGCAAATTTTTAAAAATCAATATAAAATCGCCGGAGGCCATTTAGGAAAAAGTGAAAATGGTTATCATCATTTCTCGACTTGGACTATCGATCTGGACATGTGCCATCAAAATCCGCCGGGTTATGCTTAGATGGTTCCCTTGTCAGCGTGGTCTTCCAAGCAAACATTTCGCAAAACGGGACTACCAATCTAGGAAAATCATATGGTAAGGTACACCCCTGGGGCAGAAGGCGAAAGGAGAACCAGATTTCAAGGGAAAGCCCTGGGGCAGAAGGCGATAGGAGAACCAGATTTCAAGGGAAAGCCCTGGGGCAGAAGGCGATAGGAGAACCAGATTTCAAGGGAAAGCCCTGTGGCAGAAGGCGAAAGGAGAACCAGATTTCAAGGGAAAGCCCTGGGGCAGAAGACGAAAGGAGAACCAGATTTCAAGGGAAAGCCCTGAAGGCAAAAAGGCTGCGTGCTCTTATTGCCGATTGGCCGCATACAGCGTTTTTGCCGATTTAGAAAAGGGGGTGAAGCGCAATTGCCGATTTAAGAAGATGGGGTGAAGATGAAGACGCAGTCGGAGTTGTTTTGCCGGTGGAAGTTGAATGGCATTCAGTAGTCGTCGTCGGGCATCGGGAATCGGTGGACCAGTGCAAGATTTGTTCGCACGGCTCGGCCACACTGTTCCTTTCCACGGCGAAAGGTCCGCTGGCGCCGATGAAGAAGAAGTAGAAGGAGGTGGAGAATTATTGTATTTGAAACTAACCATATCGCCGATGAAGAAGAAGAAGAAGGAGGTGGAGAATTATTGTATTTGAAACTAACCATTGCCTCTGGGAATGCCTTGCTCGTAATGGCTTAGGTACGCGACCATAGCATCACACTTCATTCGTCTCTGGGCTATGTCTTGCCGTTCAGTGACTCAGCAACATATTCGGGAGCCGGTTTTCCAAAGAGGCAATAATGCCTCCTCCATTTTCCAAATCGGCAAAAGCGCTTCAACCCCCTTTTCCAAATCGGCAATAACGCTGCATGCGGCCAATCGGCAATAAGAGCACGCAGCCCTAATTGCCTAATCTCTTCGCAGGACTTTCAGACGCCTCTTCATGTTTGAGCCAGCCAGTCCATTGAAGTCTCATTAAAATGACCAAAGGCGTCGGCACTGTTCTTGAAAGGATGGAATCCCGCACCAACAAGAGAAGACTAACACAACAATAGAAAGGAGTTCGAGACGCGAGAAAACCCGGAGACAGAAGGGAAAGAAGCTTGCTCTGATTTTCCCTTAAAATTGTATGGAATGACCTTCTGGTCACAATTTATCCCTGGTCAGGAGTGCGATAGACATAGAAAAAAGAGGGGGAAATGAGGAGAAGCTTAGGGCGTAGAGGAGTCCTTGGTCGAATGGAGTGGGTACAGAGTTTGGAGCACAAGGTGGATAAGAATAATCAACTTTTGGATCTCAAAATATGTGTGGAGTTTGGTCCCGGGAGGCTTAAAATCTGGGTGGGTATGTAATATAGACGGGCCCTTTTTAAAACCTGCCAAAGATATCATCCAGCCAATTCCACTCCAAGACCGGTCAGTCAGTATTTAGAATTAAAACTTAGAATGCCAAAAGTGCCCCCTGTAATGCTCGCCTGTTAAGTCGACGCATTGCAGAGTCAGAGGAAGCCCGCAGAATGGAAGAGCTGCTCGAGGAGTGAGCTTCTGGACTTGGACAGAATCGGTAGATTCAAATTGACTACTAGTTTCATATTATCTCCCAAAAATATTGTTTTCGTGTTCCTCGCGAAAAATAACCATAGAAAGAGGTCTCTTAAGACATATTTTGATTAAAAAGTGATTTATTTAAATTAATTAAAATAAAAATTGATAAAAATCAATAAACAAAATTAAAAACAAGATTTCAATGTTAATTGAAGTAATTTGGATGCCATAGTGGTGCTCATTGTGTGGGGACCCAATAAGTTCAAGATTGCCTGGTGCAATATATAATGCCTCGTTTTCGGTGTACAACATATAGTGTGAGTGCGCACGCAGTAGGTTGCGGTAGTCTCGGAATGGAAATAAACAGATCACAACAAATCTTCCCTTGCTTGTAGCATTCCCAACGCTGGATTTTATTTTATGCGCTTACTTGTCGTTCGTTATCTGTTTTTTAAACAGTTTTATCGCTTTTTACGCTTCTATCATTGGTAATGAGATCGGAGCCCGCACCTGGCCCTTCTTTTTCCTCATCTCTAGTGTAAGCGCTGTAAGCGCATGTAATCGGGATAACATATACATACATATCTATGTTACTTTCTCTGTGATCTCTTCTGACTTCCGGTACGGTTAACCACTTTACATTCTTATCTCACTTCTCCTTCTCTTTCTCAATCCTGGGACACATAATGATGACTACTTTCAGATCCGCGACCGCGTCCGCGCCGCTCCAACAACTTATAAAAGCCCGGTTCGAGAGACGCCGAGAGGAACGGGCTGAGAGCCGGCAGCCTATCCCACCAACCCCAAGTATCCCTCCCTCTCTGTCTCCCCTTTCTATGACCTCTGGAGCTCTCTACGTTGCTATGTATGTATGTATTTGTTGTCCGAGAGGTAGATAAACTTGTCTGAGTATCTTGGTGTTGTTGGGAACCTTACTGGTAGCAGCGAGTGGTTTCCTTTTTTTTTTTGTTGCTTTGTGTCCGGCTCGACAACGCGGAAAGCGCGCCGCGTTGTCACACTTCTAACCGCATGTGTGTCTTTCCTTTCTATGTATGTTTTTCCTTTGTCCTTCATTTCCCAAGCTTGGGGCAGTTGCCTCTCTCTCAATCAATCACTTCAAAAAAGAAAAAAAGAAAAAGATGGTAAAAAAAAAAAGGAAGAAGAAGTGGCGCGTCTGGCGGGGAGCAGCCGCATTCGCGCAGAGACCAGGTAAGGCACTGTTTTTGTTGCGGCTTCTGCGACAGTAAAAGAGCTCTAAAACGGTACTAGTGCTCACTTTCCACTATTCAGCAATTTATTTTAGCCGGGAGGCACAGCATATCCAAGCCGCGTCGTAAAAACATATCTTCGGTATGTTTACTTTTTTCAGTGGAAAGTTATAAGAGCGCCTGATTGACAACAAAGTCACGAAGACGACGGATATCCTGCCCGCAACCCGACGAATCTCCGGGTCGGCCCTGCTCAAAGTGCACCGTGCGCACAAGGTTAGCTATTTCTCTCTATCACACATAGAGATTGAAAAATTTAAAGACAATTGTCTTTTTTTTAAAAGAATATCTGCATATAATGCATAGAATGAGGCAATTGCTTCTCTCCCCAAAGAACTGATAAAAAAAAAATGAATGAACAGAATGAAAGAAAACTAGGATAGCTCTAAGAGAGTATATGACGCCTATGTCTTGTTTGCTACAAACGCACAAAAAAGGCTTAACTAGGTTACATAGAGAAGATGTGCATTCATAAAGCATAGTTGACTCGCTTAAATATGAAGAGTCTTAAATCACTCAAAAGTGCATCAAAAGACACTTGAGACAATAGTCTCTCTTTAAATATTTCAAGCTGCTAATAAAATAGAGAAGAGGACAATTAGCCAACTAGAGGATTTCAAAAGTATTTCAGGAACAAATGCTTCATTTTATCATGCGTTAGGCAGCAATAAGTATCATGAGTACTCCCATAATTCATTTCTTTTGTGAATACATACATATTGTGCCCCCATTTCCCATGTTCTCGTTGTTATTCACATTTGATGGTATGTAAGTAACCGTTAGGCGAATCGGCTACTTCGTCTTTGTTTCTCTAGCAGAAATAGTACAGAGCTTCTGTTCCCATCCGAGATTCAAAGATGATCGGACAAATAACTCCAAGTCGCCTGAGGCGCAAGCTATTTCTTCCGTACTCTCTCCCATTCACGTGCTCTATCGTTTTTTTTATCGGACAAATCTCTCATCGGTTGGCAATGCCGGACTCATCTTCGCAACAGTCCCCTCCAAAGAATGCAGCATCTCTCCTTTCTCTCTAGTTTTCTCTCACCGTGGTGATGTGTGGCCCACAGTCTCGGTTTCTCTTCCTTTCTGCGTCTCTCACACTCTAGACGGCAGAACAGTCACCCTGAGCGGCTGCTCTAAGTAAAGGACAGGCATTCATTTGCCATCCAGCTTTTAGATAGAATATTCTTTCTTTGATTGATAACTATTCAAAATTGACAGATTTGCGCCGTGATGCCACACGAACAAGCACGCAACTCGGCCCTTCCCGCAGCCAGAAGTGCTCCCAGCGAAGAAGGTTGGTTCATTTTTTTAAGCATATGCAATGAGGCAATCGCCTCTTTCTCTCAATCACTATCTCAAAAAGAGTGATAGAAAAATGAACATATGTACATATATGTATGTACTTTTGAGGCAATTGCCTCTTTCCCTTAATCACTCTCTTAAACAAGGGTGAAAGAAAACTGAACATATGTACATATGTGTATGTACTTTTGAGGCAATCGCTTCTCTCTCAATCTCTCCCTCTCACTCAAAAAAGGGGGAAATCAGCAAATTAAATTTCTTGACAAGCTGACTGTTGCTAATATAAAAAAGGGAGTATTAAATGCAAAATGCATAAATAGACAGAGATATATGTGCATAGATACACATGTATATATGTGTATATACGTAAGTGTAGATACATATCATCTATCATGTTCTCTATTTACGGCAGCAAATAAGAATCATTGACCTCTTCTTGATTTTTTCTCACCTCTCTCTTTCTTTCTCTCTGAAAGAACAGCACTGGCCGTACAGCAGTCTCTCTATCTCTATCTCTCTCTCTCTCTCTTGCTCTTTGGAAGAGACCAGCCATGGGGCATCTGTGAGCTCTCTTTTACCTCTGCCATCCTTCTCCACCTCTATCTTTCTCCCAATCCCTCCCACCCTCCCCCTTTATGTCGTTAATCAGAATTATGCATTTACAGATCACCTGCGGTGAGCGAGAAGCCCGGCCCGGCCTACGCGTCAAGCACGATCCGGGTCACCTTCCGTAAAAGGTACGTGTTAAAAGAAAGGAAGAACTGATTTCATCTTTCTAATTTTTCACTAGTCGCACTCATTTTAATATTTCGGTTGCTTTGCATTTGATGTTATCATTACTACTTTATCATTTTTGCGTTCCGCTTACGCATTTCTTTGATAATCCCAGTTTTTTTTTTCTTCTCAGCTCTTTCCTTATTTTATTTGGCGCGTCCACAAGCCTCACTTTCTTATGCGATGCCACCACCGCGCATTCTCCCCTTCACTTTCTGTTATTCCGTTTTCCTATGTAGCACTCAAACTTCTCTCTATCTCTCTCTCTCTCCATCTCTCTCTCTTTCTTGTACTCCCAGACTCCCTCATTTACCAATTCACACCTCGCTGCCCCTTCAGCATTTCCTTTTGCCCACCTACTCGTGCTCCTTTCAGCTGCCTGTTCTCTCTTTTCACCCCTTTTTGTTTAATTTTACTTCAAATCATGGAAAGATGCATACATAAGAGGCACGCGTTCTCTTCTCTGCCCCTCTTACTCGCATGTACCCATTGGCCCACAGGGCTATCGTAGCCAGCGCAATATCTAGGAGTGAGAGTGGGCGTAAGTAAAATATATCTGTAAAAAAAAAAAAAATAAACAAATAAAATAAAATAATATAAAAAAAATAAATTAGACTTATTGAAAAAGTTGAATTTTTTAAAGTCCCTAACTTGATGCGAAAATTTCTTCTCTTCAGTTTTCCATTTCTTGCTTCAGCTCGCACATCACTTTGCTTTCCGCTCTCTTGCACTTTGAACATACAGTACTCTCACTGTATTCTGACTCAGACGAGCGGCGCCAGAGAGAGCTCCAGCATTTTATGATAAAGATCTTCCAGACGCTTCTGGCTGAAGCAAACAAAATTCCTCCGGCGAGAAGAGAATGTTTGATCAAGATTTGTTCAAAAGTCCATTAGCAATAGGCGCTGGACGCTGTTATTGTCACAAATTCTTCTTATTTTTGTTCCCCACTCGGATACTATCTCTCTCTCTCAAATCTCTAACATCCTCACAGAAAATAGTATTAAGATTCCCTCCGCCTGTTCACAAGCCACACCCCTGAATGAACATACAAGTAGTCAGATCCACGGACTGACAGTCATTCTCAACTTGCAACTTCTCCTACGCACCCTCTAGGTCATCGTCTGACGGCTCTACTCCTGGTCTTCCATCAGTGGCTATCGCTACTCTTACAAAACACAAACTTTTCTCTTCCCCCAGTGGCAATTGCTACGCTCTCAAACACTCAGTCTTTGCATGTCTACCTATCCCAAGGCCCTAACACGGCTACGGGAATCCCGAACTGAGGCAATTGCCTCTCTCACAAGAAGCAAATCATCTCCCCCTGCCTCTTCCCTTTCTAGCCTCTTCAAACAGGAGAGAGGGAGCCAGCCTGCACAACTCTCACACGTCAAGCAGCTACGAGACGCCTCAGTGGAGACAGTCAATTCCACTTTTCAAGCTTTAACTTTAACGCATCGTCAATTCGAATCTAAGACAAATAGCTATTTTGAACAGTTGGAAAATTTGCTGGCAAGGGATCTTTATAACTTTCAATCCACGCCTTCATCCTCTATTGCACAGTCTTCCTCTCTTTCCTCGGTGGCAATTGCCACTCTCTCAAACAATCAAAACACAACTTCATCGTCTGCTCTTCCACCAGTGGCAATTGCTACGCTCTCACAATCACTCAATCAAAATGCAAATTCTACTCCTACTGTTCCTCCAGTGGCAATGGCCACTCTCTCAAAGACTCAAAATACTAACAATAAATCTCCTTCATTGCCTACGGTGGCTGTGGTCCCTCTTTCAAATACACAGAATACTTCGCCCCCTGTTTCTCCAAATTCAACTAATAATATGCAGGCGATTTCACCAAGTACCTACTCCACACCCAGCGCCTCAGGAGCAGCAACTCCAAACCAATCAGGAAACCCTCGGTTGTTCATGATTCAGACGCAGTCCAATTCAAATAATCGAATTGCTCCTTTCACAGGCACTGGAGAGGTTTCTTTTGCCATGTGGCTACGCCGTTTTGAAGATTTACTAACAATAAGAACAAAGGCAGCAGCAGGCGCCCAACAAAATGGAATTTCATCAGAAGATAAGGCAAACAGCCTCATTGCACACCTAGAGGGACCAGCGCGAGAGAAAATTGAAGAATTGACGGCAGCCCAGCGAAGCGATTATGACCAAGTAGTCAACCACTTAAGAACGCATTATGAGAGCCCGCAGCAGCGTTCTCTTGCCAAGCAAGCTCTAGCTAACTGTAGACAAGATATAGGTGAACCGGTAGCGGGTTTCAGCTCCCGCCTGCTGGCGCTTGCCAGAGCAGCTACGGCAGGCCTTCCAGCAGCCGCACAACAAGACAGGATTCTAGAAGAATTCCTCTCACGCCTCAGGCACCCGTTGCGCTATCATGTCAAGATGGCAGAGCCGACGTCATTTGAAGAGGCGCTTCGAAAGGCTGAAGGAGTAGAGCTGCTCCTGACTGAAGCTGCTGCCGAATCTCTTCTTAATCCTTCACTCAATGCACTGCGGCTGGCTGACACTCCCAATCGGGAAAGGAATGATAATGGATCCCAGAATAGACGAAACCGACCAAATAATTTTTTCGATAATCAGAATAACAGAACCAACAACAACAGCGACAGTAATATGTGCTTTTATTGTGGCAAACCTGGACACTGGGCCAGTGATTGTAGAAAAAGAATGAGTGATCAGTCGATGCGCCCTCAGGGCAATTCCCAGTACCCCCTCAGGCAACAGTCACGTGGGTATCGTGGCAATGGAAACTATCAGCAGAGGAGCTTCCAGCCAAGAAAAACAACAATAATTGGCAGGGCAATCAGTACCAGAATAACAACCAGCGTAACCCCCGCTGGTGGCAGCAATTCCCTCAGGGGTCGGCGCATCCTGACAATCAATCTGGACGTCCTGGCATAAATGCAGTGTCCATCTCAGCAGATGATAACCTCAAACAGTTAACAGAGTCTCTTGAGAAGGCGCAGGCACAAGCACAAGCTTCAGAAGAACGCCTATCACTTCTTCTGCAGCGAAATAATGCACTAGCCAGCACTATCTATGCCCCGGCGCCAAGAAATAATGAGCAGCAGCTACAACAAAACCTCTTGCCAAGAATTAACAAATTCATTCCTCTCCTTCTTCTAACTTCAGCTCTATTACCGCTTGCGTCAGCAACAGCTTGGACCTGCCAAAACAACGGACGTCGTGAACTAGTAAGACTCCCCACCACGCAAGATTGTTCGCAAATGGTAGTTGAACCAACCATTCCGGTACGGTATGCAGTAGAATTATATAGGTGGAACACAAAATTGTATATCAGTGTAGCCACGCATTGTCGCATCATTAGGACACAAGTCGCGTACTATCGATATTTGCTGGGAGGGCGCTGGCAGGAAACTGAAGCCAATGCCCAGCTTCTAACAGTAGACGAATGCAGACAAATGGCAAAACTTAAAATTTGCCAATTTGGCAATCTATCATTAAAAAACGGAATTTGGCAGACGAGCAATGAGGCCCAATTAAATTGGGGCACTTGGCCCTTCTCTACCTGTTCCACTAATAACGTCACAGTTTATAACTGCTACATTGAAGAATCAAAAGTGCTCATTCGCCATGATGAACTTTGGCCTTCCTCGCCGGCAGGTGATTTAACACAATGCAAATATGAGGATGAAGAATGCGCGCTTGTTGACGGTTCAGTAATTTTTTGGCAAGCAGAAAAAGAAGAACTCTGTAATTTCTTATATGTCGGCACTATGAACGGCAGCCGAGTTGACAGAGTTTGGCTGAAAGATGACAGACAATTTGCGTTATCGTGGAAAGCTGATGCCGACACCGTTGTTGACTGTAACCGCGAGCTAGTCATAACAGATCAAGGATACGCCTTCGCAATTCATCGGAGGGTAAAAAGAGGTACCCTGCTTGCTTCTAAACCAGGCAGCGTCACTTCAAACCAGATTGCTGCACAGATGACAGCTCTCAGTCAGTCAGTGGTGAACGTAATCCAGCATGATGTTTTGAATCTCTGCCAACGAGTGAACGCCTTGTCCTCCTCTTTGCACATTGCAATGACGGTAGACGCAACAGCAACTGCCAGAGCCCTATTAAACAACACCGGCGTCTCTGCCCGATACAGAGGAAATCACATCGTAGAGATCTTCTATTGCTCAGAAATTCCAGATGCAGCAATAACGTTCCTTCCCTTCAATGAGACGTGCTATGATTCTCCCCGCATAAGGATTCAAATGCATAACTCTTCAATAATTTCTTTCCTCGACGCTAACTCACAAATAGTTAAAGAAACCGCCGCTAAGACTGATTGTGAAGAAGTCAGTAGTTTCTATCTAAAAAGAGGGAATGTTATTATTCGCCTCAATTCTCAAACTGGGAAATTCAGTGAAATAGATCCGAAGCTTATCCCATCCCTCACCCAGAACAGGAAGCCCTTTCGTGCACAAGGAGACGTCTTTCACAATCTCGTATTGACGAACCTGTCTGATCGCGAAATTCCCCTTCAGTTAATTTCAAGAAACTGGCAAGAAACTCTGACTTCCAATTCAGCTATTATAATAAAAAGTAAGGCGACTTCGGAAGAGTTGTCTCTTCCCAGTCAGTTCTGCAGATATCTGTTCGGCGAATGGTCACCCTATTTTATCTGGATGACAATTTGTTGCATTATTGTTACACTTTCTCTTCTCAAAGCCGCCTTGCTAATCTATATAAAGATCAACCTCATCTCATTCCCTAATATCTGGACCTCTCGCAACAGGCCAATTTTTTCTTGTGAATTAGAAAACACGGCACAGGCCAAAATAAACAGTCATTCATCTTTTGAGGCAATTGCTTCTCTCCAAAAAACCACTAAATGTCACAATCTCAGTCAGATCTTGGAACACCACCAACTGTCAACACCAATTGAAGAGATTAGACAATGTCACGACGAACATATGACTTCTCCCTCTCTGACCAATGCTGACATGTCAAACACTGTCCCGAGTCCACAGCAGCCCGCCCCTCATCCGTCGTTACCACAATTGTCCTTTCCTCTTCTAACACTCGCACCCCAAATCGAAGCACCCCTCTTTCTAATTCAAATCCCAGTGACAATAAATGGCACCGTCCTGCTCGCAATGATTGACACGGGTGCGGCTATCTCTGTTGCCAGCGCTGAACTAGCACCAATCCTAGGCATTACAGGGCTATGCCCAAGCGACATCAAGTGTGCCACAGGCATTGCAGGGACACCGATCTCCATAGTGGGAAAATTGCCGATTCAACTCAGAATTGGCAACATCTCGTCCACACAGGAAATCTATTTCACTAAAGAAAGGTGCGTGCCCACAGAGCCCGATCAGCATAATGTAATAATTGGAAATGATATCCTATGTCACCTACCACCATGGTCAATCGATTATGCCAAACATAAATTCTATATTGACGATGTCATCCTACCAATTGTGTCAAGATCTCAAGCTGAATATGACCCACTTTCCTTTGATAAGCTGCCAATACGATCAAAATGGACTGCCAAATGCGAGCCTAACTCCGAAACCATAATTGAATGCTACGCACAACCACTGTTAGCCGCTATAATCGCGACGGTACCAGCAATCTTAGAATCCAACCACAATGTTTACATCGCCCCCGCTGTTTTTAAAAGCGATAAAGGCCGAGTAATCATCAGCAATCCCACCCCGACGCCCATATACATTTATAAGGATCAATCTATAACGTTCGGAACCACAGTGACGGAACATAATGGCGGTGAACTTTCTGAGATGGCACACCTAAAAGATATTTACCCAACCTAACACTCCACCTCCAACCCAGTGGAACGATAGATGACCATTCAGAGCCACTGATCGACTTTGAGATCGATTTTGGTGAGTCTGATCTCGACAGCCAGCAAAAAGAGCAGCTCCGCGCGCTCTTCTTCGAATTTAATGATAGAATTTCTATTGACTCGAAAGACCTCGGTTCCTTTGATGACACCCTACTTCATATCACTACCACAACTGAGGTCCCCAACAGTCGACCTAGAGTTCCAAGAATTCCAGTTAAGTACCAAGCTGAACTGGACAAACATATCGAAACCCTGCTAGACAATGGTCGAATCAGAGAGAGCAACACGCCCTGGGTACATAATCTAGTTCTTGTTAAGAAGCGCGACGGCTCTTTAAGAGTATGTGTTGATTTTCGGAGCTTAAACGAAATCACGGCGCAAGACTATTTTCCTCTCCCCCGGATAGAAACCATCTTGGAACAAGTATCCAACAACCGATATTATACTACTCTAGATTTATCCAGCGGTTTTCACCAACTTTTAATGGACCCGGATAGCCAAGCTAAATGTGGTTTTTTGACACCCAAGGGAATTTACGAGTACATCTATATGCCGTTCGGACTCAAAAATGCTGGTGCATATTTTTCCCGTGCCATGGCTAGAATTCTTTCCGGAATGCAAACTAACTGTATAGCTTACCTAGATGATATTGTTATATTTAATAATGACTTCGAGTCCCATATTAATAGCCTCCGCGAAGTTTTCTTACGATTTAGATATTACAACATTAAAGCATCCGGCAAGAAGCTCACGGAAATTGCTAGATCCAGAATAACGCTCCTCGGGCACGAGGTGTCGTCGGCGTCATATTCCCCTGCTTCTCGGAATATAAAGGCAATCCAAGAATTTCCCAGACCAAAAAATGTGAAGCAGGTAAAAGGATTCATTGGAATGGCGAATTTTTTCCGGAAGTTTGTTCGTAACTTTGCCGGAATGGCCAGCCCCCTCTATGATTTAATGAAAGGCAAAGCAAAATTTGCCTGGCAATCAGAGTAAGAAGAAGCATTTGTTAAAATAAAAGAATTATTGTGCAGCAAGCCTTGTCTGGCATTCCCGAGAGATGATGAATTCATCCTCCAAACAGACGGCAGCTTAATAGCAATGGGGGCCGCCCTTCTTCAGGCAACGACGCCCGGCTCTAAAGACCTGGCTGCAATAGGTTTTTTCAACATTGCTCGTAGCACAAAATTTAAAGAGCAAGGTGATAAAACCCACCTAAAGTCTCTAGATGTATCTGTAGGCGACCGGGTATACCTAAAGGATATGGCTCCTAAAGTGGGAATTTCAAAAAAGCTCACTTTCCCTTGGCTAAGACAATATCGAGTTACAGAGGTGGATAAACCTCACATAATAATAGTAAGTATACATGCACCGCAGTCCGGAACCAAAAGGGTCCACATGAATCAAGTAAAGAAATGTTTCACCCCTTCAGGCCCCGCGCTAACTGATCCCTGGCTCCCTAAAGAAGAGGATGAACTCCTCCAGCATGACGCAGTACCAGAGCAGACCATCGGTTATAATTACAAGACAAAAACCCGCCCGGATGAGGTGACTGAAACAACAGATGTCCCCAAATACAATTTACGTAGTAGAAAGCGTCGCGAATCCCTGTAGCAAGAGTACCCCTCCGCCGATCATCAACTGTTTTCTTTTCACTCAACCATACAAATCATCGCGTTTTCCTCTCCTCTATTATCGGCTTTTCTCTCGTCTCTGCTAGTCCTTTACTTGGTAATTAACACGTACAATATTTGCAATGTAAACAGGATCGCTAAATTAATCAAAATCGGTACCTGCACGAACAAAACAATAGCATCTATCTTTGCAGGAACTATTGCCGCTCTGATGAGTCGACCAGCTACTGCCCCTCCTCCCAACGAAAGAGACCATCGTCTCTCTAACCTCATTAATGCCGAACTCCAACTCTTGGATGCTGCAATCGAAGGACCACAGCCGACTCGTGAACAAGAAGAGCGAGTCATCCGAGTACCTTGTCCCTGTGGCCACAACCATTCGCGAATCATGACCGCCCCGTCTCCGAGCAACAACGAAGAAACGGAGCGACCAGATCGCGTTCCTCTCCCCCCTCCCTCATTCAATTCATTCGGCAGGACCCGCATGGTAACGCTGCCGGAATCTGCTTTGACGGACATCACATACACGAACCGACAGCAAATGGACTACATCTGGAATTTGGAGGAGGAAATGGACAAACTCAAGCATCGAGTGGGCATTCTCGAGGATGAGCTGTCAAACCACCGTTACGACGAGCACCAGCGACACCGTAGAGAGGAAATGATCGAGCAGTCCCGGGCCCGCCGTCCTATATCCCCATGAAGTGATTCCACAGCTCTGCCCGCCGCCTACATCTTCACGATTTGTCTCACATATCTAATGTTGCTAATAAAATGTTTTATCTACAACAGCCTCCCGGTGTGAAATAATGGTTTCAAAGTACCATTGATATGCTTCTGCTCACCGAATTTTTTTTTTTTTTATCAGAATCTCACGTAGATATAACCAATTTTCAGTACCTGATTATCACAAGCGCACCCGGCAACTGAACCATGCCAAAGAAGAAGTCGTGGACGCGGTCCAAAAAGACATCCGGCGCCACGAGCAGTACTCCAACCTCGGCGCCCCAGGCAAAGCTTGCAGATGGAGACAATGGTCTCTCTAACAAAATCCAGTCAGCTAAATTTATACCTTAAAAAAAAAAAAAAAAAGGGGGAGAACATGCAGATATAAAAGAAATTCTAGAGCCGAGCCATCCGACAGCAAGAACGAGGCTCCCGCCCTTCTCTCTGGAGACGAACGTCTCTTTCTCGCATATCAACTATCAATGGAATCCGATGACGGGACAGACAGCGGAAGCCGGTCTAGCAGTGAATCCGAAGCGCCGAAGTCAAAAACTCGAAGAACCGAACATCCGGAACGAATCGATGAAGAGCGACGTCATTCTGCGAGTCCCTTCGAGATTGTACAGACGCCGACCGTGGAATTTGAAATCACGCTAGGCGAGCCAACGGAGCTTTTCCCTTCGCAAGACAATTGTCTGCCTTTTTCTCCAATGCAACGACCAGCTTTTCCAACCAACGCGTCCGACCCGCAACTAACGGAGCCGCCAAGCACACTTGAACGAGCATTCAGCTCTCTATCCCTAGCCGTATCAGAACTCGACGAGGAGCTCGAGCCGCAACCCACACAGGGAGAACTTCCTGTCGCCACAGCAGCCCAGAGAGGAGTAAAGATCTCCATGGCTGTCCGCAAAATCCTGACACAGTGTGGAGTCCCGGAGGTCACCCCGAGCAACCTTGCACACGATGCGATCGATGACCATTGCTGGGGTCGCCTCGTCTTCCCGGTTGACATCTCTGGATTGCCTGGGCGCACGGAAGACCGCCTCACTCCTCAGCTGTTCTACAGGGAGCTCCCAGCGACGGCCTATGCGCAACCAAAGACCATCACGGAGCTCTTTCCACGGTTTCAAAGGCTTCCAGATAACATCTCCGCAGACGCGTATCATCATATGTCCCTCCAAGCCGCATGCCGCATTCGCAGACAGGCATCGGAATTCATATCCAACCTCGAAAATGCATGCAGTTACCATACAATGCTAATAAGCTGATCAACCTCCCAGCAGTCCAGGCTCCACCAGCAAACGGCAGGGAGGTTGCTACTTCAGTGGCTCCACTCTCAACCTCTAAGAAAGATTATCCAGTAATCTACCAGGTCATCGCGCGGCATGAGAAATCGGGGCTCGTACTGGAGGCCAAGGACTTCCTTCTCATCGCCGAGTTTCCCGAGCTGCACATCATTAAGCTTGATGCGTGGTCAACTGAGAAGTCGACCGGCACTCGCGGCATCAATATCAACCAGGTCTCGGTCCGTGATCTGGTATACGTCTACCAGATTCAACCGACTCCAGCAGCGAACTCGCCAGCCAAGTTTTTGGCAACAAGGCAGAAGGCCACCCAGGGAGCTCCGAGCGACGAGAACTCCGTCCCGTCCACGCTCTTCTGCGCATCCGAATACAGCCTCGTCACTCCTCACCCCGGAACAGAGGAGGTTTTCGGTTATGTCATCAACATCGCCACGAACGCCAGAGGAATGCCTACCAAGTACTTTCTGATACTTGAGGGTACATACCTCTCTGTCGCAGTAACTCCGCATTTCGCACGGTCACTGGTCAACGCGGGAGTCGCCAAAGGGGAGCTCATCAAAGGACTGGTGCGCAAACGAACGTCCACGGCCACTCGCTTCTCGGCACGCCCTGCCTCCATGGAAGCCTTCGCGATCCTGGCTAACGAAGTTCGCGCAACATGGCCCTCACTTCTCCGTGAAGGCATGCACCCCATTTCGGTGCGACCACTTCAGGAGAACGAGAAGGCGCTGGTCCAAGATCGTCTGCACGGCTTCACCAACTTCTCCACAGACGATTTTCACTCATGGGCCACCTGTTCAATATTGGCTCGGTGGTGACCGCAGCCATGAACGCACAAGGCGAAGACACCCTCATTCGGCCTGTCACACTCACCGTTGTTCAGGGAGGCGAATATCTGGTTCATCTAGCGGCTCGGCTGAGAGGCTTCTCGCAACAGCGCGGATGGGCACGGAATCGACGGGTGCAAGCACACCTGCCCGGACTGACTTATGGTCAGACAATGCGTGTCCATCAGACGAATCTGGACCCTCATAAGATGTTCCTCGACATCGAGATTGTCTCGAACTCATTCACTTCAGCAATCCTTGCCAGAGCAATCAACAATCAACAAACCATCCAGGGTAGTGTACGACTTCTCGAAACGACGGACGAGGCTGATCCAGTTCTGCACATTCTCGCAGGACTACCTCTGCTCACCAAGACGAACGACGACCGTGTCAAGCTTCTCTTCAGCACCGTCTACGAACGCTCCGGAAGCGAAGAGCAAGCGTCAGCACTTCCTCCAGCCACTGATCCAGAAGTGCAGGCCACTCCAGAACTCGTCTCAGTGAATGGACAGTGGATCACTCTTGATCACGCTCAACGAGTCGCCATTGCATATTGCGTCTCACCTCGATCCATCGTCATGGTGCAAGCTCCTCCTGGATCAGGCAAAACAATGGTGGCGGCGCTGGCGATCGCGGAAGCCGTCTATCGAACGGGCGAATTCGTTGTCGCGATAGCGGCCACGAATGCCGCTGTTGCCCAGATCGCCGAACAACTTCTACAGCTGAACAGCTACAGCCTGCTTCCAGTGCGCCTCGTCGGCGACCGGGAGGATCACAACACTGACATCGACTCATTCCAACTCATGAGCTCTAACATCGACAAATGGGAGTCCGAGAATACTCCTGGCGACTCGTACGGCGATCCGCACTGTTGTCGACAGCCGAGAGACGATGTCCAAAATCGCCAATTCGCCAGAAGAACTCGCTCGGTGCCAGCTAGAGGATCAGCGACTCTACCGCGAGGCTGAAAAGGATTACTCCAACGCCATAGCAGCAGCACAGGCCGCGCTGATCCATCTGAGGCAGCCCAGGGTCGTCTTGGCCACCGTCGCAACGTTCCTGAACCACGTGAAGAACGGCGGGGCGTTGGACGCCCATCTCAGCAAGCCAGACATCCGCCTGACCGTACTCATCGATGAGGCAAGTCAAATCCACGAGCCGACGGTGGCGGCCATCATCACCGAATCTCCAGCTTGGAAGATAAGGTGCGTGGGCGACACCAAACAGCTGCCCCCCTACAGCCGGGCCCCACAAGGCGACATCGTCAGGGAGTTAGCCGCCCGGAGCGCCGCTGAAGTTCTCATGGACGCGCCGAGAGTGGCCAAGGTCCTGCTTGACCATTCATTCCGGTCCCATCCGGCGCTGCTCTCCCTCACCAGCCACGTCTTCTACGAGGACCGGCTACAATCCGGAACGGAAGCGACGGCCCGAGCCTCGGTCCTTTCCCTAATCTCCTTCCCCAATCCGTCTGAGCCGATGGCGCTCATCTACCACACGGGAGAGGAGCAAAAGGGAGCAAGCAAGTCCTTCAGAAATAAAGGCGAGGTGGATCTGGTCGAGGAACTCCTCGATGGCCTCTGGGATGCGGGCCTCGAGGTCAATAAGCAGACCACCTATATCGTCTGCATGTACAGGGACCAGTGCTATGAAGTCCAGCAACGCCTCAGCGAGTATGCGACCATTTGCACGGTCGATACCTGCCAAGGTCGGGAGGCGGAGATAATCATCTTCCTCTCGACGCGATCAACCAGGCTATCCAACTGCCAGTTCTTCGACGATCCTCGACGATTGAACGTCGCAACGTCAAGGGCCAGATCCGCCATGTTCATTCTGGCAAGTCGGGCAGCAACAGCGATGGCACCGAATTGGCAACGCCTTCACCGCTGCTGTGTATCAAAAAACGTAGTCATGGAGGCGAGGGACATCCCGTTACTCTTCGGATAAGAGGAGTATAGTTTTGCCCCCCGACTCGTGACTATGCACATTCCTTGTATAGGCTGCTAATTCGACTGTTATGGTGTCAATTGGCCCTCTTTCTTTCTCAAATATGACTTCATTATCCTGTAACTAATTTTCGTTTTGTTATTTTTTTTCCATAATTCATCCACGTTATTTTCAGAATTAGTTTCCTTTTTTCTGCCATTTCCAAAGAATTTTGTTTTCCTTCTCTGATTTCACTTAAAAAAAAATTTTTTTTCAATAACTGAATAAAATAATCTTTTCTTATCTCTCCCTCATTTTATAAACCAGAGTTCGAGGACGAACTCTTTATGGATGATGGGAGGTGTAAGCGCTGTAAGCGCATGTAATCGGGATAACATATACATACATATCTATGTTACTTTCTCTGTGATCTCTTCTGACTTCCGGTACGGTTAACCACTTTACATTCTTATCTCACTTCTCCTTCTCTTTCTCAATCCTGGGACACATAATGATGACTACTTTCAGATCCGCGACCGCGTCCGCGCCGCTCCAACAACTTATAAAAGCCCGGTTCGAGAGACGCCGAGAGGAACGGGCTGAGAGCCGGCAGCCTATCCCACCAACCCCAAGTATCCCTCCCTCTCTGTCTCCCCTTTCTATGACCTCTGGAGCTCTCTACGTTGCTATGTATGTATGTATTTGTTGTCCGAGAGGTAGATAAACTTGTCTGAGTATCTTGGTGTTGTTGGGAACCTTACTCTAGCTGCAGGTGACCATGTGATGACCAAGCGTGACTAGCTATCGTTATTTCTCCTCATTCCTCTCCCTGCCCACTTCGCTTCTCCTTTCTCTCCTTTTACCTTGGTTTCAAAGCCCTCTCAGTACAACAAATTCTTCTTTCTGCTATTTAGTTATTATGACCCAGTGGACCACATTCCTCAGTCACATTAATAGTTTGTGATCTTCAAAATTGCTTTTTATCCTGCTTTTATCCCAGAACTATATAGTTGATTTCTGCTAAAATTCACGGGCTGTTCTTGTTGGAGATTATGTCCCGCAGGGATAAATATATTTTTATTTTTGTAATTTTATAAATTTATAATGGTTGCTGCGCAAACAGGTTTAATGATCCTAGATTTGTTTTTTTTTCGTTTCAAAGTAACCATTTAAAGCGCACACACCTTTTGGTTGCTGCTCTCCAATTTAGAAGGTACGTCCGCGGCAGCAACTGGTGAGGAGGCGATTCTCTGGCGGCGGTCGAGTGGAGGTGAGCGATTAGTAGAAACTTAAAAAAAAAACACTTTTAAAACGATCAGTATTGTGGTTAAAATATGTTTAATATTACTTTTTATTTCCTATCAAAGATAGGAAATTAAATGCCATGTTATTTTTCGTATTATTCTTTGGAATCTGTACAGTTAATGCTAGTTTCATCCGCTCTTCTACCCGTGATGGAGATGGGCCACCAACTACTCGAATGGTATAGGTGCGCTGTACATTTCTCACATTCCTTTTTACTCTTTGTCTCCACGCTCTTTCTCTCTCTTCGATTGTTCCATTTGCGTTTTTTTTTTTTCAAAATTCCACTTTTCCATGTCTAAAAGATACGATATTCCAAATTTCGTGCTTAAAGTTTTTTCTCTAAACCGGCAAATACGCTAGGTTGTGCAAAAGTTTGATCGGTAGGCGCTGCTTTCCGTTTCGATTAAAACAGTTCCCTCCAATAAGTCATCAGTCCAGCGCGCTAATGGCGACAAAGTACCTTTGTATAGTCTTTTCTCTCGCTGAATTCTCTTCCTTTTTTAAATGTTCCATTTCTATTCGAAGCAAGATTGTGTGAAACCTAATCAGAGATTTACCTCAATTTTTTTCATAATGTAAACAAATCCAAATTCATTGAAAATTTATTTAAATAAAATGCCAGGATCAATATTTTTGCCACCCGGTCACCCCGCTACCTTTTGATATTATTGCGCCTGAATATCGAGGTAATGAGCGCGGAGAAAAGAGAGAAGGAGAGAGAGAGAGAGAAAGAGAGAGAGAGAGTAATAGAAGGAAACAGAGTGGAGCGAGCAAGAGAATGTACCGAGATAGGGAGAGAAAGAGCGGCTTGAATGATGAAACATTTCTTTTGGGACAGTTTTAGAATTGCTATGCATATTGACATTCATATCTTCTGTGATAAGGATGATGATGGAAGTAGCTAATTTTACTCGTGTAATCTGTTCTATCTGGCTTGCTTTTTCTCTCTTTCTTTCTCCATACTATCTCTCTCCCTCTGTTTCTCTCTCTCTCTATCTCTCTCTCTATCTCTCTTTCTCTCTCCATTCTCTCCCTCTCTCCCCTAATATTATTCTATTTTAATGTCTAATGAGCATTTGGAATAGCTTTCTATTACAGATTCGCTGTAGGAGCACCTATTTCGGTGTTCTCCATCTCTATAGCACACTTATATCAGATTAGTCCATAATTTTCTACATGTTTTGAATCATTGAAAGTAAATTTTTAAAATTTTAACTACGGTAAACAGGATTTTTAAAATAATAATTAGCCTCATAGTTATCTCCTATATCGCGTGCTTTGTGGATAAGTTTTTCCAGACCGCCGCCCTTCCATACTTCGATAGGCTGAATCTACCGTACTCCTCGACTTTGCTACCGCGTGAGACCAAGAAGGACAGCTGATCAAGAACGGGGTCTCTGCATATTCTTTTTTTTTTAATCCGTATCCTTGTCTTTCGTTCGTTGCTTATCCTCTCTCCTTGTCTTTTTTCTTCTGCTCCTCTCTTTTTATGTTCGCAAGTACATGCTCAGATTCCTTAGGCGCAAATAAATAAATATCGTTTAATTCATTTTATTTCAAGAATCATATTTCTCTGCACTAATATTCGATTTCTTTCCTAGCTTCTCTCTCCTAGCTCTCTCGTCTCTTTTTCTCTCTATCTCTTATTCTGTTTTCTTTCTTCCTCTCACCGCGTTCACTCCTGCGCGATCGTAGCAGCGTAACACTTTGAATTCTGGCTAATAAAGTGATGAAAAATGAGCGCTGAGAATTGACAAGGAAAGCAAATTGATGAACATTTGAAGGAGATAAACAAGCGCATTCTAGGATGTTTTTGCAGTTGAAGTAATTAGAAGGGAAAATCGCATGTCTTCTTTTTTATCTCCTCTCTCTCTCTCTCTCTCTCTCTCTCGCTCAGTCCCTCTCTTCACTGTTCGCTTCACGCAAGTCAAGTTCATCTGTAATTGTGTCGCAATTCAAAATTATTTACCAACGAATAGATGAAATTCTTTCTTAAGAATATTTGGAGGACTGAGCGATATGTGCATTCAAGAATTAACGATAGAGGAGAGAGAGGAAAGCGAAACAGGGAGAGCGACAGAGAGAGAGAGAGAGAGAGCGCGAGATAGAGAGAGGGAGTGAGAGTCAGAGAGAGAGAGAGAGCGAGAGACAGAGACAGAGCAATGGGGAGAGACACTATCAGTACGACAATAAGAGACGATGGAGCAGACAAAAAGATGCCCATTTTAAAATAGTGAATTGGAGAAAGGACAGAAATAGAGAGAACAAGAGAAGAGAAGATTTCTTGTGAGCAGCTGCCAATGATTTCAGAAGTGCAAGAGAACTTTGAAAGAAAAAATAAGTGTAATTATGAAGAAATGCAGACATCAAATTGAGCGATATCACAAGAACCTAATAACAAGAGAAAGCGAGGAAAGCTGTTTCATGGTTTTAACACAAGAATTCAGGTAAGTTGATAGTTGATGCTACTCTTGTTCTCCCGTCCTCTCTCGCTCTCTCCCACACACACCACCTCGCAATCCTTCTCTATTATCACTGTATCACCTCTCGCATCTTCACTTCTCATCCCAATTACTCCATTTCTCTCTGTCTTTTTTCTCTCTTTCTCTCTCTCTCTCTCTCTCTCTAACTGTCTCTCTCTCTGTCTCTCTTTCTAGCTCATTCTCTCTTATTAAGGATACAGGGCTATTTTATAAACTAAAGCGAAATCTACTACAACACGAGAATAATAAAAGAAAATAAGGAAAGAAGAAAAATTCGATACCAACCGGGAAGCTGAGACTCAGGTCTCGAGAATAACTCAATTAAGCACGAAATTTTTTTTGAAATATTTTTCTCCAAATCATGTTCTGTCGTCTGGATGGAGATTTATCACGCAAGATGATTATCATAACTGCACTATTCCCCTGCCCTTACAATAGGACTCCACCTCCAGTCCTATATAAGCCGACGCAGATTGTGAAAGAAACGTTTGCATTTCAACCTTTCAATATATTTAAATACATACTTTGGATTCCCTTGTAATTTGTGTCTTTAAATGTGTCATTCTATAAACCTTTATACTGGAATGTGTGCTCGGCTCGTGTGGATCTGTTGATGCATAAACATATCTTTATCATATCCTGTACGTGTTGGTTTAGTCACATGGAAAAAGCAATACGATATTCAATTTAATGAAATTGAAATTAATATCTCAGAAAGAATGTCTCGCTCGAAAGCAATATTTAAAATAGAAACAAACACGAGTACCTGAACTTTTTTTTTACATATGTATGTACATATAACGCAAATCCTTGTCAGGTAAACATTTATGTATGTATGTAAATTGTATTTGAAGAGACAAATTAGACGAAGATTACGTACATGCTTCGGTCGGGATCAGCTCCAGACAATTCACTAACAAAAAGGTGAGCTTTATGAGAAGAATTCATGGAGGCGGCGATGAGCGCGAGGAAAGAAAGGGCCACTCAAACAGCAATGCGGATGGCCTTATAAGGAAATCGTCAACATTTCCGATCGAAAGCGATGCGGTCTTTTATGAAAAAATGACATGGTTTTTAATCAAATTTGCTTAATATTTTTTGAATCCCGTATTCTGCTCTATCTGTAGACGAAGGTGTCGCAGGAGATAGAAACTAGGACGGAGAGGAGACACGGACGCAGCTCGTATTGTAGACTCCCAGGCGTTTAATTTTGTGGTATTAAAAGAGCGGAGATGTTGATCACCTGAAAGTGAAAGGAAAGATGTAAAGGAGACCAAATTTGACGAGGATGATTTTTACTGGTATTTTTTACACTCATTGTCAGGCTTTGCAATAGATCATTTAAATTAGGTAAGTAAAAGGTCAATCATTTATTATCTGTTGAATTACCGATAAACAACAAGTTGCGATCTCATTTTTTAGTTTACAATGTTACGAAATATTAAACTTTCCCTGTTGCGAACTTCTTTATGAGTAAAACCGGAACTCTAAAAGTGCAGCCCAGACCAGATAAAATCGGCCGATTCCTATGCTTTCTCATCATTCTCATGTTTCACCCCGCGAGAGACCTGTGAAGACTGCTGATGGTGGGTCACTTTTCAATTGCCGTTTTCCTTCTTATTCATTTCGGTCTTCATTATCTCTTGTTTCTTTTGCAGAACTCGGCCAGAACTCTTGCCACGTTTTTTGCAAGGAGGAAAAAAACAAGTGATTGAGCAATCCAGAGATATGATCTGGCTATCGCCATTTCTTCGTCACTGTGGTTGTTTGTCGCTCGTCTTAAGTGTCTTGTCGTGCAATGAGTTGATGGCCTGAATAGGTCTTCAAGAATCTGAGGCTCCTACGGAGGGAGACTACGAAGCATGAGCATTCTTCGTAGTTATCATAATACTACTTATGTTGTAAGTATACATATGAAATGATTGTTTCTAAAAATTGCCATTTCATTTTAAAATTTCATTACAATAATCAGTGAAAATATAACATTTATTTTAAAATAAAAAAGCTGAGCCTTTCTTTTAGACATGTTTTCGGGTGCGGACGCGAAATGAAGATTCAACGAAAAGACTGGAAGAAAAACATTTCGTTGTAACTTGGATGGCAATCTATTCCACGTGGAAAACTTATCTGGCGCATGGCAAATGTATCCGTGGGCGATGTTCGTGAAAGGCCATATTAAGGAGCAGAAGACCTAATTCAAGAAAAATTCGGTAGAAGAGGATGAGCTATTCTACCTCAAGGAACCACGACCATCGAGGTCTGGAAAAGCGGATTACTGGGTTTCAATTCATAATTCAACCGGATTCAAACGGAAACGAAGTGACAAATTACCCGAACTAATTTACATATTGGAAAATGCTGATTCTAGAGCTAATTCAGAGTAAATATGCAAAAACTATATGCAATTATTGTATTGCTTTCTTAATCGATTCGGGATTTCATTTATTTTCACTTGATGAGATAATTCAAAGTTTCTTTTTTCAGGATAACCGTAACAGAAAGCGTTGGAAGACCGCAGCCGCAAACATGACAACTCGATCGAACATTAATACTACATTAACCCACAATCAGCGATAATGACAATTTACTCTCATTCAGAGTTCGTCACGCTCATCGTCGCCATTCCAGTGGCAGAATTCATTTGCGTCTTCCTAAAGCTCGTTGTGCTCATGAGGCCACTCCGGAGAATAGTCTTCCAGTCCTTCGTTGCTTGTCTATGCTGCTTTTCAGTGTGACATTCGTCTCTCCATTTACCACATTTAGCTGACTTCTCATAAATGCTATCATATTACTTTATCACATTAAAAACTGCAGGAAATCAAGCGTTTCCAGGCTAGCTAATAGTCATTCAAACAAAGAATCATTTCATGTAAAAGCGGCAGCATCTGAAAACATTACAAATAGCAGAAGTAGAAATATGTACTTATTCATTGACCCTGAAGTCTTCGGCTGGCAATACTGGTTCAGTAACACAAATGTGAGTAAATTGTATTAGAAGAAACAGATTAGGCGAGAGTACGTAGATGCCTCGCTCGGCGGTCAGCTCCAGACAACTCACTAACAATAAGATGAACTTGATGGGAAGGAGGAAATCGCGATTCATGGAGGCGGTTATGAGGAACGAGCAGAAAAAGAGCCACAACGAGCATAATTATGGAGTGGTATTTAAAACAATGCATTTTAGTTGCTGGAACGCAAAGCTATTGAAAAAAAGAGTAACCGCATTTCGTTAAGTAGCAGTTGAGTTCACAATAAGATCTAACTCTTACTTTTAATCGCTTGATAAATGCGAAGAATGGAGTGTTCAACATGAAGATAGTTAATAAACGAATAAAGAGAAAAGATATTAAATATTTGAATTCGCTGGGAAGAATGGTGGCATCAATTAACGGATCCGTACGTATAGAGAGCCACTTTATTGCTAATTAATAACTTAAACATGTATATATATATATATGTAATTAAGAAAATTCAACTCTGTCAAATATTTTTTAAATGAAATATCGCTTTTGAAGTAGTTTAAAAATAGAGAGAATACACGGTGGACAATGCATACCTTCTTAAGATATTGGCCATCTTCTGCCTTCAGTTCCAGCATCCAAGCAGTAGAAGCATTCGCCAGTCGAGAAGTCTATGGCGAACTGGAGTATGATATTCCGGGTGAGAAACGAGCAGGTCATCCTCATCTGAAAAATGTTTGGCCATAAAACTTCAAAGGAACGTCTATCTCGGCTTTTCAAGGTAAGGCATGCAGCTGCTTACATCTCAGGTATTTAAATTATATAATAAATAATTATCAAAAAAATAACCAAGTGTATAAACAGATTGTAGAAGGCGTCCGTTGGCTTCTCGATGTATACGAGAAGAGGTTTCTGCGTGTGCTCTGTATATGAGAGCAGACCAGCCGAACTCGGAGGGAAGAGAAGAGTGAATGTGGCTGGCCTGGCAAAGGATTCTCAACTTCATTCGACACTTCAGGACCCTAGGCGGTAACCGACCGGCAATTGTGCGCGATGGAACCTCTAATTGATGAGAGAATGAGGGTGTGAAATATTTCCTTAAGGTTTCCGATTTAGGCTGTCCGTGACTAATTATCCCGTCCCTAATTTTCTCGATTTCCAACCCAATCTGCTAGACCTGCAGCCTAATTAGTCTGGCTTCACAAGCTTCACACGCTTAAAACATTTGACCTCCAATTGTCAAATTAACTTTATATGCACGTTATCTATTGTCGCTAAATATTGCATATAGGAAATAAAAAGTTGGATTGCAGAACAAGAATAGCAATAACAGCAGTATTCAGCAATGACAGGCTGACTTCCCAATAACAACAGTATTCAATGCAAATGTGTTGAACAAGTTCCATATGATCTCGGCAATAACTAATTCAAAAACAGTTAGGCCGTGCTTGGTGCGAGCTGGGTTCTCTTCAAGCCGTGGATACTCGAGCCGGTAGGATGGAGGGTCTCGAATGTCGGGACCGCAAGCACTTCGTCGATAGCCGATTCGAAACTTGTTCTGTAGCCCTTAGAGCATTAAAAACTTTGGTCACAAAATACAAGTCAATCCATTAAAGAAATCGGGTTTGACTCGTCTACACTAGCCTGATTTTGGTTACAAAAAGAATAATTTCAAAACGGCTTGCAGAAAGTCTCGCTTAGATTTCTTTTATAGAGAGAGAGAGATAGAAAGAGCGAGAGAGAGAGAGAGAGAGAGAGAGAGAAATCTGCGCCAGCCTACTATGTATTTATGTATGTATGTACATAGAGACGCTTAGCTCAGAAACAAAAGGCTCTAAAAACAAATCGCACATAACCGGTCTACAGGGCTTGCTTTGGCAACAGAAAGAATAAAAAAAATTTCTTTGTATCTTGGATGGATATCTTTTACACGCGGAAAACTAACTTGCGCATGACGAAATGTATCCGTTGATCCCTCATGTGCGATGTTCGTGAAAGTTCGTTTGAAATCAGAGAATCACGTTGATGCTATATTTGACTGTTCTGGAATTCAAATGTAATTTTATAAAACATTCTTAAAATCGACTGAAATAAATATTTAAAAAGAGTCATTCTCGAAATCCTCAGGTGCCTAGAGAACTAGGATTATTTCAAATTATAGCACTTAAAATGCAAACGATTAATTGTTTTTCAATGCAATTTGTGCGCTTAAAGAAACATACGAACAAACTTGATGAATATGCTAGATGAAGAAAGAATCCAATTCTCGATTTATGCGAGAAGTCGAAGGGGAGAGTGCGCCTTGTCCATGAGAGCAGATGAAAGTGAGGAGTGCAGTTCATGAGGGGGCGGGTTGTTGGGGAGGGCAGGAGAAAGTCGGATTGCCCCCTCAGGCGATACCCGTACGATAATATTGTCGTAATCGCTCAGTAAATGGCACTGTTCCCTTCAGCGAAACTCTGCTTGCCAATTAATTTTCGTGGTGTAATTTAATTAGATGACGAGGTATGTATCAAGCAATAATTGTCACTTGCTTGGGCACCTTTCATCCTTGCTCTCTCTCCCTCTCTCTCTCTCTCTTCCTCACAATCTTACTTCCTTTCTCGCCCTCACTATTTCACTTTCTCTCTCCCTCGTAGTAATTTTGTTGCTTGTGTGCCTTTCGTCTCTCTTTTTTCCACAGTTCGCGGAGTCTGCATAAATGTGATCATGTCCAGTAGTAAAACAAGATGAGCGTTGATAAGGTAAAAATATTAGCCAACATTTCATTCAAACATATAAACTTTTCATTTAAAGGCGAGATCATCGGAACGCAAAATTGTGTAATTTGCATGCGGAAAAATTAGGCGAAGAGGATGTAGATGCTTCGATCGGAAGGTGGGGTCGCTCCGCACAATTCACAAACAATATGATGTGCTTTGTGTGAACTTTGAATATCGCGCTTCATGGAGACGGTGATGAGGGCGAGGAGTGAGGCCTAAGGGTCAGAGCGAGCGATGGATGCGAGCACAAACAGCATTGAATATGACCTTCCGGCTCTCTTTCCATCGACTCGCCGCATAGAATCTCGACTCCTCTTTTGCAAGATGATCGATCAATGGAGACGAGAAGCCTACAATCAGATAACTAACAGAAATATTGCGAATTGCTTATGAATTATGGCACAATATTGAAAACAATGTATGAAAAATTAAGCAATTGAAGTTAAAAAAAGGAGTAACCGCATTTCTTCTGGAAGCAGTTGAGTTCTCAATGCGATGTCGGCATTCTCTTACTTTTAGCTGCTGTAGGAATTCGAAGAAGGAAGAGGGGTGAAGACGTTCAAGCTCTGTTTATGAGAGCAGCACGGGCGGAAAGTCGCTGGCTCTGTCCATGGGAGCAGCAAGCAAGGGTACTGAGACTACGGAATGGCTCAGAGGGGGCCAAGCTTCTTGGTGGACGACACCTTATTGCCAGAAGGCTCCGTAAAATTACACCAAGTGCTAATTAGGGAACGATTTCAATTTCAGGAGCATTTAATACAGCAGCTAGTTATCGCCTTAATCTTATTTATTAATTTGTAGATATTTTTGCACAAGAAATATTTTTAAAATTTCAAAAAGGCTTATTGATGGTGAGACATGACGGTGAACTACATATGTATTGTTCAATTGTTTTACATGAGATCGAAAAATTTTCATGGCTGTCTCTTGGGAATTCACATTCCTTTTTCGTCTATAAATGTATATGTATGTATGTGTTGTATGTAAGTATCTCTTCATTCCGTATGTATGTACACTGGCACTGTGTCTGGTCATATCTCTATGTGTGAAGGTTTATGTATGTACATATATGTATGTATGTATGTATGTATGTATGTATGTATGTATGTTTGTATGTATGTATGTATGTGTGCAGCTATTGAAGTCTCTCGAATGCAAGTGTACCACGAAGCGTGAGAGGAGGAGACTCCTGTTCCTCTTATCATTCACCGCGATTCTGCTTACGCATCCCGTTCATTTGGCTCTTTATCTCTACCTCCATCTCGCTGTCTCTCTCCCTCTCTCTCTCTCTCTCTCTTTCTCTTTCATGCCATCTCTAACGGCGTCTTTCTTCTTGATTCTCTTACTCTCTCTTTCTCCCCCCACCCCCAAAACGACTCTATAGCGCGCCCTCGTGTGGTGTAGTTTCTGTTTCTGATACAAGAGGTCCAAGAGACGCACGTTTCGATAGTATATTCTTTATCTGACCAGGGCATACTTAATAAGCTATCCGATGTATGTATGTACATACGTATGACATACGTATGAAGTATAGTTCTCTATGCCTACGTTGTAAAATAACCCTACGTGCATACGTAATGTAATGAATCAATAATTGTGTTGGTATTAGTGGCATGAAAATGAAAATTTGGCTTTCGGTTTACCCGTCTTTGTTTATCAAAAAAAAAAATTTTGCAGGTTTTCAACGTTATATAAACTTCGGATCAAATTCCATTAACAAGAAGGGCTCATTTCTTTCCTACGAAACATGTGCAAGCCTTATCTGCCTTATCGTTCACCCCTTTTCTCCTCCGCCACAACTCTCTTGGTTCTGCTCTCGTGTTCCATCTCTTTGAATTATATGTGTCGTTGGCTTGCATTGATGCATGTTGTGTCCCCATTTTTGGTTTTCCAATTTTTTTACATATGTTTTTCCTACAATTGCAATTTTCTTGTCTCCTAACCTAATTGTAAGCATAATATGTATTTTCTGCCTATGCGAAAAAAATTGAGGTGTACATTCAAATTTCTTAGAATTCATTTGCCTAGTGATTATATTTCTTTATTTCTCTCGTTCCCTATTCTCTCCCTTTTTCTGTCTCACAGTTATTTTCTCCTTTTCTCTCTCTCTCCATCTCTCTCTTTGTTGCTGCTTTTTATCACAATCAGAGATTGGAGATTTTCCGTAGACTTATTTTTCGCTTGTTTCATGTCTGTGTTTTCTGGACTCTTCTCCATCTGTTTGGTCACAAAGATTCTAAAGATGATGAAAGGATTTTGCTAGAAAAAGCTTTACAAATAGTTGAAGATGGGCGATCGCGAGAAACTGTTAAAAGAGCGCCGCCAAGAAGAAGAAGAAGAAGAAGAAGAAGAAGAAGAAGAGGAAGGCCCCGTCTCCGATTCGCAGTCGGATGACGTGGCCAGTGATGAGGGCGGGCCAGGTCAGCGAGTATACTGTATTTATTTATTATTTAAAAATATAGTTCCTTTATCTTCTCTCTCTCCATTTTAGCTTGTCACATTTCTATTTAGACTGATCTCTACTCACTCTTTCCCTCCGTAATTCCCTCCTCCTCTCTCAGTCTCTCTCAGTCTCTCTCTCTCTCTGTCTCTCTTCTCTCAGTCTCTCTCAGTCTCTCTCCCTCTGTCTCTCTCTGTCTCTCTTCTCTCAGTCTCTCTCAGTCTCTCTCCCCTATCTTTAGCTCTCTCCCTCTTTCTCTCTCCCTCTCTTGCTCTTTTCTCTTCCACTTGCCAAATCTCCTCCTCAGGATCCTCGGTCGTGTTTCCGTCCTCCGCGCCCCCTCCTCCGTCGATCGTCGTGACCGAAGTTCTTTCTGTTGTCGACGGACCTGAGGACCATCGACTCTTGCGAAAGGTGGCCATAATAAGGAAATTAATAAATCTATAAACGAATAAATCAATCAATACTTTTCTACCATATGTAGGTGGGCTTGTCATTTCTATCGACCTGAGGACTGAGGCTTTCCTCTCAAATTGAAACACTTTTCTGTTACTCTGTGAGCTGCGACTCTATCCTCTGCTCGTTTTCAGATACAAAACAGAATACTCACCCATGGCTTGTATTCTCGCACCCTACCGCTCTCTCTCTCTATTTCTCCCTCAATATTTTCTTACTCACGCTCTCTCTCTCTCTCTCTCTCTCTTGTCCTTGACAGGTGACAGCCGAGACTGTCTCCTACTTCGACATGCCACACCGCTCCGTCTCCAATGTCACCGTCTGCCCGTCGATGCATTTTTCATGGCATGATCTCAACGTTTCCGTCAGTCAATATCTGTTTTATCGATCGGTAGCCCCTGAATCAAAAGATGAATAAATCTATACAGGAATAAATCAATCAATGCTTATCTGGAATAGGTGGCGGGAAACTCAAAATTCAAAATTCGAAAATTATCTGTCTCGGCATAGGCCGGCGGCAGTAACAACAGCAACGGCAACAGCGCAGCATCGACTTCTACGGAAGGCACCGGCCCCTTTTCCTGCATTGAATCGCAAGCAGAGGACGACGACAATGACGTAGAGCGTGGGTGGCAGAGAAACGGTGGCAAGCAAATACTCAAGAATGGTATTCTTCCTTTCCTTTTTACTTTCTCTCGCTCTCTCCTCTCTCTCTTCCGTTCAATTAGTCATCTTCACCTCTCCCCCTCTCTTATCGCTCTTACTCTCTCTCTGCTCACATCCATCATCGTTCACTTCTAAACCATTTCGCTTGCCTCTTATGCCCTCCATAAGAGTATTTTAAAAATTCCCTAAGGGGTCTTTAGAGGTCTTAGAAGTCAACGTCCCTTTCAACTCCACATCTAACTTGCAGTCTTTGGTGTCGCGCACCCTGGCGAAGTCCTCGCCATTCTCGGCTCCTCCGGCTCCGGTAAGACGACGCTGCTCAACGTGCTCGCGCACCGCAACATTGGCGCCCTGAATGTCGACGCTTCTGTCAAGGTGAATATAAATATGTATTTTGGCGGGAAATATTTGAATTTTGAATTTTGAGTTTTAAATTTTCCTCCACCTATTCCAGGTAAATGGCCTACGCGTCGGCCGCGACTTTATGCGCCGCGTCTCGGCGTACGTCGAACAAGAAGACGCCTTCATCGGTAGTCTCAGCGTGCGAGAGCAGCTGCAGTTCCATGTTAGCTATCTATTGTCTGCTTCTCTGTGTCCCCTTTTCTCTCTCTCTCTCACTCTCTCTCTTTCTCTTTCTCTCTGTCATCTCCTCGCTCATCATAATTGTTTGTCATTGGATTTATTCATATAATTATATATGAAAATTACTTTTGAATGTACACATGGCTTATATAGACAATAAACTTACGGTAAAAGTTCTATACTCTATAAATTATACAATATTCCTCGTCTCCGCAGGCTGCGCTCCGCATGGGCCGCCGCTACTCTCGTCGCGAGCAGTCGCGGCGCGTCGAGTCGGTGCTGAAGGAACTCGGCCTGCTGCCCGTGGCCGACACGATCATCGCGACGCGCTATCGATCGAATCTCTCCGGAGGCCAACGGAAACGACTCTCGTTCGCGGCCGAGGTTAGGGAAAATATATTTTTATAAATAGACAAAACAAATTCAAGAAAATATTGAAAAAAAGTCATGATTAAGGAGGCTATCCATGCATGGAGTTTAAAATCTAGTACTTTATTGCCTGCGTCTCTCGGCTTGTAAATTACTTTCTAGAGTAGTTTACAGCAGTTTTAATGTACTTGGAAAGCTTGTTTAACTATGTTACCTATATACAAGTGAAGACTGCATGAAACATGCATGGATTAAGAAAAGAGAGAGAGAGTACATTGTGTGGCCTTGAAGAGGATTCGACAGAGGCCATAAAAAGGCCTTGTCCAGATCCTGACCTCTCCGCCGATTCTGCTGTGCGACGAGCCAACGTCGGGACTCGACTCCTTCCTCGCGCATCAAGTCGTGTCGATGCTGCGCAAGCTGGCAGCCAGGAAGGGCATGACCATCCTGCTCACCATCCATCAGCCTTCCAGCCAGGTCTTCGAGCTCTTCGATCGGTGCGGTTTTTTCCTTATTGTCGCAGAAAAGAGAAGTTTTCACTGGGTATTTGTTTCATAGACTTACTGTTATAAAAAAAAAGAGTTTTTCGTTTGTTTTTTTTTCATTTCGTTACTGTTATTATAAAAAGTTATGCTTTTACTGGGTGTTAATTTCATTTCCTTATTGTTACCTAAAAAGGAAAGAAAAAAAAACAATATTTTCCTGGGGGATTTTGAAATTAATTTGGTCGGTTTTCCACAGAATTTAGACTTAAAATCTTGAAATGAATAAAATTGAAGAGTCTACTTCCTCGCTGAGGGTCGAACAGCGTTCTGTGGCACACCGCCGGAAGCGGCTAACTTTTGGCAAAAGTTGAACTTTTTCTTCTTTTTCTTTCTTTCCTATTTTTCCGGCTTTCATTGTCTCGCTCTACAAGTATTTAATTCGCATTCAACGACAACCTTTCATACTTCTTGCCTGAAGAGATACATCGCAAATTGAAAAGTCAACGAAGACAGTAAATGATATCTTTCTATAAATGATATCTTGAGAATCGGCCGGCCACTGCCTCTCAACTTCAACCCGGCCGACCACTTCATCGCCTCGCTCGCCGTGCCCGGCGGCAAACGTGTAGAGGAGCAGCGTCGGCAAGAAGTCATGGTAGGCACCACAATTTTATCCTCTTTATTAAACTGTTTAATTATTTATTCAAATAGTTTTTCCTTTTCTTGTAATTTGTATTTTTTTTAATAAAAATAAAATAACATTTGTTTCCACTCAATAATGTTTTTGGTAAAAAAAGGGTGCTGAAAAAATACTTATTTCTCCTTGAACACAGGAGATCTGCGATGCGTTCGCGGCGTCCACCGCTGGCGTCGCCGTGACGGGCGAAGCGAGGACGGGCGAGCCGGACGGAGAACGGCGACAGGTTCTCACGAAATGCATGCGTAATCTATTCGAATTCTCTCTGACCACAGTAATCGGCGTCTCTCTAAATCACATACTCTCTCGCCCCTCTCTCAGCCAAAAGGGCGCGAATTCAAGTGTGAGTTCTTGTCTCCTTTAACAGACGCTCGGCAGCAGCGAAGAGGGCGCGCTCTTTCGTGGCCGACGACGTGACGGCGTCCAGCCCGAGCATTACAAGAGCACGTACGTTTGAAAATTTATTATAAATTTGACTTTCCCGCCTTAATCGTATTTCATCTCCTTTCTTACGTATGACGCATAAATGAGTAGGAGAGGGACGAGCTGCTTGTTCGACTGAGATATCCTTACTGATATCGCAGATGCAAATTCATACAAATGCATCCAAATGTAGATCCAAATGCACACTGTATATTTTTTGGAATGCCTAGCAACAACTTCACATGCACCCAGTTCTCCTGGAAGGATTAATTTCGAACATGTTTGAACTGCCCTGCTTTCTTCAACAAGTTCAAATACATTCATTATGCAACTTGTTTCTCATCTACATTTTCTCGATATCGATCCGATATTATCGATTATCTTTCTCGGTCTCTGTGTGTCTCTCTTTCTTTGTCTCCCTCTATCTCCCTGTCTCTTATCGTCTTTCTCTTCCTCTCAGATGGACACAACAGCTGCGCTGTCTGACGTGGCGCGCCGCTTTGACCAGTCTGCGTGATCCTTCCATTCTCTACGTTCAGCTCTTCCAGACGATTGTTCGTCCTACACTTTCTTGCCATTCATTTTCCACTTACAACGTTGACTTGGGCAACTACATTGATTATTTATGTCAATGTCTTCATGCAATGCCTATGAAACACCATAAATAAACAGTCTAATTTCATAGCTCGTCTCTCTGCTATCAGGCATGGTTTTCTTCGGCGCTGGAAAGATCGATTCTCAGGTTTTTTTCTGTTTTTTTTTCTCGCTTTCGCTAACCATTACAAAAAGGTTCAAAAAGTGCTGCAAATAGACTAGATATGCGAAGGTGGTATTAGTCTTGTATGTTTGCATCAATTCAGGTTTGTGAGTTTGTTTTAATGTGCTTTCAACATTACACTATGTTTATACGATAAATAGATGGGAAAAAGAGGAAACTGCCTCCTTCCTACTTTTCTCTCTCCTCTCGTAGGCATCGATCATGAACGTGAATGGCGCGCTCTTCCAGCTGGTCGGCAGCATGAACTATCTCTTCATCTTCAACGTTGTCATTGTACGCATTGGGATGCTTTTAAATTATCAACAAACGTAATAATTTTTTTGATGTTCTTTAAAGGGGCCAATAAATTAATCTTGAATTCGCGTCACATTTTGGCTGTCCGAAGTGCGAGATATAATGTGTTTTAGAAAGACGCGACTGCAAAGATCGGGAAGATTAAAAAATTACGGCTGATTTTTGTACACCCATTTGTAAATGATAGGCAGTGAATGTGGATGGTTTACTACATGAAAGTATTCACAATCAGACAAGAGAGTTGTTTCCCCTAAACACCAAATACATGCCAAATTGCAGACGTTCTGCAGAGAAGTGCCAACATTTTTGCGGGAGCACCAAGCGAATCTCTACCGCACAGACGCCTACTTTCTAGCTAAGAACATTGCGGAGGTAAAACTTGTTCTGTCATGACATGGAATCGAAGTCGTGTTTCGCTCGCTCAGCGGGCTATCCCTCATCTCGGTTCCCTTTGCAGCTACCTCAGTACACGCTGTATGCTGTAATCTACGCGACAATGCAGTACTGGATGGTCGGTCTCGTCGCTTCGCTCTCTGCCTTCCTCATCTACCTCGCCGTTTCCGTGCTCATTCATCATGTCGCGCTGTCGATCTGTCAGCACCCTCTTTCGCTCTCTCTCCCTCCCTCTTTCTCTACATCTCCTCCCTCTCCCCATCTCTCTCTCTCTAACTTTTTCTCGTTCCCTCTCCTTCATCCTCTCCCTTTCCTTCCCCTCTCTCTCTTCCTCTATTTCCTCTCTCTCTCTTCTTCCACTCTCTCTCTCTCTACCTCTCTCTCTACCTCTCTCTCTAACTCTCTTCAGCCTATCTTCTCTCGTGCTGCTTCCGCACAGTCGCACTCGCCTCCTCCTTCCTCACCGTAATAATCGTGCCGCTGCAGGCCTTCGGCGGCTTCTACATCAACACGGTTAAATAAGTTTTTATAATGAATTATTTTTTTCCCTTTTAAATATCTTTATGCATTAAGTGCTTCAATTTAATATAATTAATCAACAAAATTAAGCGTTTCTAGCCACTAATCTTGACAGGCATCGCTGCCCTTCTACTTTCTGCCCTTCAAGTTCGCCTCTCACTTTGCGTACGGCTTCGAGGCACTCGCTGTCAATCAATGGACACGCGTTGCCGAGATACCAGGTGTGATGAGCTAAAGTTATTATTAGTTTTATCTTAATATCACATTTGTTATTTTTATATTTTGTAAAAACAAAATATATTCTATTTATTCTTACAAGTTATTTTGAATGGAAAAAAAAAGATGCATCGTTGATAATACGAACATCCAAGACGGCTGATATTGCGAGAGAAGAATAGTGATTTAAGAGGCTGTCCAGGGACATCAAAAATGCTGTAATCATCAAGAAAAGAATTAGCAAGAATGGAGGCCAGGACAATAAAGTGCGATAGAATAGACATCCTCGTTAAATATGATAAGAGAGAGATTTATAAAGCAGCAAACGAAAATGACTGAGAACTCACTGGCTTAAAAAAATATATAAATGTATTAATCTTATTCTCAAAGACGATCTCTTCCTCATGGCAGGCTACTCGCCCTCCACTACAGTGGCTACCTGCTCGCGTACGGGTGCTGAAGTCCTCGCTCGTCTCGCCTTCTCTTCGGAGAATCTCTCAAAGGACATTGGCATACTCGCAGCAACGATTGTTTTGCTGCGCATTGCGGCATTCGGCGCGCTGCTACTCAGGACGCGGAGAGCCTAGAAAGAGGGAGAAAGAAAGAGAGAGAGAGGGTGAGAGAGAGTGAAGTCAGAGAAGAGAGAACTGCGTGTTGACATGGATGATAGAGAGAGAGAGAGAGAGAGAGAGAGAGAGAGAGAGAGACTGACTATGGAAATAATATGGTATATTTGTTGCAGTTTGTTTTGTTTGACTGTCTGTGATCTCTATGTATTAATTCAAATGTTTATAATAATTTTGATGCCTACTGAATGAAGCCAAAAATAATGTGTGTTAAAAAGCAAATAAATGTAATGTTACTATTTCTTCGACCTGTGTTATTTTTGCGACGGTTCCGTCTGATGGAGACCCCGAGATGAATAAAATTAAAACATATTAGATCCACTTTTGAAAATATTAGGTTACCGTTTAGGGGTACTTATAGTCGTGGGATTGCACTAAGGAAGATTTAGCTCGGCTTCAAACTTGGCCTGGATAGTCTTCCAGGTTCCTGGCTATCCCCAGCAAATTCTTTGCATCGAAGCCCTAGTATGAAGGAAGATTCAGTTCGGCTTCAAACGGACCCCAAGATCAATAAT
The DNA here is from genome assembly GCA_945643635.1 of Allodiplogaster sudhausi. Classification (NCBI taxonomy): domain Eukaryota; kingdom Metazoa; phylum Nematoda; class Chromadorea; order Rhabditida; family Diplogasteridae; genus Allodiplogaster; species Allodiplogaster sudhausi. The sequence goes on from CALZFC010000256.1 coordinate 450,925, forward strand.
ATTAATACATTTTAGACGATTTTATATTATAAGGAAGCTAGAGAAGAAATCCTATCCACTTTTTAAAATATTGGGTTACCGGTTAAGGGTACTTATAGTCGTGGGAGATGATCACGTTTCATGGACTTGTGTTATTTTTGCGGCGGTTCCGTCTGATTGAGACCCCAAGATCAATAATATTAAAACATATTAGACGATTTTATATTAAAAGGAACCTAGAGAATTTCTTCTCCTATCCACTTTTGAAAATATTGGGTTACCGCTTAAGCGTACTTAGAGTCGTTGGAGAACGATCGCGTTTCCTAGCCTTGTCTTATTTTTGCGGTTGTTCCGTCTGATTGAGACCCCAAGATCAATAATATTAATACACCTATCACGAATTGGTCAGAATATGTCAAAATGTGATTTTGTCTAAAATTGACAATATCATTTGTTGTTTAAATTGACCATATCTTTTTTTCTAATGATTCAAAGTGGTCCGAATTGTATTTAAACGAACCGTCTTGACGAGATCTAACTGTACGTACCTTCACTAGTAGAATACCTTCACTAGTAGAATACCTATCCGACTTGGCCAGAACATGTCAAAATGTGATTATGTCTAAAATTGACAATATCTTCTTGTTGTTTAAAACTTTTTTTCTGATGATTCAAAGTGGTCCGAATTGTATTTAAACGAACCGTCTTGACGAATTCTAACTATACATACCTTCACTAGTAGAATATCTATCACGACTTGGCCAGAACATGTCAAAATGTGATTATGTCTAAAATTGTCAATATCTTTTTGTTGTCTAAAATTGACCTTACCTTTTTTTCTAATGATTCAAAGTGGTCCGAATTGTATTTAAACGAACCGTCTTGACGAATTCTAACTATACATACCTTCACTAGTAGAATACCTATCACGACTTGGCCAGAACATGTCAAAATGTGATTATGTCTAAAATTGACAATATCTTCTTGTTGTTTAAAACTTTTTTTCTGATGATTCAAAGTGGTCCGAATTGTATTTAAACGAACCGTCTTGACGAATTCTAACTATACATACCTTCACTAGTAGAATATCTATCACGACTTGGCCAGAACATGTCAAAATGTGATTATGTCTAAAATTGACAATATCTTTTTTTTTGTCTAACATTGACTATATCTTTTTTTCTGATGATTCAAAGTGGTCCGAATTGTATTTAAACGAACCGTCTTGACGAGATCTAACTAAACGTGCTTTCACTAGTAGAATACCTATCACGACTTGGCCAGAACATGTCAAAATGTGATTTTGTCAAAAATTGACCATATCCTTTTTTGTCTAACATTGACCATATCTTGTTTTCTAATGATTCAAAGTGGTTAGAATTGTATTTAAACGAACCGTCTTGACGAATTCTAACTATACATACCTTCACTACTAGAATACCTTCACTAGTAGAATACCTATCACGACATGTCAAAATGTGATTATGTCTAAAATTGACAATATCTTTTTGTTGTCTAAAATTGACCATACCTTTTTTTCTAATGATTCAAAGTGGTCCGAATTGTATTTAAACGAACCGTCTTGACGAATTCTAACTATACATACCTTCACTAGTAGAATATCTCTCACGACTTGGTCAGAACATGTCAAAATGTGATTTTGTCTAAAATTGACAATATCTTTTTGTTGTCTAAAATTGCCCATAGCTTTTTTTCTAATGATTCAAAGTGGTCCGAATTGTATTTAAACGAACCGTCTTGACGAATTCTAACTATACATACCTTCACTAGTAGAATATCTATCACGACTTGGCCAGAACATGTCAAAATGTGATTTTGTCTAAAATTGACAATATCTTTTTGTTGTCTAAAATTGACCATAGCTTTTTTTTCTAATGATTTAAAGTGGTCCGAATTGTATTTAAACGAACCGTCTTGACGAATTCTAACTATACATACCTTCACTAGTAGAATATCTATCACGACTTGGCCAGAACATGTCAAAATGTGATTTTGTCTAAAATTGACAATATCTTTTTGTTGTCTAAAATTGCCCATAGCTTTTTTTCTAATGATTCAAAGTGGTCCGAATTGTATTTAAACGAACCGTCTTGACGAATTCTAACTATACATACCTTCACTAGTAGAATACCTATCACGACTTGGCCAGAACATGTCAAAATGTGATTATGTCTAAAATTGACCATATCTTTTTGTTGTCTAAAATTGACCATATCTTTTTTTCTGATGATTCAAAGTGGTCCGAATTGTATTTAAACGAACCGTCTTGACGAATTCTAACTATACATACCTTCACTAGTAGAATATCTATCACGACTTGGCCAGAACATGTCAAAATGTGATTTTGTCTAAAATTGACAATATCTTTTTGTTGTCTAAAATTGCCCATAGCTTTTTTTCTAATGATTCAAAGTGGTCCGAATTGTATTTAAACGAACCGTCTTGACGAATTCTAACTATACATACCTTCACTAGTAGAATATCTATCACGACTTGGCCAGAACATGTCAAAATGTGATTTTGTCTAAAATTGACAATATCTTTTTGTTGTCTAAAATTGCCCATAGCTTTTTTTCTAATGATTCAAAGTGGTCCGAGTTGTATTTAAACGAACCGTCTTGACGAATTCTAACTATATATACCTTCACTAGTAGAATATCTATCACGACTTGGCCAGAACATGTCAAAATGTGATTTTGTCTAAAATTGACAATATCTTTTTGTTGTCTAAAATTGCCCATAGCTTTTTTTCTAATGATTCAAAGTGGTCCGAATTGTATTTAAACGAACCGTCTTGACGAATTCTAACTATATATACCTTCACTAGTAGAATATCTATCACGACTTGGCCAGAACATGTCAAAATGTGATTTTGTCTAAAATTGACAATATCTTTTGTTGTCTAAAATTGCCCATAGCTTTTTTTCTAATGATTCAAAGTGGTCCGAATTGTATTTAAACGAACCGTCTTGACGAATTCTAACTACACATACCTTCACTAGAAGAATATCTATCACGACTTGGCCAGAACATGTCAAAATGTGATTTTGTCTAAAATTGACAATATCTTTTTGTTGTCTAAAATTGCCCATAGCTTTTTTTCTAATGATTCAAAGTGGTCCGAATTGTATTTAAACGAACCGTCTTGACGAATTATAACTATATATACCTTCACTAGTAGAATATCTATCACGACTTGGCCAGAACATGTCAAAATGTGATTTTGTCTAAAATTGACAATATCTTTTTGTTGTCTAAAATTGACCATAGCTTTTTTTTCTAATGATTCAAAGTGGTCCGAATTGTATTTAAACGAACCGTCTTGACGAATTCTAACTATACATTCCTTTACTAGTAGAATATCTATCACGACTTGGCCAGAACATGTCAAAATGTGATTTTGTCTAAAATTGACAATATCTTTTTGTTGTCTAAAATTGCCCATAGCTTTTTTTCTAATGATTCAAAGTGGTCCGAATTGTATTTAAACGAACCGTCTTGACGAATTCTAACTATACATACCTTCACTAGTAGAATATCTATCACGACTTGGCCAGAACATGTCAAAATGTGATTTTGTCTAAAATTGACAATATCTTTTTGTTGTCTAAAATTGCCCATAGCTTTTTTTCTAATGATTTAAAGTGGTCCGAATTGTATTTAAACGAACCGTCTTGACGAATTCTAACTATACATACCTTCACTAGTAGAATATCTATCACGACTTGGCCAGAACATGTCAAAATGTGATTTTGTCTAAAATTGACAATATCTTTTTGTTGTCTAAAATTGCCCATAGCTTTTTTTCTAATGATTCAAAGTGGTCCGAATTGTATTTAAACGAACCGTCTTGACGAATTCTAACTATACATACCTTCACTAGTAGAATACCTATCACGACTTGGCCAGAACATGTCAAAATGTGATTATGTCTAAAATTGACCATATCTTTTTGTTGTCTAAAATTGACCATATCTTTTTTTCTGATGATTCAAAGTGGTCCGAATTGTATTTAAACGAACCGTCTTGACGAATTCTAACTATACATACCTTCACTAGTAGAATATCTATCACGACTTGGCCAGAACATGTCAAAATGTGATTTTGTCTAAAATTGACAATATCTTTTTGTTGTCTAAAATTGCCCATAGCTTTTTTTCTAATGATTCAAAGTGGTCCGAATTGTATTTAAACGAACCGTCTTGACGAATTCTAACTATACATACCTTCACTAGTAGAATATCTATCACGACTTGGCCAGAACATGTCAAAATGTGATTTTGTCTAAAATTGACAATATCTTTTTGTTGTCTAAAATTGCCCATAGCTTTTTTTCTAATGATTCAAAGTGGTCCGAGTTGTATTTAAACGAACCGTCTTGACGAATTCTAACTATATATACCTTCACTAGTAGAATATCTATCACGACTTGGCCAGAACATGTCAAAATGTGATTTTGTCTAAAATTGACAATATCTTTTTGTTGTCTAAAATTGCCCATAGCTTTTTTTCTAATGATTCAAAGTGGTCCGAATTGTATTTAAACGAACCGTCTTGACGAATTCTAACTATATATACCTTCACTAGTAGAATATCTATCACGACTTGGCCAGAACATGTCAAAATGTGATTTTGTCTAAAATTGACAATATCTTTTGTTGTCTAAAATTGCCCATAGCTTTTTTTCTAATGATTCAAAGTGGTCCGAATTGTATTTAAACGAACCGTCTTGACGAATTCTAACTACACATACCTTCACTAGAAGAATATCTATCACGACTTGGCCAGAACATGTCAAAATGTGATTTTGTCTAAAATTGACAATATCTTTTTGTTGTCTAAAATTGCCCATAGCTTTTTTTCTAATGATTCAAAGTGGTCCGAATTGTATTTAAACGAACCGTCTTGACGAATTATAACTATATATACCTTCACTAGTAGAATATCTATCACGACTTGGCCAGAACATGTCAAAATGTGATTTTGTCTAAAATTGACAATATCTTTTTGTTGTCTAAAATTGACCATAGCTTTTTTTTCTAATGATTCAAAGTGGTCCGAATTGTATTTAAACGAACCGTCTTGACGAATTCTAACTATACATTCCTTTACTAGTAGAATATCTATCACGACTTGGCCAGAACATGTCAAAATGTGATTTTGTCTAAAATTGACAATATCTTTTTGTTGTCTAAAATTGCCCATAGCTTTTTTTCTAATGATTCAAAGTGGTCCGAATTGTATTTAAACGAACCGTCTTGACGAATTCTAACTATACATACCTTCACTAGTAGAATATCTATCACGACTTGGCCAGAACATGTCAAAATGTGATTTTGTCTAAAATTGACAATATCTTTTTGTTGTCTAAAATTGCCCATAGCTTTTTTTCTAATGATTCAAAGTGGTCCGAATTGTATTTAAACGAACCGTCTTGACGAATTCTAACTATATATACCTTCACTAGTAGAATATCTATCACGACTTGGCCAGAACATGTCAAAATGTGATTTTGTCTAAAATTGACAATATCTTTTTGTTGTCTAAAATTGACCATAGCTTTTTTTTTCTAATGATTCAAAGTGGTCCGAATTGTATTTAAACGAACCGTCTTGACGAATTCTAACTATACATTCCTTTACTAGTAGAATATCTATCACGACTTGGCCAGAACATGTCAAAATGTGATTTTGTCTAAAATTGACAATATCTTTTTGTTGTCTAAAATTGCCCATAGCTTTTTTTCTAATGATTCAAAGTGGTCCGAATTGTATTTAAACGAACCGTCTTGACGAATTCTAACTATACATACCTTCACTAGTAGAATATCTATCACGACTTGGCCAGAACATGTCAAAATGTGATTTTGTCTAAAATTGACAATATCTTTTTGTTGTCTAAAATTGCCCATAGCTTTTTTTCTAATGATTCAAAGTGGTCCGAATTGTATTTAAACGAACCGTCTTGACGAATTCTAACTATATATACCTTCACTAGTAGAATATCTATCACGACTTGGCCAGAACATGTCAAAATGTGATTTTGTCTAAAATTGACAATATCTTTTTGTTGTCTAAAATTGACCATAGCTTTTTTTTCTAATGATTCAAAGTGGTCCGAATTGTATTTAAACGAACCGTCTTGACGAATTCTAACCATACATTCCTTTACTAGTAGAATATCTATCACGACTTGGCCAGAACATGTCAAAATGTGATTTTGTCTAAAATTGACAATATCTTTTTGTTGTCTAAAATTGCCCATAGCTTTTTTTCTAATGATTCAAAGTGGTCCGAATTGTATTTAAACGAACCGTCTTGACGAATTCTAACTATACATACCTTCACTAGTAGAATATCTATCACGACTTGGCCAGAACATGTCAAAATGTGATTTTGTCTAAAATTGACAATATCTTTTTGTTGTCTAAAATTGACCATAGTTTTTTTTCTAATGATTCAAAGTGGTCCGAATTGTATTTAAACGAACCGTCTTGACGAATTCTAACTATACATACCTTCACTAGTAGAATATCTATCACGACTTGGCCAGAACATGTCAAAATGTGATTATGTCTAAAATTGACCATATCTTTTTGTTGTCTAAAATTGACCATATCTTTTTTTCTGATGATTCAAAGTGGTCCGAATTGTATTTAAACGAACCGTCTTGACGAATTCTAACTATATATACCTTCACTAGTAGAATATCTATCACGACTTGGCCAGAACATGTCAAAATGTGATTTTGTCTAAAATTGACAATATCTTTTTGTTGTCTAAAATTGACCATAGCTTTTTTTTCTAATGATTTAAAGTGGTCCGAATTGTATTTAAACGAACCGTCTTGACGAATTCTAACTATACATACCTTCACTAGTAGAATATCTATCACGACTTGGCCAGAACATGTCAAAATGTGATTTTGTCTAAAATTGACAATATCTTTTTGTTGTCTAAAATTGACCATAGTTTTTTTTCTAATGATTCAAAGTGGTCCGAATTGTATTTAAACGAACCGTCTTGACGAATTCTAACTATACATACCTTCACTAGTAGAATATCTATCACGACTTGGCCAGAACATGTCAAAATGTGATTTTGTCTAAAATTGACAATATCTTTTTGTTGTCTAAAATTGCCCATAGCTTTTTTTCTAATGATTCAAAGTGGTCCGAATTGTATTTAAACGAACCGTCTTGACGAATTCTAACTATATATACCTTCACTAGTAGAATATCTATCACGACTTGGCCAGAACATGTCAAAATGTGATTTTGTCTAAAATTGACAATATCTTTTTGTTGTCTAAAATTGACCATAGCTTTTTTTTCTAATGATTCAAAGTGGTCCGAATTGTATTTAAACGAACCGTCTTGACGAATTCTAACTATACATTCCTTTACTAGTAGAATATCTATCACGACTTGGCCAGAACATGTCAAAATGTGATTTTGTCTAAAATTGACAATATCTTTTTGTTGTCTAAAATTGCCCATAGCTTTTTTTCTAATGATTCAAAGTGGTCCGAATTGTATTTAAACGAACCGTCGTGACGAATTCTAACTATACATACCTTCACTAGTAGAATATCTATCACGACTTGGCCAGAACATGTCAAAATGTGATTTTGTCTAAAATTTACAATATGTTTTTGTTGTCTAAAATTGCCCATAGCTTTTTTTCTAATGATTCAAAGTGGTCCGAATTGTATTTAAACGAACCGTCTTGACGAATTCTAACTATACATACCTTCACTAGTAGAATACCTATCACGACTTGGCCAGAACATGTCAAAATGTGATTATGTCTAAAATTGACCATATCTTTTTGTTGTCTAAAATTGACCATATCTTTTTTTCTGATGATTCAAAGTGGTCCGAATTGTATTTAAACGAACCGTCTTGACGAATTCTAACTATATATACCTTCACTAGTAGAATATCTATCACGACTTGGCCAGAACATGTCAAAATGTGATTTTGTCTAAAATTGACAATATCTTTTTGTTGTCTAAAATTGACCATAGCTTTTTTTTCTAATGATTTAAAGTGGTCCGAATTGTATTTAAACGAACCGTCTTGACGAATTCTAACTATTCATACCTTCACTAGTAGAATATCTATCACGACTTGGCCAGAACATGTTAAAATGTGATTTTGTCTAAAATTGACAATATCTTTTTGTTGTCTAAAATTGACCATAGTTTTTTTTCTAATGATTCAAAGTGGTCCGAATTGTATTTAAACGAACCGTCTTGACGAATTCTAACTATACATACCTTCACTAGTAGAATATCTATCACAACTTGGCCAGAACATGTCAAAATGTGATTTTGTCTAAAATTGACAATATCTTTTTGTTGTCTAAAATTGCCCATAGCTTTTTTTCTAATGATTCAAAGTGGTCCGAATTGTATTTAAACGAACCGTCTTGACGAATTCTAACTATATATACCTTCACTAGTAGAATATCTATCACGACTTGGCCAGAACATGTCAAAATGTGATTTTGTCTAAAATTGACAATATCTTTTTGTTGTCTAAAATTGACCATAGCTTTTTTTTCTAATGATTCAAAGTGGTCCGAATTGTATTTAAACGAACCGTCTTGACGAATTCTAGCTATACATTCCTTTACTAGTAGAATATCTATCACGACTTGGCTAGAACATGTCAAAATGTGATTTTGTCTAAAATTGACAATATCTTTTTGTTGTCTAAAATTGCCCATAGCTTTTTTTCTAATGATTCAAAGTGGTCCGAATTGTATTTAAACGAACCGTCTTGACGAATTCTAACTATACATACCTTCACTAGTAGAATATCTATCACGACTTGGCCAGAACATGTCAAAATGTGATTTTGTCTAAAATTGACAATATCTTTTTGTTGTCTAAAATTGCCCATAGCTTTTTTTCTAATGATTCAAAGTGGTCCGAATTGTATTTAAACGAACCGTCTTGACGAATTCTAACTATATATACCTTCACTAGTAGAATATCTATCACGACTTGGCCAGAACATGTCAAAATGTGATTTTGTCTAAAATTGACAATATCTTTTTGTTGTCTAAAATTGACCATAGCTTTTTTTTCTAATGATTCAAAGTGGTCCGAATTGTATTTAAACGAACCGTCTTGACGAATTCTAACTATATATACCTTCACTAGTAGAATATCTATCACGACTTGGCCAGAACATGTCAAAATGTGATTTTGTCTAAAATTGACAATATCTTTTTGTTGTCTAAAATTGACCATAGCTTTTTTTTCTAATGATTCAAAGTGGTCCGAATTGTATTTAAACGAACCGTCTTGACGAATTCTAACTATACATTCCTTTACTAGTAGAATATCTATCACGACTTGGCCAGAACATGTCAAAATGTGATTTTGTCTAAAATTGACAATATCTTTTTGTTGTCTAAAATTGCCCATAGCTTTTTTTCTAATGATTCAAAGTGGTCCGAATTGTATTTAAACGAACCGTCTTGACGAATTCTAACTATACATACCTTCACTAGTAGAATATCTATCACGACTTGGCCAGAACATGTCAAAATGTGATTTTGTCTAAAATTGACAATATCTTTTTGTTGTCTAAAATTGACCATAGTTTTTTTTCTAATGATTCAAAGTGGTCCGAATTGTATTTAAACGAACCGTCTTGACGAATTCTAACTATACATACCTTCACTAGTAGAATATCTATCACGACTTGGCCAGAACATGTCAAAATGTGATTTTGTCTAAAATTGACAATATCTTTTTGTTGTCTAAAATTGCCCATAGCTTTTTTTCTAATGATTCAAAGTGGTCCGAATTGTATTTAAACGAACCGTCTTGACGAATTCTAACTATACATACCTTCACTAGTAGAATATCTATCACGACTTGGCCAGAATATGTCAAAATGTGATTTTGTCTAAAATTGACAATATCTTTTTGTTGTCTAAAATTGACCATAGCTTTTTTTTCTAATGATTCAAAGTGGTCCGAATTGTATTTAAACGAACCGTCTTGACGAATTCTAACTATATATACCTTCACTAGTAGAATATCTATCACGACTTGGCCAGAACATGTCAAAATGTGATTTTGTCTAAAATTGACAATATCTTTTTGTTGTCTAAAATTGACCATAGCTTTTTTTTCTAATGATTCAAAGTGGTCCGAATTGTATTTAAACGAACCGTCTTGACGAATTCTAACTATACATTCCTTTACTAGTAGAATATCTATCACGACTTGGCCAGAACATGTCAAAATGTGATTTTGTCTAAAATTGACAATATCTTTTTGTTGTCTAAAATTGACCATAGTTTTTTTCTAATGATTCAAAGTGGTCCGAATTGTATTTAAACGAACCGTCTTGACGAATTCTAACTATATATACCTTCACTAGTAGAATATCTATCACGACTTGGCCAGAACATGTCAAAATGTGATTTTGTCTAAAATTGACAATATCTTTTTGTTGTCTAAAATTGACCATAGCTTTTTTTTCTAATGATTCAAAGTGGTCCGAATTGTATTTAAACGAACCGTCTTGACGAATTCTAACTATACATTCCTTTACTAGTAGAATATCTATCACGACTTGGCCAGAACATGTCAAAATGTGATTTTGTCTAAAATTGACAATATCTTTTTGTTGTCTAAAATTGCCCATAGCTTTTTTTCTAATGATTCAAAGTGGTCCGAATTGTATTTAAACGAACCGTCTTGACGAATTCTAACTATACATACCTTCACTAGTAGAATATCTATCACGACTTGGCCAGAACATGTCAAAATGTGATTTTGTCTAAAATTGACAATATCTTTTTGTTGTCTAAAATTGACCATAGTTTTTTTTCTAATGATTCAAAGTGGTCCGAATTGTATTTAAACGAACCGTCTTGACGAATTCTAACTATACATACCTTCACTAGTAGAATATCTATCACGACTTGGCCAGAACATGTCAAAATGTGATTTTGTCTAAAATTGACAATATCTTTTTGTTGTCTAAAATTGCCCATAGCTTTTTTTCTAATGATTCAAAGTGGTCCGAATTGTATTTAAACGAACCGTCTTGACGAATTCTAACTATATATACCTTCACTAGTAGAATATCTATCACGACTTGGCCAGAACATGTCAAAATGTGATTTTGTCTAAAATTGACAATATCTTTTTGTTGTCTAAAATTGACCATAGCTTTTTTTTCTAATGATTCAAAGTGGTCCGAATTGTATTTAAACGAACCGTCTTGACGAATTCTAGCTATACATTCCTTTACTAGTAGAATATCTATCACGACTTGGCCAGAACATGTCAAAATGTGATTTTGTCTAAAATTGACAATATCTTTTTGTTGTCTAAAATTGCCCATAGCTTTTTTTCTAATGATTCAAAGTGGTCCGAATTGTATTTAAACGAACCGTCTTGACGAATTCTAACTATACATACCTTCACTAGTAGAATATCTATCACGACTTGGCCAGAACATGTCAAAATGTGATTTTGTCTAAAATTGACAATATCTTTTTGTTGTCTAAAATTGCCCATAGCTTTTTTTCTAATGATTCAAAGTGGTCCGAATTGTATTTAAACGAACCGTCTTGACGAATTCTAACTATATATACCTTCACTAGTAGAATATCTATCACGACTTGGCCAGAACATGTCAAAATGTGATTTTGTCTAAAATTGACAATATCTTTTTGTTGTCTAAAATTGACCATAGCTTTTTTTTCTAATGATTCAAAGTGGTCCGAATTGTATTTAAACGAACCGTCTTGACGAATTCTAACTATATATACCTTCACTAGTAGAATATCTATCACGACTTGGCCAGAACATGTCAAAATGTGATTTTGTCTAAAATTGACAATATCTTTTTGTTGTCTAAAATTGACCATAGCTTTTTTTCTAATGATTCAAAGTGGTCCGAATTGTATTTAAACGAACCGTCTTGACGAATTCTAACTATACATTCCTTTACTAGTAGAATATCTATCACGACTTGGCCAGAACATGTCAAAATGTGATTTTGTCTAAAATTGACAATATCTTTTTGTTGTCTAAAATTGCCCATAGCTTTTTTTCTAATGATTCAAAGTGGTCCGAATTGTATTTAAACGAACCGTCTTGACGAATTCTAACTATACATACCTTCACTAGTAGAATATCTATCACGACTTGGCCAGAACATGTCAAAATGTGATTTTGTCTAAAATTGACAATATCTTTTTGTTGTCTAAAATTGACCATAGTTTTTTTTCTAATGATTCAAAGTGGTCCGAATTGTATTTAAACGAACCGTCTTGACGAATTCTAACTATACATACCTTCACTAGTAGAATATCTATCACGACTTGGCCAGAACATGTCAAAATGTGATTTTGTCTAAAATTGACAATATCTTTTTGTTGTCTAAAATTGCCCATAGCTTTTTTTCTAATGATTCAAAGTGGTCCGAATTGTATTTAAGAGAGCCTCTCTGTTAGGATCAAGCAGTCCTCAGTGGGAGCCTGCCCCGGGGCAAAAATTTCTGATTTGGTTATCCAAAATTTAATTTGGGGTACCCATGCGCACTATGAAGAAAATTAGAAGGTCAATTTTGTTATAAAATTTTTTTCCTTGTCTGGGCATGCAAATGTATGGAAAAAGTTGAAGTCCCCATAACTTTCTTTAATATCAATATTTGCCAATTTTCTTTTTTTTAATGGAATCAACGTTGGATTCTGAACAAAATCAGCCCAGATGTCTTTCAGTCAACTATTTTTTTCACATCGAAAAATTACTTTTAATATTTGAATTTGACGGTTAAGCACCTTATACTCATTTGTGTGTGGGTGTTATATCTCAAAATGTAGAGCATTAAAAACTGTATAACATATATTCTTTTCGCTTCGTGTGCACTACCCCTAAGGGGTGGAAAATAGGCTCAAATATGGGTACCTCGGATATGTAGGATTCAAGGAATGCGTGAAAAGAAGTTAAATTCTTGCTGTAACATAAAATGAACCATTTCATTCGATTCAGCACGTGCTTCTTTTCAAAAAAGCTCCATATCAAAATTTCATAAAATTATCATCTTCCATGAAAAAAAGCATTTTCGATTTTTCAGCCATTGTCAGAAAATGACCTAAAACTATTCGAATCGCTGTATTTTCAATGTTTTCAGTGAGAACAGAATGCGGATAGTACTATTCAGTACGCGACAAAATTCTCTACAACATAAAAATATTTAAATCTGGATATGGCGTCCCTAACAATGACAGTATCGATTATCCTATGGCGGTCGCGTCAAAACTGACAGATCCGCATTTTACAACTTCTCGTGCAATCTTAATGTTTCTTACTCATCCAATGCATCATTCTGTTCCACAAAGCACACAAAGGTCAGGACCGATGTTTGTTTTACAGATCTACCGTGGTAAAAGCCCGCAAAAGGGTTTGCACGCGCGCGGCTTCGAACCTGGGACCCATGACTTTCGACGTGCACAACCAATTGGCTAAAATGACGTTATAAAATTCATTTCTGGAAAATGACAAAACCAATCTTAAAGGTTGACCTATCAGCCGATAGCTATTTTTGCGCTCTATCGAAATAAATATATCCGCCAAACAGTGTAAATTAAAGGTAAGGTCAAATAAGTGGCCAAAATATTCGAACCCAAAAAAGTAGATCAAAAAAGCTATTCATCATAACGTGATGTATGGGAAAGTTGTTCGTCTGAGCGAAAGCTATAGAATGCCATATAACATGTGGGGATAAGTTCAATCCGCGAGCAATAAAGGCTGCGTTAATGTATCACCAACAAATTTACTTTTCAAAGGACTTCAGGGCACTTTTTCGGTACTCCAGCCGAATAGATAATAGTGACTGATAAAGAATGTCCTCTCTATTAGTAAGAGTACCTAAAAAGTGCCCTGGAGTCCGTTGAAAAGTCAATATTTTAGGGGGACATTTTCGCGGCTGTTATTGCCCGCGGATTGAACTTGTCCCCACATGTTATATGCCATTCTATAGCTTTCGCTCAGACGAACAACTTTCCCATACATCACGTTATCATGAATAGCTTTATTGATCTACTTTTTTGGGTTCGAATATTTTGGCCAATTATTTGACCTTACCGTCAATTTACACTGTTTGGCGGATATATTTATTTCCATAGAGCGCAAAAATAGCTATCGGCTGATAGGTCAACCTTTAAGATTGGTTTTGGCATTTTCCAGAAATGAATTTTTTAATGTCATTTTGGCCAATGGGTTGTGCACGAAAGTCATGGGTCCCAGGTTCGAAGCCGCGCGCGTGCAAACCCTTTTGCGGGCTTTTACCACGGGAGATCTGTAAAACAAACATCGGTCCTGACCTTTGTGAGCTTCGTGGAGCAGAATGATGCATTGGATGAGTAAGAAACATTAAGATTGCACGAGAAGTTGTAAAATGCGGATCTGTCAGTTTTGACGCGACCGCCATAGGATAATCGATACTGTCATTGTTAGGGACGCCATATCCAGATGTAAATATTTTTATGTTGTAGAGAATTTTGTCGCGTACTGAATAGTACTATCCGCATTCTGTTCTCACTGAAAACATTGAAAATACAGCGATTCGAATAGTTTTAGGTCATTTTCTGACAATGGCTGAAAAATCGAAAAATGTATTTTTTTCATGGAAGATGATAATTTTATGAAATTTTGATATGGAGCTTTTTTGAATAGAAGCACGTGCTGAATCGAATGAAATGGTTCATTTTATGTTACAACAAGAATTTAACTTCTTTTTACGCATTCCTTGAATCCTACATATCCGAGGTACCCATATTTGAGCCTATTTTCCACCCCTTAGGGGTAGTGCACACGAAGCGAAAAGAATATATGTTATACAGTTTTTAATGCTCTACATTTTGAGATATAACACCCACACACAAATGACTATAAGGTACTTACCCGTCAAATTCAAATATTAAAAGTAATTTTTCGATGTGAAAAAAATAGTTGACTGAAAGACATCTGTGCTGATTTTGTTCAGAATCCAACGTTGATTCCGTTAATAAAAAGAAAATTGAAAAATATTGAGTTTGAAGCGAGATACATCAATTCAGAAATTATCCATACTTTTACCTGTTCACGGAAAAATATTTTTTGAAAAAAAATTTTTGCCATTTAATATTGTTACTGGGGCCCAGTGCCATGCCCGACTATGTTTTCACATTCGAAATCCAACGTCTGGATCTGGGGCACGCCCTACTGGAGGCATACAGAGAGGCTCTCTTAACCAGATTATTGGCCTGGTTTTTTCTTCATTCTTGTAGTAGGAAGCTGAAATTTTTCCAGGTGGTTTCTAGGCCCCTATGGACTGTCCATGCAAAATTTCACGTCGATTGAACAAAATTTTTGACGACCACGACTACGCAGCCGATGGTCATAAATTCCGAAGGCTATAAATCAGCAAAAAAATATTTTTATACTTGAGGACAATAACTTTATGTATTATAGGCTTGTTCTACGAAAAATTTGTAGGTGTTTACGCCCCTAAGACATGTCGATTGGAAACTGTTTGCTTCGATTTTGACTACTCAGAAGATGAACACGAAATTCTGATTTAACCAGATTATTGGCCTGTTTTTTTCTTCATTCTTGTAGTAGGAAGCTGAAATTTTTCCAGGTGGTTTCTAGGCCCCTATGGACTGTCCATGCAAAATTTCACGTCGATTGAACAAAATTTTTGACGACCACGACTACGCAGCCGATGGTCATAAATTCCGAAGGCTATAAATCAGCAAAAAAATATTTTTATACTTGAGGACAATAACTTTATGTATTATAGGCTTGTTCTACGAAAAATTTGTAGGTGTTTACGCCCATAAGACATGTCGATTGGAAACTGTTTGCTTCGATTTTGACTACTCAGAAGATGAACACGAAATTCTGATTTAACCAGATTATTGGCCTGGTTTTTTCTTCATTCTTGTAGTAGGAAGCTGAAATTTTTCCAGGTGGTTTCTAGGCCCCTATGGACTGTCCATGCAAAATTTCACGTCGATTGAACAAAATTTTTGACGACCACGACTACGCAGCCGATGGTCATAAATTCCGAAGGCTATAAATCAGCAAAAAAATATTTTTATACTTGAGGACAATAACTTTATGTATTATAGGCTTGTTCTACGAAAAATTTGTAGGTGTTTACGCCCATAAGACATGTCGATTGGAAACTGTTTGCTTCGATTTTGACTACTCAGAAGATGAACACGAAATTCTGATTTAACCAGATTATTGGCCTGTTTTTTTCTTCATTCTTGTAGTAGGAAGCTGAAATTTTTCCAGGTGGTTTCTAGGCCCCTATGGACTGTCCATGCAAAATTTCACGTCGATTGAACAAAATTTTTGACGACCACGACTACGCAGCCGATGGTCATAAATTCCGAAGGCTATAAATCAGCAAAAAAATATTTTTATACTTGAGGACAATAACTTTATGTATTATAGGCTTGTTCTACGAAAAATTTTTAGGTGTTTACGCCCATAAGACATGTCGATTGGAAACTGTTTGCTTCGATTTTGACTACTCAGAAGATGAACACGAAATTCTGATTTAACCAGATTATTGGCCTGTTTTTTTCTTCATTCTTGTAGTAGGAAGCTGAAATTTTTCCAGGTGGTTTCTAGGCCCCTATGGACTGTCCATGCAAAATTTCACGTCGATTGAACAAAATTTTTGACGACCACGACTACGCAGCCGATGGTCATAAATTCCGAAGGCTATAAATCAGCAAAAAAATATTTTTATACTTGAGGAAAATAACTTTATGTATTATAGGCTTGTTCTACGAAAAATTTGTAGGTGTTTACGCCCATAAGACATGTCGATTGGAAACTGTTTGCTTCGATTTTGACTACTCAGAAGATGAACACGAAATTCTGATTTAACCAGATTATTGGCCTGGTTTTTTCTTCATTCTTGTAGTAGGAAGCTGAAATTTTTCCAGGTGGTTTCTAGGCCCCTATGGACTGTCCATGCAAAATTTCACGTCGATTGAACAAAAGTTTTGACGACCACGACTACGCAGCCGATGGTCATAAATTCCGAAGGCTATAAATCAGCAAAAAAATATTTTTATACTTGAGGACAATAACTTTATGTATTATAGGCTTGTTTTACGAAAAATTTGTAGGTGTTTACGCCCCTAAGACATGTCGATTGGAAACTGTTTGCTTCGATTTTGACTACTCAGAAGATGAACACGAAATTCTGATTTAACCAGATTATTGGCCTGTTTTTTTCTTCATTCTTGTAGTAGGAAGCTGAAATTTTTCCAGGTGGTTTCTAGGCCCCTATGGACTGTCCATGCAAAATTTCACGTCGATTGAACAAAATTTTTGACGACCACGACTACGCAGCCGATGGTCATAAATTCCGAAGGCTATAAATCAGCAAAAAAATATTTTTATACTTGAGGACAATAACTTTATGTATTATAGGCTTGTTCTACGAAAAATTTGTAGGTGTTTACGCCCATAAGACATGTCGATTGGAAACTGTTTGCTTCGATTTTGACTACTCAGAAGATGAACACGAAATTCTGATTTAACCAGATTATTGGCCTGGTTTTTTCTTCATTCTTGTAGTAGGAAGCTGAAATTTTTCCAGGTGGTTTCTAGGCCCCTATGGACTGTCCATGCAAAATTTCACGTCGATTGAACAAAATTTTTGACGACCACGACTACGCAGCCGATGGTCATAAATTCCGAAGGCTATAAATCAGCAAAAAAATATTTTTATACTTGAGGACAATAACTTTATGTATTATAGGCTTGTTCTACGAAAAATTTGTAGGTGTTTACGCCCATAAGACATGTCGATTGGAAACTGTTTGCTTCGATTTTGACTACTCAGAAGATGAACACGAAATTCTGATTTAACCAGATTATTGGCCTGGTTTTTTCTTCATTCTTGTAGTAGGAAGCTGAAATTTTTCCAGGTGGTTTCTAGGCCCCTATGGACTGTCCATGCAAAATTTCACGTCGATTGAACAAAAGTTTTGACGACCACGACTACGCAGCCGATGGTCATAAATTCCGAAGGCTATAAATCAGCAAAAAAATATTTTTATACTTGAGGACAATAACTTTATGTATTATAGGCTTGTTTTACGAAAAATTTGTAGGTGTTTACGCCCCTAAGACATGTCGATTGGAAACTGTTTGCTTCGATTTTGACTACTCAGAAGATGAACACGAAATTCTGATTTAACCAGATTATTGGCCTGTTTTTTTCTTCATTCTTGTAGTAGGAAGCTGAAATTTTTCCAGGTGGTTTCTAGGCCCCTATGGACTGTCCATGCAAAATTTCACGTCGATTGAACAAAATTTTTGACGACCACGACTACGCAGCCGATGGTCATAAATTCCGAAGGCTATAAATCAGCAAAAAAATATTTTTATACTTGAGGACAATAACTTTATGTATTATAGGCTTGTTCTACGAAAAATTTGTAGGTGTTTACGCCCATAAGACATGTCGATTGGAAACTGTTTGCTTCGATTTTGACTACTCAGAAGATGAACACGAAATTCTGATTTAACCAGATTATTGGCCTGGTTTTTTCTTCATTCTTGTAGTAGGAAGCTGAAATTTTTCCAGGTGGTTTCTAGGCCCCTATGGACTGTCCATGCAAAATTTCACGTCGATTGAACAAAATTTTTGACGACCACGACTACGCAGCCGATGGTCATAAATTCCGAAGGCTATAAATCAGCAAAAAAATATTTTTATACTTGAGGACAATAACTTTATGTATTATAGGCTTGTTCTACGAAAAATTTGTAGGTGTTTACGCCCATAAGACATGTCGATTGGAAACTGTTTGCTTCGATTTTGACTACTCAGAAGATGAACACGAAATTCTGATTTAACCAGATTATTGGCCTGTTTTTTTCTTCATTCTTGTAGTAGGAAGCTGAAATTTTTCCAGGTGGTTTCTAGGCCCCTATGGACTGTCCATGCAAAATTTCACGTCGATTGAACAAAATTTTTGACGACCACGACTACGCAGCCGATGGTCATAAATTCCGAAGGCTATAAATCAGCAAAAAAATATTTTTATACTTGAGGACAATAACTTTATGTATTATAGGCTTGTTCTACGAAAAATTTGTAGGTGTTTACGCCCATAAGACATGTCGATTGGAAACTGTTTGCTTCGATTTTGACTACCCAGAAGATGAACACGAAATTCTGATTTAACCAGATTATTGGCCTGTTTTTTTCTTCATTCTTGTAGTAGGAAGCTGAAATTTTTCCAGGTGGTTTCTAGGCCCCTATGGACTGTCCATGCAAAATTTCACGTCGATTGAACAAAATTTTTGACGACCACGACTACGCAGCCGATGGTCATAAATTCCGAAGGCTATAAATCAGCAAAAAAATATTTTTATACTTGAGGACAATAACTTTATGTATTATAGGCTTGTTCTACGAAAAATTTGTAGGTGTTTACGCCCATAAGACATGTCGATTGGAAACTGTTTGCTTCGATTTTGACTACCCAGAAGATGAACACGAAATTCTGATTTAACCAGATTATTGGCCTGTTTTTTTCTTCATTCTTGTAGTAGGAAGCTGAAATTTTTCCAGGTGGTTTCTAGGCCCCTATGGACTGTCCATGCAAAATTTCACGTCGATTGAACAAAATTTTTGACGACCACGACTACGCAGCCGATGGTCATAAATTCCGAAGGCTATAAATCAGCAAAAAAATATTTTTATACTTGAGGACAATAACTTTATGTATTATAGGCTTGTTCTACGAAAAATTTGTAGGTGTTTACGCCCATAAGACATGTCGATTGGAAACTGTTTGCTTCGATTTTGACTACTCAGAAGATGAACACGAAATTCTGATTTAACCAGATTATTGGCCTGGTTTTTTCTTCATTCTTGTAGTAGGAAGCTGAAATTTTTCCAGGTGGTTTCTAGGCCCCTATGGACTGTCCATGCAAAATTTCACGTCGATTGAACAAAATTTTTGACGACCACGACTACGCAGCCGATGGTCATAAATTCCGAAGGCTATAAATCAGCAAAAAAATATTTTTATACTTGAGGAAAATAACTTTATGTATTATAGGCTTGTTCTACGAAAAATTTGTAGGTGTTTACGCCCATAAGACATGTCGATTGGAAACTGTTTGCTTCGATTTTGACTACTCAGAAGATGAACACGAAATTCTGATTTAACCAGATTATTGGCCTGGTTTTTTCTTCATTCTTGTAGTAGGAAGCTGAAATTTTTCCAGGTGGTTTCTAGGCCCCTATGGACTGTCCATGCAAAATTTCACGTCGATTGAACAAAAGTTTTGACGACCACGACTACGCAGCCGATGGTCATAAATTCCGAAGGCTATAAATCAGCAAAAAAATATTTTTATACTTGAGGACAATAACTTTATGTATTATAGGCTTGTTTTACGAAAAATTTGTAGGTGTTTACGCCCCTAAGACATGTCGATTGGAAACTGTTTGCTTCGATTTTGACTACTCAGAAGATGAACACGAAATTCTGATTTAACCAGATTATTGGCCTGTTTTTTTCTTCATTCTTGTAGTAGGAAGCTGAAATTTTTCCAGGTGGTTTCTAGGCCCCTATGGACTGTCCATGCAAAATTTCACGTCGATTGAACAAAATTTTTGACGACCACGACTACGCAGCCGATGGTCATAAATTCCGAAGGCTATAAATCAGCAAAAAAATATTTTTATACTTGAGGACAATAACTTTATGTATTATAGGCTTGTTCTACGAAAAATTTGTAGGTGTTTACGCCCATAAGACATGTCGATTGGAAACTGTTTGCTTCGATTTTGACTACTCAGAAGATGAACACGAAATTCTGATTTAACCAGATTATTGGCCTGGTTTTTTCTTCATTCTTGTAGTAGGAAGCTGAAATTTTTCCAGGTGGTTTCTAGGCCCCTATGGACTGTCCATGCAAAATTTCACGTCGATTGAACAAAATTTTTGACGACCACGACTACGCAGCCGATGGTCATAAATTCCGAAGGCTATAAATCAGCAAAAAAATATTTTTATACTTGAGGACAATAACTTTATGTATTATAGGCTTGTTCTACGAAAAATTTGTAGGTGTTTACGCCCATAAGACATGTCGATTGGAAACTGTTTGCTTCGATTTTGACTACTCAGAAGATGAACACGAAATTCTGATTTAACCAGATTATTGGCCTGGTTTTTTCTTCATTCTTGTAGTAGGAAGCTGAAATTTTTCCAGGTGGTTTCTAGGCCCCTATGGACTGTCCATGCAAAATTTCACGTCGATTGAACAAAAGTTTTGACGACCACGACTACGCAGCCGATGGTCATAAATTCCGAAGGCTATAAATCAGCAAAAAAATATTTTTATACTTGAGGACAATAACTTTATGTATTATAGGCTTGTTTTACGAAAAATTTGTAGGTGTTTACGCCCCTAAGACATGTCGATTGGAAACTGTTTGCTTCGATTTTGACTACTCAGAAGATGAACACGAAATTCTGATTTAACCAGATTATTGGCCTGTTTTTTTCTTCATTCTTGTAGTAGGAAGCTGAAATTTTTCCAGGTGGTTTCTAGGCCCCTATGGACTGTCCATGCAAAATTTCACGTCGATTGAACAAAATTTTTGACGACCACGACTACGCAGCCGATGGTCATAAATTCCGAAGGCTATAAATCAGCAAAAAAATATTTTTATACTTGAGGACAATAACTTTATGTATTATAGGCTTGTTCTACGAAAAATTTGTAGGTGTTTACGCCCATAAGACATGTCGATTGGAAACTGTTTGCTTCGATTTTGACTACTCAGAAGATGAACACGAAATTCTGATTTAACCAGATTATTGGCCTGGTTTTTTCTTCATTCTTGTAGTAGGAAGCTGAAATTTTTCCAGGTGGTTTCTAGGCCCCTGTGGACTGTCCATGCAAAATTTCACGTCGATTGAACAAAATTTTTGACGACCACGACTACGCAGCCGATGGTCATAAATTCCGAAGGCTATAAATCAGCAAAAAAATATTTTTATACTTGAGGACAATAACTTTATGTATTATAGGCTTGTTCTACGAAAAATTTGTAGGTGTTTACGCCCATAAGACATGTCGATTGGAAACTGTTTGCTTCGATTTTGACTACTCAGAAGATGAACACGAAATTCTGATTTAACCAGATTATTGGCCTGTTTTTTTCTTCATTCTTGTAGTAGGAAGCTGAAATTTTTCCAGGTGGTTTCTAGGCCCCTATGGACTGTCCATGCAAAATTTCACGTCGATTGAACAAAATTTTTGACGACCACGACTACGCAGCCGATGGTCATAAATTCCGAAGGCTATAAATCAGCAAAAAAATATTTTTATACTTGAGGACAATAACTTTATGTATTATAGGCTTGTTCTACGAAAAATTTGTAGGTGTTTACGCCCATAAGACATGTCGATTGGAAACTGTTTGCTTCGATTTTGACTACCCAGAAGATGAACACGAAATTCTGATTTAACCAGATTATTGGCCTGTTTTTTTCTTCATTCTTGTAGTAGGAAGCTGAAATTTTTCCAGGTGGTTTCTAGGCCCCTATGGACTGTCCATGCAAAATTTCACGTCGATTGAACAAAATTTTTGACGACCACGACTACGCAGCCGATGGTCATAAATTCCGAAGGCTATAAATCAGCAAAAAAATATTTTTATACTTGAGGACAATAACTTTATGTATTATAGGCTTGTTCTACGAAAAATTTGTAGGTGTTTACGCCCATAAGACATGTCGATTGGAAACTGTTTGCTTCGATTTTGACTACCCAGAAGATGAACACGAAATTCTGATTTAACCAGATTATTGGCCTGTTTTTTTCTTCATTCTTGTAGTAGGAAGCTGAAATTTTTCCAGGTGGTTTCTAGGCCCCTATGGACTGTCCATGCAAAATTTCACGTCGATTGAACAAAATTTTTGACGACCACGACTACGCAGCCGATGGTCATAAATTCCGAAGGCTATAAATCAGCAAAAAAATATTTTTATACTTGAGGACAATAACTTTATGTATTATAGGCTTGTTCTACGAAAAATTTGTAGGTGTTTACGCCCATAAGACATGTCGATTGGAAACTGTTTGCTTCGATTTTGACTACTCAGAAGATGAACACGAAATTCTGATTTAACCAGATTATTGGCCTGGTTTTTTCTTCATTCTTGTAGTAGGAAGCTGAAATTTTTCCAGGTGGTTTCTAGGCCCCTATGGACTGTCCATGCAAAATTTCACGTCGATTGAACAAAATTTTTGACGACCACGACTACGCAGCCGATGGTCATAAATTCCGAAGGCTATAAATCAGCAAAAAAATATTTTTATACTTGAGGACAATAACTTTATGTATTATAGGCTTGTTCTACGAAAAATTTGTAGGTGTTTACGCCCATAAGACATGTCGATTGGAAACTGTTTGCTTCGATTTTGACTACTCAGAAGATGAACACGAAATTCTGATTTAACCAGATTATTGGCCTGGTTTTTTCTTCATTCTTGTAGTAGGAAGCTGAAATTTTTCCAGGTGGTTTCTAGGCCCCTATGGACTGTCCATGCAAAATTTCACGTCGATTGAACAAAATTTTTGACGACCACGACTACGCAGCCGATGGTCATAAATTCCGAAGGCTATAAATCAGCAAAAAAATATTTTTATACTTGAGGACAATAACTTTATGTATTATAGGCTTGTTCTACGAAAAATTTGTAGGTGTTTACGCCCATAAGACATGTCGATTGGAAACTGTTTGCTTCGATTTTGACTACTCAGAAGATGAACACGAAATTCTGATTTAACCAGATTATTGGCCTGGTTTTTTCTTCATTCTTGTAGTAGGAAGCTGAAATTTTTCCAGGTGGTTTCTAGGCCCCTATGGACTGTCCATGCAAAATTTCACGTCGATTGAACAAAATTTTTGACGACCACGACTACGCAGCCGATGGTCATAAATTCCGAAGGCTATAAATCAGCAAAAAAATATTTTTATACTTGAGGACAATAACTTTATGTATTATAGGCTTGTTCTACGAAAAATTTGTAGGTGTTTACGCCCATAAGACATGTCGATTGGAAACTGTTTGCTTCGATTTTGACTACTCAGAAGATGAACACGAAATTCTGATTTAACCAGATTATTGGCCTGGTTTTTTCTTCATTCTTGTAGTAGGAAGCTGAAATTTTTCCAGGTGGTTTCTAGGCCCCTATGGACTGTCCATGCAAAATTTCACGTCGATTGAACAAAATTTTTGACGACCACGACTACGCAGCCGATGGTCATAAATTCCGAAGGCTATAAATCAGCAAAAAAATATTTTTATACTTGAGGACAATAACTTTATGTATTATAGGCTTGTTCTACGAAAAATTTGTAGGTGTTTACGCCCATAAGACATGTCGATTGGAAACTGTTTGCTTCGATTTTGACTACTCAGAAGATGAACACGAAATTCTGATTTAACCAGATTATTGGCCTGGTTTTTTCTTCATTCTTGTAGTAGGAAGCTGAAATTTTTCCAGGTGGTTTCTAGGCCCCTATGGACTGTCCATGCAAAATTTCACGTCGATTGAACAAAATTTTTGACGACCACGACTACGCAGCCGATGGTCATAAATTCCGAAGGCAATAAATCAGCAAAAAAATATTTTTATACTTGAGGACAATAACTTTATGTATTATAGGCTTGTTCTACGAAAAATTTGTATGTGTTTACGCCCCTAAGACATGTCGATTGGAAACTGTTTGCTTCGATTTTGACTACTCAGAAGATGAACACGAAATTCTGATTTAACCAGATTATTGACCTGTTTTTTTCTTCATTCTTGTAGTAGGAAGCTGAAATTTTTCCAGGTGGTTTCTAGGCCCCTATGGACTGTCCATGCAAAATTTCACGTCGATTGAACAAAATTTTTGACGACCACGACTACGCAGCCGATGGTCATAAATTCCGAAGGCTATAAATCAGCGAAAAAATATTTTTATACTTGAGGACAATAACTTTATGTATTATAGGCTTGTTCTACGAAAAATTTGTAGGTGTTTACGCCCCTAAGACATGTCGATTGGAAACTGTTTGCTTCGATTTTGACTACTCAGAAGATGAACACGAAATTCTGATTTAACCAGATTATTGACCTGTTTTTTTCTTCATTCTTGTAGTAGGAAGCTGAAATTTTTCCAGGTGGTTTCTAGGCCCCTATGGACTGTCCATGCAAAATTTCACGTCGATTGAACAAAATTTTTGACGACCACGATTACGCAGCCGATGGTCATAAATTCCGAAGGCTATAAATCAGCAAAAAAATATTTTTATACTTGAGGACAATAACTTTATGTATTATAGGCTTGTTCTACGAAAAATTTGTAGGTGTTTACGCCCCTAAGACATGTCGATTGGAAACTGTTTGCTTCGATTTTGACTACTCAGAAGATGAACACGAAATTCTGATTTAACCAGATTATTGACCTGTTTTTTTCTTCATTCTTGTAGTAGGAAGCTGAAATTTTTCCAGGTGGTTTCTAGGCCCCTATGGACTGTCCATGCAAAATTTCACGTCGATTGAACAAAATTTTTGACGACCACGACTAGGCAGCCGATGGTCATAAATTCCGAAGGCTATAAATCAGCGAAAAAATATTTTTATACTTGAGGACAATAACTTTATGTATTATAGGCTTGTTCTACGAAAAATTTGTAGGTGTTTACGCCCATAAGACATGTCGATTGGAAACTGTTTGCTTCGATTTTGACTACTCAGAAGATGAACACGAAATTCTGATTTAACCAGATTATTGGCCTGGTTTTTTCTTCATTCTTGTAGTAGGAAGCTGAAATTTTTCCAGGTGGTTTCTAGGCCCCTATGGACTGTCCATGCAAAATTTCACGTCGATTGAACAAAATTTTTGACGACCACGACTACGCAGCCGATGGTCATAAATTCCGAAGGCTATAAATCAGCAAAAAAATATTTTTATACTTGAGGACAATAACTTTATGTATTATAGGCTTGTTCTACGAAAAATTTGTAGGTGTTTACGCCCCTAAGACATGTCGATTGGAAACTGTTTGCTTCGATTTTGACTACTCAGAAGATGAACACGAAATTCTGATTTAACCAGATTATTGACCTGTTTTTTTCTTCATTCTTGTAGTAGGAAGCTGAAATTTTTCCAGGTGGTTTCTAGGCCCCTATGGACTGTCCATGCAAAATTTCACGTCGATTGAACAAAATTTTTGACGACCACGATTACGCAGCCGATGGTCATAAATTCCGAAGGCTATAAATCAGCAAAAAAATATTTTTATACTTGAGGACAATAACTTTATGTATTATAGGCTTGTTCTACGAAAAATTTGTAGGTGTTTACGCCCATAAGACATGTCGATTGGAAACTGTTTGCTTCGATTTTGACTACTCAGAAGATGAACACGAAATTCTGATTTAACCAGATTATTGGCCTGGTTTTTTCTTCATTCTTGTAGTAGGAAGCTGAAATTTTTCCAGGTGGTTTCTAGGCCCCTATGGACTGTCCATGCAAAATTTCACGTCGATTGAACAAAATTTTTGAAGACCACGACTACGCAGCCGATGGTCATAAATTCCGAAGGCTATAAATCAGCAAAAAAATATTTTTATACTTGAGGACAATAACTTTATGTATTATAGGCTTGTTCTACGAAAAATTTGTAGGTGTTTACGCCCCTAAGACATGTCGATTGGAAACTGTTTGCTTCGATTTTGACTACTCAGAAGATGAACACGAAATTCTGATTTAACCAGATTATTGACCTGTTTTTTTCTTCATTCTTGTAGTAGGAAGCTGAAATTTTTCCAGGTGGTTTCTAGGCCCCTATGGACTGTCCATGCAAAATTTCACGTCGATTGAACAAAATTTTTGACGACCACGACTACGCAGCCGATGGTCATAAATTCCGAAGGCTATAAATCAGCAAAAAAATATTTTTATACTTGAGGACAATAACTTTATGTATTATAGGCTTGTTCTACGAAAAATTTGTAGGTGTTTACGCCCATAAGACATGTCGATTGGAAACTGTTTGCTTCGATTTTGACTACTCAGAAGATGAACACGAAATTCTGATTTAACCAGATTATTGACCTGTTTTTTTCTTCATTCTTGTAGTAGGAAGCTGAAATTTTTCCAGGTGGTTTCTAGGCCCCTATGGACTGTCCATGCAAAATTTCACGTCGATTGAACAAAATTTTTGACGACCACGATTACGCAGCCGATGGTCATAAATTCCGAAGGCTATAAATCAGCAAAAAAATATTTTTATACTTGAGGACAATAACTTTATGTATTATAGGCTTGTTCTACGAAAAATTTGTAGGTGTTTACGCCCCTAAGACATGTCGATTGGAAACTGTTTGCTTCGATTTTGACTACTCAGAAGATGAACACGAAATTCTGATTTAACCAGATTATTGACCTGTTTTTTTCTTCATTCTTGTAGTAGGAAGCTGAAATTTTTCCAGGTGGTTTCTAGGCCCCTATGGACTGTCCATGCAAAATTTCACGTCGATTGAACAAAATTTTTGACGACCACGACTAGGCAGCCGATGGTCATAAATTCCGAAGGCTATAAATCAGCGAAAAAATATTTTTATACTTGAGGACAATAACTTTATGTATTATAGGCTTGTTCTACGAAAAATTTGTAGGTGTTTACGCCCATAAGACATGTCGATTGGAAACTGTTTGCTTCGATTTTGACTACTCAGAAGATGAACACGAAATTCTGATTTAACCAGATTATTGGCCTGGTTTTTTCTTCATTCTTGTAGTAGGAAGCTGAAATTTTTCCAGGTGGTTTCTAGGCCCCTATGGACTGTCCATGCAAAATTTCACGTCGATTGAACAAAATTTTTGACGACCACGACTACGCAGCCGATGGTCATAAATTCCGAAGGCTATAAATCAGCAAAAAAATATTTTTATACTTGAGGACAATAACTTTATGTATTATAGGCTTGTTCTACGAAAAATTTGTAGGTGTTTACGCCCCTAAGACATGTCGATTGGAAACTGTTTGCTTCGATTTTGACTACTCAGAAGATGAACACGAAATTCTGATTTAACCAGATTATTGACCTGTTTTTTTCTTCATTCTTGTAGTAGGAAGCTGAAATTTTTCCAGGTGGTTTCTAGGCCCCTATGGACTGTCCATGCAAAATTTCACGTCGATTGAACAAAATTTTTGACGACCACGATTACGCAGCCGATGGTCATAAATTCCGAAGGCTATAAATCAGCAAAAAAATATTTTTATACTTGAGGACAATAACTTTATGTATTATAGGCTTGTTCTACGAAAAATTTGTAGGTGTTTACGCCCATAAGACATGTCGATTGGAAACTGTTTGCTTCGATTTTGACTACTCAGAAGATGAACACGAAATTCTGATTTAACCAGATTATTGGCCTGGTTTTTTCTTCATTCTTGTAGTAGGAAGCTGAAATTTTTCCAGGTGGTTTCTAGGCCCCTATGGACTGTCCATGCAAAATTTCACGTCGATTGAACAAAATTTTTGAAGACCACGACTACGCAGCCGATGGTCATAAATTCCGAAGGCTATAAATCAGCAAAAAAATATTTTTATACTTGAGGACAATAACTTTATGTATTATAGGCTTGTTCTACGAAAAATTTGTAGGTGTTTACGCCCCTAAGACATGTCGATTGGAAACTGTTTGCTTCGATTTTGACTACTCAGAAGATGAACACGAAATTCTGATTTAACCAGATTATTGACCTGTTTTTTTCTTCATTCTTGTAGTAGGAAGCTGAAATTTTTCCAGGTGGTTTCTAGGCCCCTATGGACTGTCCATGCAAAATTTCACGTCGATTGAACAAAATTTTTGACGACCACGACTACGCAGCCGATGGTCATAAATTCCGAAGGCTATAAATCAGCAAAAAAATATTTTTATACTTGAGGACAATAACTTTATGTATTATAGGCTTGTTCTACGAAAAATTTGTAGGTGTTTACGCCCATAAGACATGTCGATTGGAAACTGTTTGCTTCGATTTTGACTACTCAGAAGATGAACACGAAATTCTGATTTAACCAGATTATTGGCCTGGTTTTTTCTTCATTCTTGTAGTAGGAAGCTGAAATTTTTCCAGGTGGTTTCTAGGCCCCTATGGACTGTCCATGCAAAATTTCACGTCGATTGAACAAAATTTTTGACGACCACGACTACGCAGCCGATGGTCATAAATTCCGAAGGCTATAAATCAGCAAAAAAATATTTTTATACTTGAGGACAATAACTTTATGTATTATAGGCTTGTTCTACGAAAAATTTGTAGGTGTTTACGCCCATAAGACATGTCGATTGGAAACTGTTTGCTTCGATTTTGACTACTCAGAAGATGAACACGAAATTCTGATTTAACCAGATTATTGGCCTGGTTTTTTCTTCATTCTTGTAGTAGGAAGCTGAAATTTTTCCAGGTGGTTTCTAGGCCCCTATGGACTGTCCATGCAAAATTTCACGTCGATTGAACAAAATTTTTTTGACGACCACGACTACGCAGCCGATGGTCATAAATTCCGAAGGCTATAAATCAGCAAAAAAACGAGCGTAACATCTCGCTTGTGAAAAGGCCGAAAGACAATACTAACGACTACGTAACATAGTTGGGCGAGAAGATGTAGTGGACGGGTGGGCAGAGTCTCTTTTATCGTAGTCCCAGCCACGCCCATCCTTGTTCCAAGCCCTTCCCTTTCTCTTAACACTGTCCCTCCTCGTCCCTTCCCGTGAATCCCCTTTGTAGTAAAGGTCCTCTCCAATACGTCTCGCTTCCCTCGTATCTCTCCTTCTCTTTTCAATAATCCGGTTGTTTTGCATGTCCTGAGAATTCTTAATTGCATGAAGCCAGAAGGATGGGCGCCTCTTTTTGCAACACTGAACAGATCAATTGACTCATGTGATGCGCTCTTTTCGAATATACTAAAGAATTCGAATATGCTTAGATGAATAAATAACAAATTCGAATATACTAACTGCCAAAAATTAGAATATTCTAATATGAATTGAAACAAAGGAGAATATTCTCTCAAAATAAAAATTTCGAATATTCTAACTTCTAAAGAATTCGAATATTCTAAGATGAATAAAATAATCTCAGATTTCAATTTTTATACTGCAACGCTGACTTTCAAAGTAAACTTTTTCTTTCGGTTTCTCTCTTTGTCATCCTTTCTCTTTCTCTCTTTTCTCTCCCTTTCCACCTCTCTCTCTATTTCTCTTCCTCTCTTTCCAGGTGAAGCAGCGGCTCGGCAACCGCCTCAATCCGAACCCCCAGCTGATCAAGGAGCATAGAGAATCCCTGAACGAGAGTGACATCTCGCTGGTGACAAGGCCGACCACAATCTACCGCACTTGCTACTTTTCGTTTAATTTGTCTTATTTATTAGTGAAAGGAGGATTTTACATAAATTTAAAATATTTAATGTTAGCCTAGCAATGACATCAGCTTTTTATGGTATTTGTGAGGCAGACAAGAAGGGTTCACTCCAATTTGTGAAATCCTGACGAACGCTGCCATGATATGAGTGCAACCACCGGTCCAATTTTGGAAATGCATCGATTGGAGTAACAATTTGCACTAAGCATTTGGTGCTTTATTTCTCTGGAGGGTCACTGGAGAAAGAGCAGACAGACAGAGAGGGTGGGAAGGCCAGGAGAGGAGGAGGGATGCGGCGGTGATTTACTTCTCAAAGTCGAGCGCGTAGTTGTCGAGAGCGAGCTGAATGATGTTATGAATCGATTATTTTTTTGTTCAAAATCAGATTACTTCAATCCTGCATTTGTATTCTTTTATTTCCATATGAGATACAGCAACCTTTTCGCCGCCGTCCTCGTCGAGGAATCGGCGGCGGACGGCGAATTCGAGGACGGCGAGGACGATCACGACGTAGAGAGACGGCTTCTGCATTTCATTCTCGAGATTGAGACACAACGATAATCAGATCTCTCTCGTACATTGACAGCTCCGAATCGCTGGCCGCGAATGCGAAGGATGACGTCATCGATGTCGAGAAGAGGATTGTGGCCATTGGCGGCAGTCGTCTCGAGTTTCTCGATCAGCAAGCAGAGCTTATTAATTCTCACGAGCTCTTCATACCGCGCATTTGACGCCGTACTGCTCGCACAGGCAGCCGTCGCCCTGCTCACATGAGCCAATCTCTTCGCTGCACCCGCACCCCGTGACAAGGCGTTGAGTGCGGGTCTTCTTCACCTCCTTCTCGATGGCCTGAAAATAGAGAGAGCGAGAGAGAGAGAGAGAGAATGGAAGACGGAAAAGATAGAAGGAATTAATGGAGCAACTGTAAGAGCAGAGAATCACTGATAGCTGAAGGAAAAAAAGAGTGATATGAGGAAACAAACCACGATGTCCTCGTGGGGGATGCCCGCCAGTCGGAGGTGCTTCGCCCTGTCCCTCTCAGGCATCTTCCAGGCAATGGTGCCTCCGCCAGTCAGAGGAGCACCTGAGGAGAGTTTCCTGGTTAAATCCGCCCGCATTCTTTGGTGTTCTTTTCCCTTTTCCCTTTTTGATTCGCTACTTTCTCGCTTATCCTGCGCCTTCCTTCTCTTTCTCTCTCCCTCTAGTGATGCAAGTTGGAGATGATAGAATACCTGGGAACGTGTCCGCCATCTCCTTGGTGGTGTAGGGCATGGCCATGGCTGAATTGACAAATAATAGCTGTATATTGACTGGAATTTGATGCTTCATTTGATTGCTGGACTCACATCTCTACTTGAAAAAATTAGTTGTGCTCAAACATTCTTGTCAACTTATAATTAGGCAGTTCAATTTATATTGTCTAGCTTTCTGAGAGAAAAATTCTTCCGTAGACGGTGATACGTAATCTGACCATTGTGTGCATTGCAAAAATACTGACCGATTGGGCAGCCACCCGTCTTCGGGATGCGGTCCCATCCAAGAGTTCGGGGGAAGAGGAGTTCTTCGTGCTGGGGCGCGAAGGTCACCGTCTTCTTTGCCTGTAAAATCGATTTTATTTTCTTTCAAAAAAGTAGCTTTATTATTATTTGTTTTATAATATAGTGAAACAAAAAGTCTAGAGAAAAAATTTCTACGAAAATTCATGCATCTTTATTCATCTCAAATGAACGACATTTAACGTGTGGACTATTCTACTTTCTGTGCCTCTTATATGTTGCGCTTGCCTCTTGATTCACATCACCTTTCACGGTTCATCTTGTTCTTTTATTTTTTTGCTGTCTCTATTTCCCTCTCTTTTTTCCTCTTTCTCTCTTCCTCTCTCCTCTCTCCATCCGCTCTGTCATTCAAACGATTGAGGATGTGAGATACAAAATGTTTGCTATTTATAGAATAGACGCGGACCTTCTTGGCGGTCGGCCCTCCCTCTGCCGCTGCCTTCAGAGACGACTTCTGCGGCTTGGCCTGCGGCTCGCCCTCGGCTCGCTTCTCTCCGTCGTCAGACTGAAAGAGAGGTTCCTTTTTTTCCTGGCTTTACTAAGACAATTTTCTATTTAACAGATAAAATATAAAAATGAATATATTTTTAATAGGAATAAATTGAGGGAGAAACTATGTGAAATTAAGAAGTAGAAGAGACGATAGAAGACAACCGAAAAAGAGATAGATGCGCCTCTCCAACTATTTGAGAATATTCGTATTATTCAAAATTAATTTTATCTTTTTAAGTGCATTTTTGAACATCCTCTTTATTCTCGAGCTTGTGGTGCTTTGCTCTGTTTTTATTTCCGAGTAGATTAAATTATCTCAATATGCTGAATTAGTCACCCAAGCATAATAATCTGATTGCAGCTCAACTGACCAGCTCGTCCACGCCGGTGGGGGGAGTCGCTGCGACAACCTCTCCACCACCGGCTGCTCCCTTCTCGAGTCGTCCATCCAGTGCGCCCGGCGCCACGTCCGCAAGGACTCCGTCGTTCTTAAACAAGGTGTGTCATTCTCTGATAACATGTTTAAATGAAATGATGTACATTTTCGGAGTATTTATGTTTCGTAACATTACCAATTTGAGAGAGAATTCATAGGAAACTTCAGATGAAGCAAATAATAAATAACCACCTTAAAATGTTTAACCATAATTGTTTACAAAAAAAAAAAAAAGTTATCTTTTTTTTCTATTAAATGACAATTGTAAATAGATATTGAATGAATTCTAATGTTTCAAAATAATTACATATTTAATTATATGAATACGAATATTGAGCGAATACTTTGTCGAAAACTATTTTGGGTTCCTAATTTTCTTTCACTTATGGCTTTTATCTCTGATTAATTCCTTTAAAAATTCAACTATCTTCCGTATGGATATGAATGAGTAATGAAATATCTGTTGTAGCTGACCATCAGTCCAGGGCCGGCGAGGGGAGTCAGCTCCTCTTCTCCGGCCTCCACAGCGCGCCGCGCCTTCTCCACCTTCTCGCTTCCGTCCATCTAAAATTACGGTTATTTTTTTTTATTTTAAAATTACGGTTACCCTTCTCGTGTCTGACTGCATCCTTTTCAGAGTCGGCCAAATTTTATCATAGACCTTAGAAGACTTTTCCGAAAAGAAAATGTAACTAAGCATATGTGGCTTTTAGCTTAACTTAATTTACATGAAGAGTGGAAGCACGTATCGAAATAATAATAAAAAAGAAGAAGAAAGGAGAAGTGGTGCCGCCTTTTCTCTGCGGCTCCCATCCCCTATCCCGCCTCTATTCGCAGAGTCCTGCACGTGCAACAAGGACATTCCGGCGGCGACGGGCGCGACGGGCAGCGCGAACTGCCAAACAGGCGCGACTTGCGATCCGAGCAAGCTGCGAGAAGACGCCTGCACCGTCTCGTGCATTCAGCCATTCGCGCAGCCAGTTGTCAGTCGAATAAACGAAGAGAAAGAAGGAAATGGTTCTCACTCTTTCTTTCTCCCTCTGTATTTGTATTCCTGCCTCTCACTCTCTCGACCTCTCCCTCTCTTTCCAACTCTCACTCTCCCTCCTAGTTTCTAAGAACTCTGATTGGAACGCATTTAAAAGAAAATAAAAATAGTTTTATAATCCGTTTTGTCGTATTTTCGGCGTGAACAGAACTGAAAGATATTTTTGATAATGACTGTTGAATTGCTCGAAATCCAAGTTGCCTATAAGAAATGCAGATAATTGAGCCTGCACACATACAAAAGATTAATGCTGAGTGGTCGCTGCAGTACAAGAGCGGGCTTTCGTGGTTGACGGCCGACAAGATCAACTGTTCGGAAGGGGCCTTCTATGCGAACAACAAGATGATCAATCCGACTGCGCTCAATTGCAAGATGCTTCCACGTAAGTTGTCATGGAAATCCCGGAATAGTTCATTCCAATTTTTGGCGTTTTTGATGTTGGTACATTCTAAACGACACACAAGTTGGTATATTCAAATTGACTATTTAGGCTGCGATCAGTGCACATACAGCATGTCCACCACGTGTCCGGCCGGGTACTCGTGCGCGAGCTCGCCGCTGCTCGAGACGAACCAGTACACCAACTGTACGACGCTGCGATGCCCGAACGGCTACACCGGATCGGTACAGTCATTCTGGTTGTTTTATCAAGAAAGGAGCGCCTAAACTGGAGTTAAGAATGGGCTAGAGAATGTTGCACATTTATGTACCTATGTATTCATTTCAAGAACCATTACATATCGGAGCTTCACACCACTAACTGAAATTGTGTGCAGGCACCTTTGTAGAAGGCAGCGATAATTGCGAGATTCATAGTGGTCACTCCACTTTAGGTGAAAAACTCTGATGGCTCAGTCGCCCGGCTCGACTCGACGCTCACGTGCACTTCGGTGAACAACCAGTGGAAGGACTACGCGGGGACGTTCTACTCGAATCCGCAGCTGACATGCGCCATCTTTGGTTCGTGCATTCAAGGAACCAAAAACCCATTCTTTAATTTACGCATTTTTACCTAACACAAGGTCAAGAGAGCATGTGATTAAGAAAGACGTGACCAGAATGGTCAGGAAATTAAAATGAATTACGTCTGAGTTTCGTGCTCCTTTAAAGTTTCAACAACGTTGATCACTTTGAATTTCTCTGATCTTTAAATGCGCGAAAATGAGAGCGCATGTCTCGGATTATGAATGTCACGAATTGTCTTTTGCAATCTCCACATTCGGGTTTTTTTCATTCCCTAGACTCATACTCATTAGGCACTACAACGTCGACAACGTCCTCGACAACGTCCTCGACAACGACCACCACACCGGCACCAGGTATACTGTACAGAAATAGTACTGTACAGAAATAGTCACATAACACAGCAACGGAACGCGTTGTATGCACTTATTAATGGAGGATATCGGCCTTAGGCATTCACATGTAAGTGCAATGCAATAAGAACAATGCTGTGGTTGCATTCAAGTGTATACTTTTATAAGTGGAATTATACTGAAAGTTTCATGCTCCCTCTTCTGGACTTTTTCCATACCATGAACTCATGCTCTTAGACATCACAAACTCGACAACGACCCCCCCCCCCGCGGCACCAAGTAAACTGTCCAAACATATAGTTTTTTATGAACAATTGTCGCAAAATGTTCAACATTGTTAATCCATTGTTCAGCGTGCGCAAAATGCTCGCCGTCCGCAGTGATTACGGCGCCAACCGGCAATCCGGGCACCAAGGTGTTCGACTCCGTGACTACAGGCACGGACGCCGCCGGATGCGCGACGCTAGGGCATCGGCCAAAGCGCCATGATTGAGGTATTTTCACATGGGCAAAGGGATAAAGAAGATATGATAGTCTTCTTATGTGAGATATCTCCATCCGCAGGTTGAGTTTACATATAAAGAATATTGTTTAAAAAAAATCTTTTTAGCAAAAATTATTTTTTTTTCACTAGAAGAGAATATTAACCAACACCAAACCGTCATTGCCATCGAGAACACTGCCAAAAGTAGTGCAAGACTATGGCGATTCCTTCTTGAATTTATTTTATTTTATTTTATTTATTAAAAAGGCTTTTCGTTCAGTTCAACCGCGGCGCGAATGGCGCGATCAGCGACGCGTCTCACGCCAGCAAGAAGGCTGAGGATTTTCCCGTCAAGAACGAAGAAAACGGCCAAGAAGGCTCGTCTCGCAATCCATTAAATGAATTAACCTGAGAAAAATTGGAATCTTATTTTTGAAATATGAAATGCAAATTATATGCATTTTTATAATCATATGTTACATGAATTCAACTTACAATTTGCAGCCAGGGATGCATTGAAGAATGGAGAAGAAAGAGGAGCCGCGGAGGGAAGAAGCGATGTAAAGGGATCGGAGGAGAGCCCTTCTAACAAGAAATCCGAGGCAGGCGCGGACGAGCCAAAGCAGCCAGGTGCCAACCAACTCTCACGAATCATCCAAATGAAACGATTGATTCAGCGGATCAGCCAGCGGCTCTGGCTGATACAACTCCGGCTCCTTTGGAAGAAAAGAAGGCCGCGGAGACGACCGAGGCACCGAAGCCCGCAGGCCTCTTTTCTCTCTCTTTGCTCAAACAACACATGGTAAATCAATTCGCATTCATTCTCTCTCACTTCTCTCTCTTTTTTCTCTCTCGCCTTCTTCTCCCTCTTTCTCTATTTTCTCGTTCTCTATCCCCTCTCTCTCTTTGTGCGTGGTGATGAAAGGGTGCCTGTACGCTCTTATCGCTCTAATTCTTTCAAATACCCTTTCGGGGCTAAGTCATATTGAACATGGGAATTCTTCTTTTTTTGTCAGTCAAATGCACTGTTGATCAGCACCACACTTAAAGCGGTAGTAGGAAGTAAATGCGAATTTTAAGCTCAACTTTTCTCTTCATCTTTTGCCATCTTCTCACCATTAGGTAAAAACATGAATTAGAATATCTTCCTAAACAGCAATTTCGAATATACTAACTAGTAAAAAATTAGAATATTCTACCATGAATACAAACAAATTAGAATATTTTCGCAAAGCTAAAAATTTAGAATATTCTAAAAAAAATTAGAATATTCAATCAAAAAATTTCAAATATTCTAACTACTAAATAATTCAAATATTCTAAGACGAATAAGCCTTTTTTTCAATTCTTACAAAGCTTCGTTGACTTTCATTCTTTCTTTCTTCTCTCTCTCTTTTAGTTTCCCTTTCTCTCTCCCTCTCCATCTCTTTTCTCAATCTTTGCTCAAAAAACACATGGTGCATCAATTCGCTATCATTCTCTCTCACTCTCTATCTCCCTGATTCATTTTTTCTCTCTCTCCTACTTCACTCTCTTTCTCCATTTTTCTCGTTCTCTATCCCCTTTCTCTCTTTGTGCGTGGCGATGACAGGGTGCATGTGTTCTCTTATCGCTGTAATTCTTTGAAATACCCTTTCGGAGCTAAGTCATATTGAACTTGCGAATCCTTCTTTTTTTGTCAGTCAGATGTCAATGTTGATCAGCACCACACTTAAAGCGGTGAATTTGCTTCATTCTTCAACATGCACAATGTGAAATAGCTCTCAAAGAGCTGCGCACTCGGCTTGCGTGATGATGGCCGGGTTGCCTGCGAACGTGTAGCCGGTGCCGGCGTCGTTGCACGTCAGCGTCAACGACACCTGAGACGCGTCGCTGATCGCGCCATTCGCGCCGCGGTTGAACTGAACGAAAAGCCTTTTTAATAAATAAAATAAAATAAAATAAATTCAAGAAGGAATCGCCATAGTCTTGCACTACTTTTGGCAGTGTTCTCGATGGCAATGACGGTTTGGTGTTGGTTAATATTCTCTTCTAGTGAAAAAAAAATAGTTTTTGCTAAAAAGATTTTTTTTAACAATATTCTTTATATGTAAACTCAACCTGCGGATGGAGATATCTCACATAAGAAGACTATCATATCTTCTTTATCCCTTTGCCCATGTGAAAATACCTCAATCATGGCGCTTTGGCCGATGCCCTAGCGTCGCGCATCCGGCGGCGTCCGTGCCTGTAGTCACGGAGTCGAACACCTTGGTGCCCGGATTGCCGGTTGGCGCCGTAATCACTGCGGACGGCGAGCATTTTGCGCACGCTGAACAATGGATTAACAATGTTGAACATTTTGCGACAATTGTTCATAAAAAACTATATGTTTGGACAGTTTACTTGGTGCCGCGGGGGGGGGGGTCGTTGTCGAGTTTGTGATGTCTAAGAGCATGAGTTCATGGTATGGAAAAAGTCCAGAAGAGGGAGCATGAAACTTTCAGTATAATTCCACTTATAAAAGTATACACTTGAATGCAACCACAGCATTGTTCTTATTGCATTGCACTTACATGTGAATGCCTAAGGCCGATATCCTCCATTAATAAGTGCATACAACGCGTTCCGTTGCTGTGTTATGTGACTATTTCTGTACAGTACTATTTCTGTACAGTATACCTGGTGCCGGTGTGGTGGTCGTTGTCGAGGACGTTGTCGAGGACGTTGTCGACGTTGTAGTGCCTAATGAGTATGAGTCTAGGGAATGAAAAAAACCCGAATGTGGAGATTGCAAAAGACAATTCGTGACATTCATAATCCGAGACATGCGCTCTCATTTTCGCGCATTTAAAGATCAGAGAAATTCAAAGTGATCAACGTTGTTGAAACTTTAAAGGAGCACGAAACTCAGACGTAATTCATTTTAATTTCCTGACCATTCTGGTCACGTCTTTCTTAATCACATGCTCTCTTGACCTTGTGTTAGGTAAAAATGCGTAAATTAAAGAATGGGTTTTTGGTTCCTTGAATGCACGAACCAAAGATGGCGCATGTCAGCTGCGGATTCGAGTAGAACGTCCCCGCGTAGTCCTTCCACTGGTTGTTCACCGAAGTGCACGTGAGCGTCGAGTCGAGCCGGGCGACTGAGCCATCAGAGTTTTTCACCTAAAGTGGAGTGACCACTATGAATCTCGCAATTATCGCTGCCTTCTACAAAGGTGCCTGCACACAATTTCAGTTAGTGGTGTGAAGCTCCGATATGTAATGGTTCTTGAAATGAATACATAGGTACATAAATGTGCAACATTCTCTAGCCCATTCTTAACTCCAGTTTAGGCGCTCCTTTCTTGATAAAACAACCAGAATGACTGTACCGATCCGGTGTAGCCGTTCGGGCATCGCAGCGTCGTACAGTTGGTGTACTGGTTCGTCTCGAGCAGCGGCGAGCTCGCGCACGAGTACCCGGCCGGACACGTGGTGGACATGCTGTATGTGCACTGATCGCAGCCTAAATAGTCAATTTGAATATACCAACTTGTGTGTCGTTTAGAATGTACCAACATCAAAAACGCCAAAAATTGGAATGAACTATTCCGGGATTTCCATGACAACTTACGTGGAAGCATCTTGCAATTGAGCGCAGTCGGATTGATCATCTTGTTGTTCGCATAGAAGGCCCCTTCCGAACAGTTGATCTTGTCGGCCGTCAACCACGAAAGCCCGCTCTTGTACTGCAGCGACCACTCAGCATTAATCTTTTGTATGTGTGCAGGCTCAATTATCTGCATTTCTTATAGGCAACTTGGATTTCGAGCAATTCAACAGTCATTATCAAAAATATCTTTCAGTTCTGTTCACGCCGAAAATACGACAAAACGGATTATAAAACTATTTTTATTTTCTTTTAAATGCGTTCCAATCAGAGTTCTTAGAAACTAGGAGGGAGAGTGAGAGTTGGAAAGAGAGGGAGAGGTCGAGAGAGTGAGAGGCAGGAATACAAATACAGAGGGAGAAAGAAAGAGTGAGAACCATTTCCTTCTTTCTCTTCGTTTATTCGACTGACAACTGGCTGCGCGAATGGCTGAATGCACGAGACGGTGCAGGCGTCTTCTCGCAGCTTGCTCGGATCGCAAGTCGCGCCTGTTTGGCAGTTCGCGCTGCCCGTCGCGCCCGTCGCCGCCGGAATGTCCTTGTTGCACGTGCAGGACTCTGCGAATAGAGGCGGGATAGGGGATGGGAGCCGCAGAGAAAAGGCGGCACCACTTCTCCTTTCTTCTTCTTTTTTATTATTATTTCGATACGTGCTTCCACTCTTCATGTAAATTAAGTTAAGCTAAAAGCCACATATGCTTAGTTACATTTTCTTTTCGGAAAAGTCTTCTAAGGTCTATGATAAAATTTGGCCGACTCTGAAAAGGATGCAGTCAGACACGAGAAGGGTAACCGTAATTTTAAAATAAAAAAAAATAACCGTAATTTTAGATGGACGGAAGCGAGAAGGTGGAGAAGGCGCGGCGCGCTGTGGAGGCCGGAGAAGAGGAGCTGACTCCCCTCGCCGGCCCTGGACTGATGGTCAGCTACAACAGATATTTCATTACTCATTCATATCCATACGGAAGATAGTTGAATTTTTAAAGGAATTAATCAGAGATAAAAACCATAAGTGAAAGAAAATTAGGAACCCAAAATAGTTTTCGACAAAGTATTCGCTCAATATTCGTATTCATATAATTAAATATGTAATTATTTTGAAACATTAGAATTCATTCAATATCTATTTACAATTGTCATTTAATAGAAAAAAAAGATAACTTTTTTTTTTTTTGTAAACAATTATGGTTAAACATTTTAAGGTGGTTATTTATTATTTGCTTCATCTGAAGTTTCCTATGAATTCTCTCTCAAATTGGTAATGTTACGAAACATAAATACTCCGAAAATGTACATCATTTCATTTAAACATGTTATCAGAGAATGACACACCTTGTTTAAGAACGACGGAGTCCTTGCGGACGTGGCGCCGGGCGCACTGGATGGACGACTCGAGAAGGGAGCAGCCGGTGGTGGAGAGGTTGTCGCAGCGACTCCCCCCACCGGCGTGGACGAGCTGGTCAGTTGAGCTGCAATCAGATTATTATGCTTGGGTGACTAATTCAGCATATTGAGATAATTTAATCTACTCGGAAATAAAAACAGAGCAAAGCACCACAAGCTCGAGAATAAAGAGGATGTTCAAAAATGCACTTAAAAAGATAAAATTAATTTTGAATAATACGAATATTCTCAAATAGTTGGAGAGGCGCATCTATCTCTTTTTCGGTTGTCTTCTATCGTCTCTTCTACTTCTTAATTTCACATAGTTTCTCCCTCAATTTATTCCTATTAAAAATATATTCATTTTTATATTTTATCTGTTAAATAGAAAATTGTCTTAGTAAAGCCAGGAAAAAAAGGAACCTCTCTTTCAGTCTGACGACGGAGAGAAGCGAGCCGAGGGCGAGCCGCAGGCCAAGCCGCAGAAGTCGTCTCTGAAGGCAGCGGCAGAGGGAGGGCCGACCGCCAAGAAGGTCCGCGTCTATTCTATAAATAGCAAACATTTTGTATCTCACATCCTCAATCGTTTGAATGACAGAGCGGATGGAGAGAGGAGAGAGAGAAGGAGGAGAGAGAGATAGAGAGGAAGAGAGAAAGAGGAAAAAAGAGAGGGAAATAGAGACAGCAAAAAAATAAAAGAACAAGATGAACCGTGAAAGGTGATGTGAATCAAGAGGCAAGCGCAACATATAAGAGGCACAGAAAGTAGAATAGTCCACACGTTAAATGTCGTTCATTTGAGATGAATAAAGATGCATGAATTTTCGTAGAAATTTTTTCTCTAGACTTTTTGTTTCACTATATTATAAAACAAATAATAATAAAGCTACTTTTTTGAAAGAAAATAAAATCGATTTTACAGGCAAAGAAGACGGTGACCTTCGCGCCCCAGCACGAAGAACTCCTCTTCCCCCGAACTCTTGGATGGGACCGCATCCCGAAGACGGGTGGCTGCCCAATCGGTCAGTATTTTTGCAATGCACACAATGGTCAGATTACGTATCACCGTCTACGGAAGAATTTTTCTCTCAGAAAGCTAGACAATATAAATTGAACTGCCTAATTATAAGTTGACAAGAATGTTTGAGCACAACTAATTTTTTCAAGTAGAGATGTGAGTCCAGCAATCAAATGAAGCATCAAATTCCAGTCAATATACAGCTATTATTTGTCAATTCAGCCATGGCCATGCCCTACACCACCAAGGAGATGGCGGACACGTTCCCAGGTATTCTATCATCTCCAACTTGCATCACTAGAGGGAGAGAGAAAGAGAAGGAAGGCGCAGGATAAGCGAGAAAGTAGCGAATCAAAAAGGGAAAAGGGAAAAGAACACCAAAGAATGCGGGCGGATTTAACCAGGAAACTCTCCTCAGGTGCTCCTCTGACTGGCGGAGGCACCATTGCCTGGAAGATGCCTGAGAGGGACAGGGCGAAGCACCTCCGACTGGCGGGCATCCCCCACGAGGACATCGTGGTTTGTTTCCTCATATCACTCTTTTTTTCCTTCAGCTATCAGTGATTCTCTGCTCTTACAGTTGCTCCATTAATTCCTTCTATCTTTTCCGTCTTCCATTCTCTCTCTCTCTCTCTCTCGCTCTCTCTATTTTCAGGCCATCGAGAAGGAGGTGAAGAAGACCCGCACTCAACGCCTTGTCACGGGGTGCGGGTGCAGCGAAGAGATTGGCTCATGTGAGCAGGGCGACGGCTGCCTGTGCGAGCAGTACGGCGTCAAATGCGCGGTATGAAGAGCTCGTGAGAATTAATAAGCTCTGCTTGCCATGAAACTTCAACACAGTAGAGATAGGAGATCTAACTAAAGCAAGGACACTGAATTTACGAAATCAAGAGATTTTCAAATCAAATAAAAGTATTGACGAAAGAAAAGTGTAAGGAAAGATGAACAGACCAAGAAGGCATCCTAACCAGAAGAAGGGACCAATGCTCCAGAAAGCACGATATTTAAGAGAGAAAAAAAATCAGAGAATCTCAGGTATAGCATTGTGAGCTGTTCCGTGGTCTTGTTAGAATACCATTATGAGCAGCTGATGTTCAACCAGTGATAACGCCACACGCTGTTGAGGGCGGCCGCTGCTTGTGCACCAAGGAGAGGTGCGGAAACGAGGCCGGTTTCCAGCCCGCGAAGACCCTC
Source organism: Allodiplogaster sudhausi (assembly GCA_945643635.1). Classification (NCBI taxonomy): domain Eukaryota; kingdom Metazoa; phylum Nematoda; class Chromadorea; order Rhabditida; family Diplogasteridae; genus Allodiplogaster; species Allodiplogaster sudhausi. The sequence continues at coordinate 494,007 of CALZFC010000256.1, forward strand.
TACCCCCGGCACATCCACTACATCGCGGTGGAGAGCATGATTATGGCGGTTCGTTAGTAATTCTTCTCATTACATGGCGTCACAACATTCTCTCGCTGCAAAGTCAAAAAGGAAGGGAGGGGGGGGGGAGTGAAAGAAGAGGATGATAAAAAGCCAGACTATACGCAGGGTGAAAAAGGGCAGGTCCGAAACGGAGCGCTCACCATGTTTTTGGGCCTTAATCAGGGGCACTACCCCATATAGTTTTTGATAAAAAAAATTCGTGTCTATAGTACCTCTACCTCTCTTTCGGCGCACAAAAGACCCCTACTCGGCCACTTTGGCGGACCCTCGAACATCCATTCTATGCACTCATTCCAGGAGTGGGGACCCCTCGCGCGATGCACGTCGACGAAGAAGCGCAAGGCCATGCTGGAGCACGACGCCAAGGTGGACAAGGAGGCCCACGACTGACAATGGGCCCAGGCGCAGCAGGCAGAGGACGAGGAGCAAGCTGCGACTAAGGTAAGGAAGAGAATCAGAAGGAGAGGGGGGGGGGGAGAAAAGGAGAAAGAGATGGAAAGGAGAGCGACTGAGACAGAGATAGCTGATGCAGAGACAGAATAGAGAGAGACAGAGGAAGAAAATTGAGAGAGACAGGGGCAGAAAGTTGAGAGATTGGGTGAGAGAAAGGGAGAGAGAAAGAGAGACAGATCTTCAAGCTTACTTTAACAACCTTGAGGCTTCACTATTCCTTACTTAAAATGTCCTCTATCCTCTCGCTCTTCAGCGCCTTTTATAGGAGGTGGGTGGCATCCCCGAGCCCACCTTCGTCATGCCAAGTCCGGCCGCGCCGCCGCCTCGCTGCACCCACATCCACCGCATCTCTCCTTCGATGGCCCAGCACTCGCCGCCCCGCTCTCCCAAGAACCGCAAGAGCCCTCAGCGGGCTTCCCTCACCCCCACCAGGGTAGGGGACTGCTTCATCGCTATCAGAGTAACATAGCATCTTCCGTAGTCGAGACAGGGCATCTACCATAGTGTAGTGAAAGATACTCGAATAAGCTTAATAGACAGCACATTCTCTTGACTAGACTAGTAGCAGTGCTTCTCGTCCCTAGGAAGCCGTAGAAGGCGGTTACAGTAACCAAGCAATACGAAACTACAGTAATATTCTACGTGAATTACTCTAACAAAGTCTTCATGCAGGTATAAAAAGAACATTTATGAAAGAGTTCTTCCTAATCCCTCATATACCAACAGGAACGCAAGCGGAAAGGAGCCGAGGACGGAGAGAGTGGAGAGCAGAAGGAAGAGCCGATCGAGAAAAAGGGCCGCGGAGGAGTCCGTTTGAGAGGAGAGGAGAGAAGAGAGACAGGGGGTGGGAGGAGCTAGAGGACAGATCTGAGAGAGCGACAGAGAGGGGGAAAGAGAGGGAGAAAGCAAGAGAAAGAAATAGAGAGCGAGAGAAATAAGGAGACACAGAAAGGAAGAGAGAGGGAGAGATGAAAATGATGACATGAGATTAATGCCAGATGATCAACGAAATAATGTTTTTTTTTGCATTATAAGTTGTATTTTTTGTAGCAAGCTATCCCGGTCTGGCTGGACCTAAATTCAAGGGCCAAAAAATGTGGGCTAACTTGTATCTCTGGTTGAAAGCTGGAAGCAGGGGGGAGGGTTTGGTGGAAAGGCGCCAGAAAAAGCGTGGTTCTAGTTTTGCTCGTGAAGAAGGGAAAAAATAGGCTAACATTAAAAAGAAACATTAAGAAAATAAATGAAACAAATCAATTATGTAATATCTGTTTTTTGCATTAAATAAAAAATACCGTTAGTAGATAGATGTGAAAATAATTTAATTATTGACGAACTAATTTCAGTTCGATGAGAAGGACGGAGAGCCGATGAGCGGGGATGAGGAGAAGGCAGAAGGGGACACGAGAGAAGGACGCGGACAGATCGCAGAGGTAATTAGAATTTAATTTTCATAGGAAAAAGGGGATTTCGATTTAAGAAAAAAAAAAGCAAAAATTCAATGCCACTATTTTTTTAATCAAAACAAATTCGCGAATTCAATGTTAATATTATAGAAAAAGGAGTAATTTTAAATGAGGAAAAGTAGCCGTTAAATTTAAATTCAAAAAAATAGTGGCGCAGAGAATTTATTTCTTAAAAAATAAGAGAAACACGGTATAAGAGAGAAAATTATCAGTTAAATGCTTTAAAAGAATAAAATTACCTATGCATAAATTAATAATTTATAATAAAAAAGTAAAAATAAAGGCTCTATTTAGTTCACTTTTGTTTTTTTCCTAGTACTAAATAAGAAAATAATTACATTAATTTTTTTAAATAAAAATTATATGTTTGTCTTGTATTTTGGCTAAAACAGATTAGGATTTCAATATAAAATGGATAAAGAATCTCATACTGTCACTAACGGTTCTCGTTGTAGAAAAAGAAAAGAAAAATGAGAGCAAGAAAAAGATCATAATAAAAGATACGTTGTTCATTTATAACTAGTGCTACAAATAATTTTAACTATTTTTTTTTAATAATTAACTTTCTAATTAAAAAAAAATCCCTCGTAGGGCACGAAAGAGGCTGGAGAGCAGAGAGAGGAGGAGATGGAGACAGAGGAGAAGGATGAAGAAGAGAGCGAGACCAGCAGCTGCCCTGAGGAGGACGAGTCCACCGTTCAGGTACACACTTCTAATTCTTCCAAGACAAACAATATCCCAATCTTGAATTATCTCATTTCATTTATTTTTCTCTGTTCTCGCTCTATCGCTCTTTCTTCTCTGTCTTCAGGTGCTTCTCGTCGCCTGTCCCTCCACGGGCCTCCCTCCCAGCAGCATCCTCCTTCCCAGCAACATCCGGGTGCGTGAGGCGCAGCAGCAGCTCCGCGATTTCACGGAGCGGCCCTTCGCGACCTTCTGCGAGTTCGCAGGTATGGTCTCGACAAAGAAGTACAGGATTCAGGCAGATAGAAAAGTAATCTAAGCTTCAAGTCCTTGCAAATTGCGAGCTACTCTAGTTACCGTATGCCGAGATTCGACCATTCGTTACCGTATCCAGGTTCAAATCTTGCAGAGAACGAGGACGGAACGATGCGCGTGGCCTCGATCTTCTTCCTCCTCGACTTCTCCCTCTTCCATGAGGGCACCTCTTCCATCATCCCCATCTACCTGGGCGACCCTGCGCAGGTCGAGACAAGTCATTCTGATCATGTTCCATAGATACTTATCGTCGTATCGCTACAAAGGGATCTAGCTACAATCAGCTTCAGCTGCTCTCCAGTAGAAATAGCGCGTTTCAGCTGCTGACATCCGAGATCGCCCACTGGTGGCGCGTCGTGCAGGCGCATGGGCACGCGAACGGGCAGCCCCGCTTCGCCCACGGCACGGATCAGTTCCTCACGGAGGAGGAGAGGCAGCAGCGGGCCATTCTCACGGAACGGCTCGGCCAGATGAAGAAGGGCGAGGACGAGTACGCGCAGACCGAGGTGGCCCTCTACGCGCTCGGGTACGTGCGAAAAATGAGAGGGGAGAGACAGCGAGAGAGAGCTAGAGAGAGCAAGAGAGTAAGAGAGAGAGGGAGAGAGAGAGAGACAGAGAACAGAAAGCGAAAAGTGGGAAAGATTATCTTTCGTAATCATAGCATCTCCGAGACCACGCGCGTCTTGCGCATGAACACGGCCCTCCTCGTGGAGGAGAAGAGGAAGAATGCCGAAGTCAGTTGAGGGAAGAATGCAAATTGGCTAGAGGGAAGATACGAACATGACCTACTATTGATATAGAAATGGAAATCGCCAGGAGATTATGCGATAGAAAATGGTGTAGCGCAAGTAATCTGAACGAGTGTAGAAGAGTATAGCGTGCCCTAATTCAATGCTCAGTAAAAGACTTCTTGCCTTCAGCTGGCGCGGCGGCTGGAGGAGCTTCTCCAGCGCCAGGCTCACCCGAGCACGCCAGCCGTGCCCTCCCCGATTCCTGGAGTCCAGCCATCTCCGGCCGACACCGTCCACCACGACACGGTCGGGGTTGATGAGCTGGACGACGCCATGGAGACGCAGGACGTGCCCCCGCAGCCGCCCGCTGCTGTGCCCAGGCGCCCTCGCCGTGTGCACCGCGGCCGTCGCCCCGCTCCTCACCGCGCGACTGCGGCAGGCCGTGTCGAGAAGAGGAAGGAGAAGCGGCTCCAGCAGGCAGTCAAGAGGCTCGCCGTTTGGTCAGTTACGCCTTGGTGTTTAAAGCAGGGTCATAGAGATAGAAACGAGTCTAGGAAACCGAGGGATGCAGAGCAGAGGGAGAGTCCAGCGCTGATGTATTAGCACTGTTTAGGAAATAGAAAGAAGCGCTATCGAGAGATATAGTTTGATATAAAAATTGATTAGAAATTAGAAAAAAAGCAAGAAAAATCAGAATGACAGGTAGTTAGAGAGAGAGAGAGAGAGAGAGAGAGAGAGAGAGAGCGAAAGAGTGAGAGAAGAAAACAGTTCGACGAAATCGAATCGTCATTAAGAGAGCCTGTCTGAGATATTCGACCATGGCCATAGCAGAAGATGCAGGGAACAAAAATATTTTTTGATTTTAATTTTCTTTGCAGGGCTTATGTAGCATCATGAGAGCTTCCAAAAAAACTTTTTTTCAAAAAATATTTTGAAGGTATGACTACAGTATGCCTTGATTTACCAAAAATATTCAATTGACCATAAAGTTCGTAAAAGCTAACCAAATTAAATTTTGAAAGCATCGTTAGATTCGTCATCTAAAAGCGCATAAAATTGCCTAAACAAGTTTTTCATTAAAGTTTCATTAAAAGGTCGAAATGAGCATTTATATTATTGGAATGTACCATTAGAGTGCCAAGCCGTAGAAACTACGCGATGAAACCATATCCATTTGATAGAGCGTCATTTGTTACCCATAGAAAACTGCCTCTCATGTGGATCGTCCTACAAGAACTTACAATGTACGGGGGTGAACACCTCATAGAGTAATAACCTGCAGAAAAAAAAAGGCTATTAAAATGCGTTTTTCTCGCTCTTTTCAAAATCCAAGGATACCATTGTGTTTATAATTTAGAAATACATAAAAATGTCATACATAATTTGTTCATACGATTACATTCTCAATCACTTTTTCGGCAAAAACTGTATTTCTGGCCTGCTGGAGAGAGGTTAGCGCATGTAGTCAGAAAACAAAGAAAGACTGCGACTAAATTCGTATGCCATGTGAAAGCCCAGTCTTTTCTACGTGTAATATACTATCTTCCTCCCGAATTGTGCTACAGGAAAGTTTCAATATATCCCTTTGAAGCGCGCACTCACAGTGCGGCCTGCCCAGAAAATCCCCTTTAACCTAGCTATCCGGCTTCATACGCGATATTAGGGGAAGTTTTGCAAAATATCTCATTTCACATGTCCTATCACACAAAAAACCACGTAGATGACTTTATCTTAGCGAATCTTCGCTATTATTTTCGGCAGATACTCTTTTTGCCTTTTACGCAGGTGAGAGAAAAGTGCACGTAAGCAGAAAAATATGAAAGACTACATCTAAACGAGCACTCTACGTGCAAACCCAAACTTTTATACGTTGAATTTACTTCCTCAAAATGTAATTTGTTAACGTGAATGGTTTGATGAGTGAACGTGAACCATTCAAGGACTCGGTCGCCGTTACGGCGATCATGAACCATACGGTTTCTCAACTTAGAGAAGCTGGAATAAAGAATGTCGTCTATCGGTCAGATCAGGCTGGTATGAATAAATTCAAAACAATACATTTACTTAAAAATTATACCCTTGCATCATAACAATTAGCTACAAGTTTCAGGGTGCTACAAGAGCAGTGCGACGCTTTCATCGGTCTTGCAAATCTCGAAGTATACCAAGACCGATATCAAGAAATACGCGTTTTCTGAGGCCCAGGCAGGCAAGAGTGCTTGCGATCGAATGGCCGCTGTAATCAAGAGAAAAGTGAGAGATTACCTTGACAGCGGAAGCAACGCCAGAACCGCTGAAGAGTTTTTTGCCGCCATAATTTGGGGGAAAGAACTCCGCGGCGTATCCGTGCACCTCACTCATGTTGAAGGCGGTTCTCTCAGCCACTCATCAATTCCCGGAATATCTCAGTTGAACACTTTTCTCTACGAGGCGGATGGAATAAGAGTTCATCGTCATTCTGAGATTGGTCAAGGAAAGTTGATCAAATACGACACGCTGAAGAAGAATCAAGGGCATCTAATAGTCGATCAAGAAGACGGAGCCTTGGTCAGCCAAGATAATCATCCTTTTTGGAGGGAAATCGGGAGACCAGAGCGTCAAAGGACGAATGCAGAAAAAGAAACCGGACTTGAACACGAGGAGCAAGAAGCCTGCACAATGCCTCAAGATGCTGATGTCTGCGTTGATGAAACACAGTTTCTATTTCAGTGTCCCGAAGAGACATGTGCCGCGGAATTCATTGAATCGAGAAATTTAGAAAGGCACATTATCGTTGGCAAGCACAAAGGAAGAGCCGAGCGAGCCACTCTTCGAGACAACAGTCTGCTGCTGTTCGCAGATGGGCTGGAAGGACCGATGCAACACAGCGTATTTACTATCGTGGACGATGCCCTTGAATCTTTCGTGGACGACAATTCTAACGGAAAAATTGCTAGCCAAGGATGGGCGCTCAAGGAGAAAAAAAAGAATGAAAGGCTTCCCGAAAGGGCAAAACAATGGGCCATTGAACAGTTCAACGAAGGAACAAGGACTGGCGTGAAGATCGACCCCCGTGAAGCCCATAAGCGAATGAAAAATCAGAGAGAAGCGGACACAGGAAAGCTCAGTTTCACGACTGGTGAAGTTCTGACAGTTCAGCAACTCGCGTCGATCTTTAGTCGACTAGCAACTGCGAAAAAAAGATCGCATGGGTTATCAGACCAAGTTCCAGAATCACGCAAGAAAACGAAGACATCAGATCCAGTCGACGAACTCTACGAAGAGGAAGGGGATATTGAGCTTGAGTATAAAACCGATCCTCAATGGGGTACATCCTTTGACCACTACAGGAAGCTCGGGCTTGAGATTCTGGGCGAAGAGCAGCAGCCAGCCGAAGAGAGAGCAATTGACGACGGAAGTAGAACGGCGACAACTACATCTCCGGAACGAAAGAGGAGAATTCATGACGAGCTTTTCTAAAGAAAGGAAAAAATACTCTCATCAGTTATAGTTGTCACTTCCCTATTTTAATAAAGCGATCTTTGATGAGTGGGACAGTAACATCGAATACAGCAGAATTTACGTTATACTATTCGAACGGACTTATCAAACCATTCACGTTAACAAATTACATTTTGAGGAAGTAAATTCAACGTATAAAAGTTTGGGTTTGCACGTAGAGTGCTCGTTTAGATGTAGTCTTTCATATTTTTCTGCTTACGTGCACTTTTCTCTCACCTGCGTAAAAGGCAAAAAGAGTATCTGCCGAAAATAATAGCGAAGATTCGCTAAGATAAAGTCATCTACGTGGTTTTTTGTGTGATAGGACATGTGAAATGAGATATTTTGCAAAACTTCCCCTAATATCGCGTATGAAGCCGGATAGCTAGGTTAAAGGGGATTTTCTGGGCAGGCCGCACTGTGAGTGCGCGCTTCAAAGGGATATATTGAAACTTTCCTGTAGCACAATTCGGGAGGAAGATAGTATATTACACGTAGAAAAGACTGGGCTTTCACATGGCATACGAATTTAGTCGCAGTCTTTCTTTGTTTTCTGACTACATGCGCTAACCTCTCTCCAGCAGGCCAGAAATACAGTTTTTGCCGAAAAAGTGATTGAGAATGTAATCGTATGAACAAATTATGTATGACATTTTTATGTATTTCTAAATTATAAACACAATGGTATCCTTGGATTTTGAAAAGAGCGAGAAAAACGCATTTTATAGCCTTTTTTTGTTCTGCAGGTTATTACTCTATGAGGTGTTCACCCCCGTACATTGTAAGTTCTTGTAGGACGATCCACATGAGAGGCAGTTTTCTATGGGTAACAAATGACGCTCTATCAAATGGATATGGTTTCATCGCGTAGTTTCTACGGCTTGGCACTCTAATGGTACATTCCAATAATATAAATGCTCATTTCGACCTTTTAATGAAACTTTAATGAAAAACTTGTTTAGGCAATTTTATGCGCTTTTAGATGACGAATCTAACGATGCTTTCAAAATTTAATTTGGTTAGCTTTTACGAACTTTATGGTCAATTGAATATTTTTGGTAAATCAAGGCATACTGTAGTCATACCTTCAAAATATTTTTTGAAAAAAAGTTTTTTTGGAAGCTCTCATGATGCTACATAAGCCCTGCAAAGAAAATTAAAATCAAAAAATATTTTTGTTCCCTGCACCCTCATGATCGAGTATCTCAGACAGGCTCTCTTAAATCAACAGCAGATAAAACAGTATTACAAGTACAAATACCCACCTTAAGCTTAACCGCGCAAAGCAAAATATAATCCCAAACAGAAGGAAAAATCATTTAAAAAATTCTTAAACTTTTTTTTACATTTAAGAGAGCCAATCTGAGAGATTCGACCAGGGCTCTATGGCATGTCGGGAACAAAATTATTTTTTGATTTTCTTTTCCTTCTAAAGGCTTATGAGGCATCCTAAAAAGACCTCAAAAACATTTTTTCCAAAAATTATTTTCTTCAGTTTACCATGGATATGCACCGAAAACCCGAAAAAAACTCAAAAGATCATAACTTTGTTCGTTGTTGAGATATATTAATTTTGAACTATTTATTAAATTCCAAATTGAAAGGCGCACAAAAATCTTGTTAATCACTTTTTAAAAATATTTCATTAAATGCCTCATTTTGGCATTTTAATATTTCGAGTGGTGCGTTTGGGGCATAAAAACCCCCCCATGTTAAAAAACTGAAGGTTCCACGTGAAAGAGCGACCTTTTTTACAGCTATTTAAATGCCTTTTACTAAAAAACTCCGATACACCTGTTTCAATATTTTGACATGAAGCGCGCGAGTTTGTCAAAATGGCGCATTTTTCGGCCGCGGAGGCACCGTGCAAGCGCATTCATCGATCCATAACTGCGCTCAATGTCAATATTACAAAATCGTAAGTATATCATCTAAGAGAGATCTTCAAATGTTACATACATACTTTTATTGAAAACTTTCAATTTATATGGGAAATTTCGATTTGTACAATTAGAAGGCTTAAAAAACTACATAAAAAAACTTTTTGCCTATCGAAACATACATCATAAGAAAGAGGATGAAATTTGCTACAAGATGAACCCCTTTCAATGGAATTCCATGCATACAATCTTTTGTTATAAGCCATAAGAGTAGGATAAGAAGGCCTTATAGAAAAAGTGTAGAAAAAACTATTGGAATATTCTAATTCGAATAAACTAAAATGTGAATTCTTGAGCGAAATGACAGCGATGCTACTGGCATTGCTTTTATGATTTATAACAAAAGATCGTATGCATGCAATTAAATTGAAAGGGGTTTATCTTGTAGCAAATTTCATCCTTTTTCTTATGATGTATGTTTCGACAGGCGAAAACGTTTTTGAAGTAGTTTTTTAAACCTTCTAATTGTACAGAGCGAAATTTTCCATATAAATTGAAACTTTTCAATAAAAGTATGTATTTACCATTTGAAGATCTCCGTGAGAGCTCTTAGATGATATACAGACGATTTTGTAATATTGACATTGAGCGCAGTTATGGATCGATGAATGCGCTTGCACATTGCCTCGGCGGCCGAAAATGCACCATTTTGACCGACTCGCGCGATTCATGTCAAAATATTGAAACAGGTGTGTCGGAGTTTTTTAGTAAAAGGCATTTAAATAGGGGTAACAAAGGTCGCTCTTTCACGTGGTGCCTTCAGTTTTTTAACATGGGGGGGTTTTTATGCCCCAAACGCACCACTCGAAATATTAAAATGCCAAAATGAGGCATTTAATAAAATATTTTTAAAAAGTGATTAACACATTTTTTGTGCCCCTTTCAATTTGGAATTGAATAAACAGTTCAAAATTAATATATCTCAACAACGAACAAAGTTATGATCTTTTGAGTTTTTTCGGGTTTTCGGTGCATATCCATGGTAAACTGAAGAAAATAATTTTTGGAAAAAATGTTTTTGAGGTCTTTTTAGGATGCCTCATAAGCCTTTAGAAGGTAAAGAAAATCAAAAAATTATTTTGTTCCCGACATGCCCGTGCTCGAGTCTCTCAGATTGGCTCTCTTAATAAAAGCAGATTATATCTATGAAAAAAAACAAATTAATAAAAAAAATAATAATAATATTAACAATAAATAAATAAATACCGTACCTTCCTCCTTCCAGGAGTTCGCGGAGGAGCGGCACGGAGGCGTTCGAGGACGCGCACGCCATCTTCCGCCCGGGCGCCAACTACCCGGCGGGCGCGAAGTGCGCGCGGAAGGCGCCGGCAGGCCAGGAGCTCGCCATCTCCCTCGAGTCGGTCCGCGGCAACAGCTGGGCGCAGGCGAAGGTGGTGGTCAGCATCACGCGCGTAACGCGCGCTTCTACGAACGCCATCACCTTTTTTAAGTGAGTGCCAAATCTTATTTTTAAAAAAAGAGAATTATTCCAGGGAGCAAAACATTATTAATAGAAACCCGGCCATCGAAACCATAAGGAGGAATGAACTAGCATTAACTGAACAGATTATAACGAGTAATAAAAAATAACAAGACATTTAGTTTCCCATATTTGATATAAAATAAAAAAGTAATATTAAACATACTTTAACCAAACCACTGATCGTTTTAAAGGCTTTTTTTTATAGATTTTATTAATCGCTCACCTCCACTCGATCGCCGCCACAGAATCGCCTCCTCACCAGTCGCTGCCGTTGACGTATCTTCTAAATTGGAGAGGAGCAACCAAGAGGTGTGTGCGCTTTAAATGGTTACTTTGAAACGAAAAAATAAAACAAATCTAGGATCATTAAACCTGCTTGCGCAGCAACCATTATAAATTTATAAAATTATTTTTAAAAAAAACTATTTATCTCTGCGGGACATAATCTCCAACAACAGCAGCACATGAATTTTAGCTATAATCAACTATATCGTTCTGGGATTAAAGCAGGATAAAAAGCAATTTTGAAGATCACAAACTATTAATGTGACTGAGGAATGTGGTCCACTGGGTCATAATAACTAAATAGCAGAAAGAAGAATTTGTTGTACTGAGAGGGCTTTGAAACCAAGGTAAAAGGAGAGAAAGGAGAAGCGAAGTGGGTAGGGAGAGGAATGAGGAGAAATAACGATAGCTAGTCACGCTTGGTCATCACATGGTCACCTGCAGCTAGAGATGAGGAAGAAGAAGGGCCAGGTGCGGGCTCCGATCTCATTACCAATGATAGAAGCGTAAAAAGCGATAAAACTGTTAAAAAAAACAGATAACGAACGACAAGTAAGCGCATAAAATAAAATCCAGCGTTAGGAATGCTACAAGCAAGGGAAGATTTGTTGTGATCTGTTTATTTCCATTCCGAGACTACCGCAACCTACCGCGTGCGCACTCACACTATATGTTGTACACCGAAAAAGAGGCATTATATATTGCACCAGGCAATTGTGAACTTGTTGGTTCCCCACACAATGAGCACCACTACGGCATCCAAATTACTTCAATTAACATTGAAATCTTGTTTTTAATTTTGTTTATTGATTTTTATCAATTTTTATTTTAATTAATTTAAATAAATCACTTTTTAATCAAAATATGTCTTATCAGACCTCTTTCTATGGTTATTTTGCTCGAGGAACACGAAAAAAATATTTTTGGGAGATAATATGAAACTAGTAGTCAATTTGAATCTACCGATTCTGTCCACGTCCAGAAGCTCACTCCTCGAGCAGCTCTTCCATTCTGCGGGCTTCCTCTGACTCTGCAATGCGCCGACTTAACAGGCGAGCATTACAGGGGGCACTTTTGGCATTCTAACGATAAGTTTTAATTCTAAATACTGACTGACCGGTCTTGAAGTGGAATTGGCTAAATGATATCTTTGGCAGGGTTTAAAAAGGGCCCGTCTATATCACATACCCACCCATATTTTAAGCCTCCCGGGACCAAACCCTACACATATTTTTAGATCCAAAATTTGATTACTCTTATCCACTTTGGGCTTCAAACTCTCTGCCCAATCCATTCGACTAAGGACTCCTCTACGCCCTAAGCTTCTCCCCCTCTTTTTCTATGTCTATCGCATTCCTGACCAGGGATAAATTATGACCAGAAGGTCATTTCATACAATTTTAAGGGAAAATTAGAGCAAGCTTCTTTCCCTTCGTCTCCGGGTTTTTCGCGCGCGAACTGCTTTCTTTAGCCTGATCTTGTGTCTGTCTTCTCTTGTTGGTGACGATTCCATCCATTCATGATCAGTGCCGACGCATTTGGTCAGGATATCTGAACGCAACTCGTTTTGTCGTTTTTTTTGGGTGTTTCCATCTAATATCTCTGTTCGCTTCATGTCGCGAGTCTTTCTCGAAATCTGGCCTCTCTCTTTAGTCCAAAAATCTTTTCCGGCACTTTCAAACGTCTACTTCTCACTTTCCTCCGACTTGGAGACGAAATCATATGTATAAAGACCATCAGACTGGCTTTCGTCAGGATGCCTAAAACTGCTTTCATATGGCTGCATTATCTCTTTTATTTGTATATTCTTTGGGCTGGTTGCCTTTCTCGCCGGAACCTGCTCTCTACACTCCATTGCTTTGACTTTGTTTCTTATATGGATCATCGAAAGATGGTACCCTTATGTGATGTGCCTAATCTTAGTGGATCATCGAACGATGGTACCAATGTTGTTTGCCTTATCTTTTGCAGGTTTTTCAGACGCCTCTTCCATTCGAGCAACCAGCCCATTGAAGCCTCATTTTGAAAATAATTCTGTGGCTATTTGAAAGCAGTTTGGGTACTATACCTCTCTCATTCTCCATTTCTCAAGGTTTCTGATTCATTGTTGGGAAGTCTTTTCCCTTTGCTCGTCGAGATGGTGGGAACAGAAGATGTTGAGGATAGAGCGCGCGTGATTTTTGTAAGGTCAGACATGGCCGTCTCAGATATTTTGGCCAGGCGCTTTTAAATTTACCATTTTCCTCGTGTATTTTTCAGACAAATCAGAATTTTATGTTTTTGCCTTCTGCCCCAGGGCTTTCCCTTGTCATCTGGTTCTCCTGTCGCCTTCTGCAACGGGAATTTCCCTCGCCATCTGGTACTCCTTTCGCCTTCCGCCCCAGGGATTTCCCTTGCTTTCTGGTTCTCCTTTCGCCTTCTGCCCCTGGGCTTTCCCTTGCCAACTGGTTCTCCTGTCGCCTTCTGCCCCAGGGCTTTCCCTTGAAATCTGGTACCTTGCCATATGATTCTCCTTGATTGGTAGGCCCTTTTTGCGAAATGTTTGCTTGGAAGACCACGCTGAGTGTTTCTTTTGAATTGGTCAAACAAAATCCACTCCTCTTCAAGCCGGTCGGTTTGAAGCTTTTTGTGAACTTGCAAAATCATGTGACCCCTGTGATGTTTTTCCTGCCTGGTCGCGGTTCTGCCCGCTATGTTCGAAAGGTTCGGATATCTCGTTTGCTCTATTTATGCCTTACGAACTTGTCGGCCTGCTTCCAATTGGAGTCTGCTTAATGTTTTTATTAATTCGTTTCGAATAATACTAGTTAATATTGTTTATGTATATTTTATAATTGGAGGAGCGTTCGTGCCTTCCATTAGGCCGTTCCTCTCTCACTATTCAACGAGCTCGCCTGCTCAATCGTAAGGAATGCTTGTCGTGGGGCCACCATAAGACCATAAGATCTTCATTGTTGGTTTAAATGATATTTACAAATATCTGTATTTAAATTTCTCCGAATAGTAATTAGACACAAGATAAGAATGGAAAGTAAATCCGAACTTAGCAGAATCGGCGAAAATAATCAAAATCAAAGTATCCGTCTTTAAGATCTTTCTCGCGGCGATCTATGCCGTCATTTTCAAGCCGTACGCTGCTCTCATGGTTATGGTCGCCGTGGTTGAGACGACGGTCGAACTTGGCGGTTCATCGGTATCTTGGGTGTCAAATTACTTTTTTTTTATTTCGTAAATATATCCCAGGTGTAACCAAAAATGTACAAGGATTTAAGATAATATGGGCATGAGCAGTGTTGAATTCCTGTTTTTGGCATGACAAAGAAGAGAGAAAAGCAGGAAATTTCATGAAAAAAGTCCAGCCTACAGCCATATTAAAGAGGGACAGAGAATTAGTGTTGGTAGTTGCAAGACACTGAATGTATGTATGTACATAGAGATCCCAGGTGTAACCAAAAATGTACAAGGATTTAAGATAATATGGGCATGAGCAGTGTTGAATTCCTGTTTTTGGCATGACAAAGAAGAGAGAAAAGCAGGAAATTTCATGAAAAAAGTCCAGCCTACAGCCATTTTAAAGAGGGACGTGAATTAGTGTTGGTAGTTGCAAGACACTGAATGCATGTATGTACATAGAGATCCCAGGTGTAACCAAAAATGTACAAGGATTTAAGATAATATGGGCATGAGCAGTGTTGAATTCCTGTTTTTGGCATGACAAAGAAGAGAGAAAAGCAGGAAATTTCATGAAAAAAGTCCAGCCTACAGCCATATTAAAGAGGGACAGAGAATTAGTGTTGGTAGTTGCAAGACACTGAATGTATGTATGTACATAGAGATCCCAGGTGTAACCAAAAATGTACAAGGATTTAAGATAATATGGGCATGAGCAGTGTTGAATTCCTGTTTTTGGCATGACAAAGAAGAGAGAAAAGCAGGAAATTTCATGAAAAAAGTCCAGCCTACAGCCATTTTAAAGAGGGACGTGAATTAGTGTTGGTAGTTGCAAGACACTGAATGTATGTATGTACATAGAGATCCCAGGTGTAACCAAAAATGTATATGGATTTAAGATAATATGGGCATTAGCAGTGTTGAATTCCTGTTTTTGGCATGACAAAGAAGAGAGAAAAGCAATAAATTTCATGAAAAAAGTCCAGCCTACAGCCATTTTAAAGAGGGAGAGAGAATTAGTGTTGGTAGTTGCAAGACACTGAATGTATGTATGTACATAGAGATCCCAGGTGTAACCAAAAATGTATAAGGATTTAAGATAATATGGGCATTAGCAGTGTTGAATTCCTGTTTTTGGCATGACAAAGAAGAGAGAAAAGCAATAAATTTCATGAAAAAAGTCCAGCCTACAGCCATTTTAAAGAGGGAGAGAGAATTAGTGTTGGTAGTTGCAAGACACTGAATGTATGTATGTACATAGAGATCCCAGGTGTAACCAAAAATGTATAAGGATTTAAGATAATATGGGCATTAG
The DNA here is from genome assembly GCA_945643635.1 of Allodiplogaster sudhausi. Classification (NCBI taxonomy): domain Eukaryota; kingdom Metazoa; phylum Nematoda; class Chromadorea; order Rhabditida; family Diplogasteridae; genus Allodiplogaster; species Allodiplogaster sudhausi. The sequence goes on from CALZFC010000256.1 coordinate 509,390, forward strand.
CAGTGTTGAATTCCTGTTTTTGGCATGACAAAGAAGAGAGAAAAGAAGGAAATATCAAGAAAAAAGTCCAGCCTACAGCCATTTTAAAGAGGGGCAGAGAATTAGTGTTGGCAGTTGCAAGACAATAAATATATGTACATAAGATCTCAGGTGTAACCAAAAATGTACAGATTTAAGATAAAATGGGCATGATCAGTGTAGAATTTCCGTTTTCGGATGCCAAAGAAGAGAGAAAAGCAGGAAAACTTATTAAAAAAAAGTCCAGCCTACAGCCATTTTAAAGAGAGAGAAAGAATTACCAAAAATGTACAAGGATTTAAAGGAGGTATGGGAATAATTAACCTAATTTTTTTTTCTAAATGAACATGTTCATCTTGGCGTAAAACATGTCTCCAGAAAGTTTGAGCGATTTTCTTCCATTAAATTCGGAGCAATAGCAACGTGAAAACTGGCGGGTAGAGATTTAGCTAGGGTAGGTGAGAGCCGCCCTCCAACTTCACATGCTCCCTCGACCGAGGGACAGGCAACTTTATGAGCGCGCGCATTCAAAATCGTTCTCTTGCGCTACTGTAGAATTATTCGCCGGATACTTCCTTTAAGATAAAATGGGAATGGGCAGTGTTGAATTCCCATTTTTGGCATGACAAAGTAGAGAGAAAAGCAGGAAAAAAGTCCAGCCTAGAGCCATTTTGAAGAGTTACAGAGAATTAGTGCTGACAGTTGCAAGACACTGAATGTATGTATGTACATAGATCCCAGTTGTAACCAAAAATATACAAGGATTTAAGATAAAATGGGCATGAGCAGTGTAGAATTCCAGTTTTCGGCATGCCAAAGAATGAGAGAAAAGCAGGACATCTTATGAAAAAAGTCCAGCCAACAGCCTAAAGAGGGAGAGAAAATTTGTTGGTAATTGCAAGACACTGAATGTATGTATGTACATTGAAATTCCAGGTGTAACCCAAAATGTACAAGGATTTTAGAAAAATGGGCATGAGCAGTGTGTAGAATTCCCTTTTTTGGCACGAAAAAGAAGAGAGAACATCAGGAAATAGCATGCCAATAGTCCAGATGACAACCTTGATCTAGTCCACAAATTAAAGTGTCTAACCATAAGTAAATTGGGCAATTACATAATGGGGTCAAACGTGTACAGTGCATACTGAATATGCATATTCGGAATACAGGTAACGGACCATTAACTCTACTAAATGGGTCAAGTCCAGTGTAAATCTGACGAAGTCCAAGCATACACAGCAATCGTCGTAGATCTTCGAAGATATTAAATATTGCTAAAAACAAATCGATCCGAAGTGAAGACCTTCCTTAACAACCAGTCGTTTTTTTATAATGAAAACATTTGATTTTTGATAAATTTTGGCGATTAAAGCGTGCTCGACTTCGCAGCACCATCTGCAAATAATAAGGTTGGAAGGGCGAAAATAATATATCACCAGGATTACTTTAAAAAAATTAAATAAATAATAAATACATTTTATTTCTGATGTATTTTGGCGAGTAAGGCGAGTTCGGCTTCGCAGCACCATCTGCAAATAATAAGGTTTTAAATGCGAAAATAAAATTCGCAAGGAGTAATCAGATAAATCAATTTAATAATGGGTACCTGCAAAGGAATAAGGATTACAGAGAGATTTTAAAAAGTCTAGATATTTGAAATTCACAAATTTTATTTTTTATAAGATTAATAATATGTAAGTTCACCCGAAAGTTCTAATAAAATAAGAGAAATTCGTAATTATTTAGGAATTACTTAAATTTTAAATACTTATAGGGAAATATAAATTGTAAAATAATATTCATTAAATGATTAAATGATATTTAATTATATTTGCTCACCTGATATTCCTTTGGAATCGATGAGCTGGCCGCCTCATCCAGAATGAGATTGTTGCGGAGGAGGGCGCGGGCCAGGCTGGCCGACTCTGCAAATTATTGGGATATAAAAGAGAAGTGAGAGTGAGAGAAGTGAGAGAGAGAGAGAAAGAGAGAGAGAGAGAGAGAGAGAGAGAGAGAGAGAAAGAGCGAGAGAGAGAGAGAAAGAACGAGAGAGAGAGCGAGAGAGGGAGAGGGAGAGAGAGAGAGAGAGAGAGAGAGAGAGAGTGAGAATGAGAGAGGGAAGGGGGGGGGGTTATAAGCACACCTAGAGGGCTGTCTGTAGGCCTGCTTCTTCTCTCTTCGAGCGAGCGAGAAGAGAACGGAGCCGTGGGCCGAGATGGCAGCACCACATCAGAAGCTCCAAAAGGATGATTACAGAGCGATAAAAGAAAAATTCGCAATTATTTACGAATTACTTAAATTTTAAATACTTATAGGGTAATAGTTCCGTAAAAAAAATTGTAAAATGAAAATGATATTTAATAGAATTTGCTCACCTGATATTCCATTGGAATCTGTGTTGAGAGCTGGCCGCCGTCGCCTCATCGAGAATGAGACGTTTGCGGAGGAGGGCGCGGGCCAGACATACCAGTTATCGCTGGCTGACTCTGTAAAGGATTGGGATATATAAGAGAAGTGAGAAAGAGAGAGAGAGAGAGAGAGAGAGAGGGAGAGGGAGAGAGAGAGAGAGGGAGAAAGAGAGAAAGAGAGAGGGAGAGTGAGAGGGAAAGAGTGAGAGAGAAAGAAAGAAAGAAAGAAAGAAAGAAAGAAAGAAAGAAAGAAAGAAAGAAAGAAAGAAAGAAAGAAAGAAAGAAAGAAAGAAAGAAAGAGAGAGAGAGAGAAAGAAAGAGAGAGGGAGAGAGGGAGAGAGAGTTGTGTAAAGACAACCGAAGCAAAGCGCCTTGACTACATATATTCAAGCTAAATACGCAAAGTAACTCTATGTTCATAGAAAACACAGCTAAGAAAAGAAAAGCTAACCTTATCCTTGCCACTCTCGGAGAGCAGCCGCCACGCGATGCTGAGAATGTCGCGTCGGCGGACGCGGAAGCCATGGCCAGAGCCGTTCCAGCAGATGACGTGCCTGTACACACACATTTCTAATAAATAAGAATAATTTTTTTAATTAGGAATAAATTCGATATATTATTATATACTGCTGACATGCGAGCCAAGGACTCAGGGATGTTTTTAGACCAAGAAATAAGAATAATTTATCCCTCACTCTCACCCTCTCTCTCTCTATCTCTCTCTCTCACCCTCTCCCTAACATGACCCTCACCTCGACCACTCCTGCCGGCAGGTCGTAATTGGTGAGGAAGAGATGATGCGGGCACACCTCGCAAGTCACTTTGATGCCCTGTAAATATCTTCATTTTACCTACGCCATTTCTTCTTCTAGACTCTATTAGATTCTATGCAGGGATTCCGTTTACTTAATTAACAAATATTTACAATGTAGAAAAAGAGCCTTTTGTGGGATGAAAAAAGAAGAGAATAAATTACCCGCTCCTTCGCGAGTGCACTCGATTTCCTCTGCTGACGAGACGTGGCAAATGTGGACTGAAGAGGGAGGATAACTAAATTTCTCTCACTGTTAATTCATTTAAAAAAATCATAAATTAAAATTAGGATCAAATAAATATAATATTAGTACTTATAAAAATGGCCAAAAATCAATAGAGAAAAGATTATTTTAAATAAAACCCGAAAAGGGTTTCCAAAATTGTTTTTCAAAATGAATACCAGCTCTGCCGGCCAGCTGCGCTGCTCCGAGCACCGCGAGAAGAGTCTGCTTCTCAGCGTGGCAGACAACGGGGCGGCTCGCAGGGAAGGTCGACAGATGCTGGGGAAAGTGGAAATGGATAAATACATACATATATGAGATGTACACCACAACAGGCTTTCCAGCTCTAACACTCTAGTTTCTTCTCTCTCTCTCTCTCTCTCTCTCTCTCTCTCTTTTCTCTCACCCTCTCTATTTACATCATCTTGCCCCCCCCCCTATTCTGTACCATACTCTCCTCATTTTCATTCATACTCACTCTTCTCTTTCTCTCTCTCTCTCTCTCTCTCTCTCTCTCTTCTCTCCCCCTCCCCTCTTCTCTCTCAATCTCTTTCTCTCTCTCTTCTCCCTCTCTCCCCTTATATCTCTTTTTCTCTCGTTCACCTTTATCCAGTCCGTGACTTTGTCCATATTGAGTGCGGCGAATGTACTTGTTGAGGTACATCTTGATCTTGGCCCACCTGCACTTGTTCATCTCCACCGAGTGAGGAGCGAGGAAGCAGGCCGCTGCGGACCAAATTCAAGGTAATGTTTCCTCCCCCCTCTCATTGTCGGTCGCGGCGACGGTGGGCTTTCTTTGAAAGTTCCACCAACACCGCTGTAGTGTCTGGCAAAATTGAGTGGTGTCCGCGCGTGGTCGCACCCCCAATTTAAATGTGGTAAAATATTGTATTAAATTTTTCAGTTCAAAGTACGATGAATGAAAGTAAAAAGTGGTCTCCGAGCGTGGCCAAAAGTGACAGAAATTGGGGGTGCGACTACGCGAGGACACCACTCAATTTTGCCAGACACTACAGCGGTGTTGGTGGAACTTTCAAACAAAACCCACCGCCGCCGCGACCGAAAATGAGAGAGGGGGAGGGGGAAGGAAACATTACCTTGAATTTGGTCCGCAGCGGCCTGCTTCCTCGCTCCTCACTTGGTGGAGATGAACAAGGGCAGTCGGGCTCAGAAGGCGCTGGCCGACACTGCAAAGGAATGGGATATATTAGAGAAGGGGAGAGAGAGAGAGAAGAGAAAGAGAAAAAAAGAGGGAACGAAAGAGAGAGAGAGAGAGAGAGACAGAGAAAAAAGAGACAGAACTACAGTGAAGAATAGAGAGCGAGCACGGTGTGAGAGAGAGAGAGACGGAGAGAGAGAGAGAAAGAGAGACGGAGAGAGAGAGAAGGGGTTATAAACATACCTAGATGGTTGTCCGCGTCGGCCTGCTTCCCCTCTCTTCTATCGGGGAGATGAGAACGGACCGGTTGGGCGTGATGGCAGCGCCCCATCAGAAGCTGCAAAAGAATGTTTAGATAAATAATAAGTAGGTTTGCCCGAAAGTTCTAATAAAATAAGAGAAAAGCAGACATTCGGGATTGTTTTTCGAAGTTGCATAAATGTGGTAAAAATATTGTATTAACTTTTTCAGTTCAAAGTTCGATGAATGAAAGTAAAAAGTGGTCTCCGAGCGTGGCCAAAAGTGACAGAAATTGGGGGTGCGACCACGCGCGGACACCACTCAATTTTGCCAGACACTACAGCGGTGTTGGTGGTGGAACTTTCGAAGAAAGCCCACCGCCGCCGCGACCGACAATGAGAGGGGGGGGGGGGAGGAAACATTACCTTGAATTTGGTCTGCAGCGGCCTGCTTCCTCGCTCCTCACTCGGTGGAGATGAACAAGTGCAGGTGGGCCAAGATGGCTGTAGCGCATCAGAAGGCGCTGGCCGACACTGCAAGGAATGGGATATATTAGTGAAGCGGAGAGAGAGAGAGAGAGAATAGATAGAGAAAAAGGGAACGAGAGAGAGACTGAGAGACAGAGAGAGAAAGAAAGAGACAGATCGACAGTGAAGAATAGAGATAGCGAGCACGGTGAAAGAGAGAGAGACGGAGAGAGAGAGAAAGAGAGAGAGAGAAAGAGAGACGGAGAGAGAGAGAGAAGGGGTTATAAACATACCTAGATGGTTGTCCGCGTCGGCCTGCTTCCCCTCTCTTCTATCGGGGAGATTAGAACGGACCGGTTGGCAGCGCCCCAACAGAAGCTGCAAAAGAGAACAACAAACATTCGGAATAGTTTTTCAAATTTACATAAATTTTGGAAAAAATATTTAATTAACTTTTTCCCTTCAAAGTTCGATGAATACAGAGAGATTAAATATATAGTGCTATTATGAAAATTCGGACATTTACGTTTAGTTTTTTTGATAAATAATCTTGGTTTATAAAGAGTTCCTTAATATATAAATTGTAAAAATTTTATTTATTAAATAATGCAATAATATTTAATAGTATTTGCTTACCAGGTGGCCCTCTGGATAAGCGAATCGGCTTTTTTTTTCAATGGCCGCCGTCGCCTTCTCCGGAATGAGAACGCGGGATCTTGCGGAGGAGGGCGCGGGCCAGGCATAACAGTTGGCGCTGGCCGACTCTGCAAAGGATTGGGAGATACCGTATTTTCTCTATTAGTGCCCCCGGGGGCACTATTTTTCAATCCCCTTGCGAGAGGGGGGCACTATTAGAGGGGGGCTCTCTTAGAGGGAGGGGTACAATTTTTCAATGCGATTGGCTAAAAGTTTGTAAACAACAATGTGTTCCTAACAAAAGAGATTTGTAGCTCTTCTTGAATTGAATCATCACCGGAAGATCCATTTTACTGCAAATTTTGAATGAATTTGTAATTAATTCGTTGGGAAGAGCCTCCAGAATCCATTCGAGGTACATCTCGAGCCGAGGTATTAGACTAATAGGAGGGGCACTATTGGAGGGGGGGCTCTATTAGAGGGAGGGGTACTATTTTTCAATACCCTCGCGAGAGGAGGGCACTATTAGAGGGGGGGTTCTAATAGAGGGAGTGGCACTAATAGAGAAAATACGGTATTAGAGAAGTGGAGAGAGAGAGATAAAGAGAGAGAGAAAGAGAGAGAGAGAAAGAGAGATAGTGAGAGAGAGAGAGAAAGAGAGAGAGAGAAAGAAAGAAAGAGTGCGAGAGAGAGAGAGAAAGAGAGACAGAAAGACATAGAGTGAAGGATAGATATAGCGAGCAAGGGGCAGGGCCAGAGGGAGAGGGAGAGAGAGAGAGAGCGCGAGAGAGGAAGAAAGAGACTGACCAACAGTGAAGGATAGATATAGCGAGCAAGGGGTAGGGCCAGAGGGAAAGGGAGAAGGGGTTTATAAACAAACCTTGACTTTTGTCCGCGGCGACCTGCTTCCTCTCTCCTCATTCTGTGGAGACGAGAACGAGTGGGTGGGGCACATCAGACTCTGCTAAAGAATGAGCATTACAGACTGATTACATAAACAGTGTGTATCGTGAAAGTTCAGATAAATAATGAAGGCTCGCTCGAAACTAATAATTAAATTAAATAAGAGAGAAGGAGGCACTCGTAATTCAGGCAAACTTCGATAAATAAAAGTTAAAATTAGGGCCCGGGCGTGGTCAAAAACATTAGTTATTTACTACTGATAACCAAAAAGTTACTTAATATAAATTGTAAAAGTAATATTTATTAAATAATAAAATTATTTGCTCACCTGATGGTCCACAGAATTAGCGAATCCATGTTTACATCAATGGCCGCCGTCGCTTCTTCCAGAATGAGAAGGCGGCTCTTCCGGAGACGACATTAATGGGCATAATTAATTACACTTTATGTTAGGTCGAATAAAAAATGTGAGAAAAAAATATTGGGATTGATTAGGATAATAATTATTGGTAACTAAAAAAATAATGAGAAAAAATATTGTTCAAAAAAAATCGTTTGCTAACCGAGAGACGGAAAAATAGAGTCGCGGCTTCTCCAGAACCGTGCTATTTTTTTTTCATCTTGTGAAAAGCACAGAGTGCTTATTTTGCGAAACTCTCTCCGCACTTGGCCGAGTCAGAAGTGGCTATCAGTCTTCTCTAACACCCTTCCCTATTTTGTGTCGGGGGTTGGGGGGGGGCAACAAGCAATTTCTAAATACACACACACAAAAACGCTCTCACAATTTCTAACGCTCTCGCACTCTCTGACCTTATTTTTCTCGCTCACCTTTTTTCTATCTCTCTCACCTTCGCTCTCTCTCTCTCCCTCTCTCTCTCTCACTCAGGAAACCACCGGGAGCTTCCACGAGCGCCCTCCAGTCCACGGCGCACGAGCACCTCGCCGTCAGCGCGGACGGCGCCGCGAGTGAAGAGCGAGGCCGCCGGCAATCCGTCAATTAAGATTACAAGTTCAAGAATTAAAATATAAACTAAAAAATAGTCAAGTTATAAGGTATAAAAAAGGCAGGCAGCATTGCTTTCAATGTAAGATTTAAATTTAAAAAAATTCCAGCGATAATAGTATTAATTCTAAAAATTTGAATATGTAAAAAAAATGTTATGTACTTACCAAAGCAGCAGCCCGAGTGAGCGTAGCAAGAGAGAAAGAGGCCGCGACAGAGGCAACGTTCTAGATGCTCTGCAATGAAAAAGGCTTGAAAATAAAAAAAAATGAATGCCAAAAGAAATAGTTTTAAAAATAAACGACTAGAAAAATATATAGTAATTTAAATTATCTACATACCACACCTCGAGCTGCCGAGAGAGAGAGGAGAGAAAGAGAAGGAGAGAGAGAGAAAGAGGAGACACAAAAACGGTCTCACAGTTTCTAACGCTTTCACTCTCTCTCCCTCCTTTTTTCTCTCCCCCTCTCGATCTCTATCTCCCTATCACTTAGGAAACCCCCGGGGGCTTCCTCTGGTTCCCTCCAATCCACCGCGTCGGAGTCACGAATGACGAGCGGCATCCGCCTGCAGTCCGCCAATAAAAAATACAAGTTTAAAACAACAAAATATATACTAAGGTACAAGAAAAATCCGTCAACATTACTTTAAAAGTAAGATTTTAATATTTAAAAAAAAACCACAGCAATCAATTAAATGACTACAAATCCGATTGCCCACACAATGGATAGAGTCCCCCCTGACTTGATAGAAAATAAAATGTACCTTAGTATCCTGAAAAAGTTCGTGTGGATGGATCAGCGAGGAAGGCAACCCGTAGCTTCTCGACGTTTGCTGCGCCATCCACGTAGTTCCATCCGGACCTAGAGATGGAGAGAGAGTGAGAAAGCGAAAGAGATAGAGAGCGAGACTTCCATATATAAAAAAAATCATGTGATACTGTTTGAAGAGAGTAGTGTTGCATATGTATAAATAAACAATAAATCGCAGACATAATTACATTTTGAAGCAAGAGAAGAAATAATGAATAGATGTCGACGAATAAATAAAATTAATTAAAAATATGGCATGGGATAAATGAATTAGAAAGAGAAATAAAGAGAGAGAGAGAGAGAGAGAGAGATACAGAAAATGAGAGGAAAAGAGAGAGAGAAAAAAGTGGAATATGAACCGCAAACTGACAATAATTGTATGTGGAGTCGCCGTAGTTGATACGTCGACAACAGCCGGCGTGATCTGCGTGGGAAGATCTCGAAAGGCGAATCCGCCGATCCTACAAATTTTCAGATAGAGGAAAAAATTTGTAGGATCACCTTGTAGGAAATTTGTAGGAAATTTGTGGGAAAAGTTGTAGGCCCTCAGGTTATTTACGAATTACTTAAATTTTACTTATAGGGAATTAGTTCCATAATATAAAATTTTAAATAATATTCAATAAATAATTAAATGATAGCATTTGCTCACCTGATATTCCTTTAGAATCGATGAGCTGGCCGCCGTCGCCTCATCCAGAATGAGACCTTTGCAGAGGAGGGCGCGAGCAAGGCTGGCCTACTCTGCAAATTATTGGGATATAAAAGAGAAGTGAGAGTGAGAGAAGTGAGAGAGAGAGAGAAAGAGAGAGAGAGAGAGAGAGAGAGAGAGAGAGAGAGAAAGAGCGAGAGAGAGAGAAAGAACGAGAGAGAGAGCGAGAGAGGGAGAGGGAGAGAGAGAGAGAGAGAGTGAGAATGGGAGAGAGAGAGAAAGGGAGGGGGGTTATAAGCATACCTAGAGGGCTGTCTGTAGGCCTCCTTCTTCTCTCTTCGAGCGAGCGAGAAGAGAACGGAGCCGTGGGCCGAGATGGCAGCACCACATCAAAAGCTGCAAAGGAATAAGGATTACAGAGAGATTAAAAAAGTCTTGATATTTGAAATTTACAAATTTTATTTTTTTATAAGATTAATAATGTGTAGGTTCACCCGAAAGTTCTTATAAAATAAGAGAAATTCGTAATTATTTAGGAATTACTTAAATTTTAAATACTGATAGGGAAATAGTTCACAAATATAAATTGTAAAATAATATTCATTAAATAAATAAATATTATTTAATAGCATATGCTCACCTGATATTCCATTGGAATCTATGTGGAGAGCTGGCCACCGTCCCCTCATCCAGAATGAGACTCTTGCGGAGGAGGGCGCGGGCCAGGCAGACCAGTTGGCGCTGGCGGACTCTGCAAAGGATTGGGCTACATAAGAGAAGTGAGAGAGAGAGAGAAAGAAAGAGAGAGAGAAAGAAAGAAAGATAGAGAGAGAGGGATAGGGAGAGAGTGAGAGAAAGGAGAGAGTCAAAAAAAGTGAAAGAGAGCGAGAAAGACAGAGGGAGAGTGAGAGAGAGAAAGAGAGAGAGAGAGAGAGAGAGAGAGAGAGAGTGAGTTGTGGAAAGGCAACCGAAGTAAAGCGCCTTAACTATATATATTCAAGCTAAATACGCAAAGTAACTCCATGTTCATAGAAAACACAGCTAAGAAAAGAAAAGCTAACCTTATCTGATCCGTGGCTCCTTGCGGTCCTTGCCACTCTCGAAGAGCAGCCGCCACGCGATGCTGAGAATGTCGCGGCGGCGGATGCGGAAGCCATGGTTAGAGCCGTTCCAGCACATTACGTGCCTGCACACACATTTCTAATGATTAAGAATGATTTTTTTTTTAATTAGGAATCAATTCGATATATTATTATATACTGCTGAAATACGAGCCAAGGATTCAGGGATCTTTTTAGAAAAAGAAATAAGAATAATTATACAACAATGCCATAACATGATAAAACGGATAAATTAATAAATGAAGAAGGAAGTTCCCATTTTGAAAGACTATCGAAATAGAAAAATATTGATAGTCTAAATAAATTTACTGCTAAAATTTGAAAAATTGTAATATAAATCGTAAAATTAAATAATTAAATGATATTTAATAGCATTTGCTCACCTGAATTTCTTTGCATCCGTGTAGAGAGCTGGACGCCGTCATCTCATCCAGAATGAGATTGCGGAGAAGGGCGCGGGCCAGGCAGACCAGTTGGCTGTGGCCGACTCTGCAAAGGATTGGGATATATAAGAGAAGTGAGAGAAAGAGAGAAAGAAGTGAGAGAGAAAGACAGAGAGAGAGATAAAAAAAAGAAAGAGGGAGAGAGAGAGAAAGAAAGAGCGAGAGAGAGAGCGAGAGAGGAAGAGAGAGAGAGAGAGAGAGAGAGAGAGAGAGAGAGAGAGAGATAAGCATACCTTTGATGGCTGTCTGGCGAACTGCTTCTTCTCTCTTCTAGCGAGCGAGAAGAGAATGGACAGGTGGGCCGAGAAGGCAGCAACACATCCGAAGCTGCAAAGGAATAAGGATTACAGAGAGATTTTAAAAAGTCTAGATATTTGAGATAGTCTATCTAGTCTAGATAGTCTATATAATATGTAAGTTCACCCGAAAGTTCTAATAAAATAAGAGAAATTCGTAATTATTTAGGAATTACTTAAATTTTAAATACTTATAGGGAAATATAAATTGTAAAATAATATTCATTAAATGATTAAATGATATTTAATTGTATTTGCTCACCTGATATTCCTTTGGAATCGATGAGCTGGCCGCCTCATCCAGAATGAGATTGTTGCGGAGGAGGGCGCTGGCCAGGCTGGCCGACTCTGCAAATTATTGGGATATAAAAGAGAAGTGAGAGTGAGAGAAGTGAGAGAGAGAGAGAAAGAGAGAGAGAGAGAGAGAAAGAGCGAGAGAGAGAGAATGAGAGAGGGAAGGGGGGGGGGGTTATAAGCATACCTAGAGGGCTCTCTGTAGGCCTGCTTCTTCTCTCTTCGAGCGAGCGAGAAGAGAACGGAGCCGTGGGCCGAGATGGCAGCACCACATCAGAAGCTCCAAAAGGATGATTACAGAGCGATAAAAGAAAAATTGTCTTGATATTTGAAATTCATTAATTTTTTAAAAGATTAATCATGTGTAGGTTCACCCGAAAGGGCTGATAAAATAAGAGAAATTCGCAATTATTTACGAATTACTTAAATTTTAAATACTTATAGAGTAATAGTTCCGTAATAAAAATTGTAAAATGAAAATGATATTGAATAGAATTTGCTCACCTGATATTCCATTGGAATCTGTGTTGAGAGCTGGCCGCCGTCGCCTCATCGAGAATGAGACGTTTGCGGAGGAGGGCGCGGGCCAGACATACCAGTTATCGCTGGCTGACTCTGTAAAGGATTGGGATATATAAGAGAAGTGAGCAATAGAGAGAGAGAGAGAGAGAGAGAGAGAGAGAGAGGGAGAGGGAGAGAGAGAGAGAGAGAGAGAGAGAGAGAGAGAGAGAGAAAGAGAGAAAGAGAGAGGGAGAGTGAGAGGGAAAGAGTGAGAGAGAAAGAAAGAAAGAAAGAAAGAAAGAAAGAAAGAAAGAAAGAAAGAAAGAAAGAAAGAAAGAAAGAAAGAAAGAAAGAAAGAGAGAGAGAGAGAGAGAGAGAAAGAAAGAGAGAGGGAGAGAGGGAGAGAGAGTTGTGGAAAGGCAACCGAAGCAAAGCGCCTTGACTACATATATTCAAGCTAAATACGCAAAGTAACTCTATGTTCATAGAAAACACAGCTAAGAAAAGAAAAGCTAACCTTATCCTTGCCACTCTCGGAGAGCAGCCGCCACGCGATGCTGAGAATGTCGCGTCGGCGGACGCGGAAGCCATGGCCAGAGCCGTTCCAGCAGATGACGTGCCTGTACACACACATTTCTAATAAATAAGAATAATTTTTTTAATTAGGAATAAATTCGATATATTATTATATACTGCTGACATTTATTTATTTATTTATTTATTCATACATCAACTAATGATGTGACAACATGTGGAGTGAATATGGCAAAATAAGTTAAGGCAGGTGAAAGGAGAGAAACAGTTGAAAAGAAAATTATGATGTGTCGTTGCAGGATCTTAAAATATGGAAGAGGGAAAGGGGGGGGAGTAAGAGATTTACAGTAAACAGTAGGAAAACTGAATTTATAATTTATTCAGATCAAGATTAGTTAGCTTATGTAGATCAGAATTTGCAAGGGCTCTCTTAAAACTTAGAATATCACGGCTAATGAGTTCTAACGGCAGTTTCATGTACATTAACGGAGTACGCATAGAGAAGCAGTGTCGAAGTAACATGAGTTTCCATCGCGGGAAGTGAAAGTTGAAAGCAGATACTCTACCGTTGCATGGTTTAAAAACTACAAAATCACTAATGGGCAAGTCGACAAGCTGGTGCAGTATTTTATAGAAAAAGACAATGTCAGAGAAGGCTCGCAAGCTGACATTTATTTATTTATTTATTTATTCATACATCAACTAATGATGTGACAACATGTGGAGTGAATATGGCAAAATAAGTTAAGGCAGGTGAAAGGAGAGAAACAGTTGAAAAGAAAATTATGATGTGTCGTTGCAGGATCTTAAAATATGGAAGAGGGAAAGGGGGGGGGGAGTAAGAGATTTACAGTAAACAGTAGGAAAACTGAATTTATAATTTATTCAGATCAAGATTAGTTAGCTTATGTAGATCAGAATTTGCAAGGGCTCTCTTAAAACTTAGAATATCACGGCTAATGAGTTCTAACGGCAGTTTCATGTACATTAACGGAGTACGCATAGAGAAGCAGTGTCGAAGTAACATGAGTTTCCATCGCGGGAAGTGAAAGTTGAAAGCAGATACTCTACCGTTGCATGGTTTAAAAACTACAAAATCACTAATGGGCAAGTCGACAAGCTGGTGCAGTATTTTATAGAAAAAGACAATGTCAGAGAAGGCTCGCAAGGAATGTAATGAGGGAAGTTTAAAAAGAGAGATGCGTGTGGCATAAGACGGGATATTTGCAAAGGATATAATTGTGGAATTGCAACGAATAAATAGCAGCCGGGTGAATGTATGTTGCACATTTTCAAGTTTGCGGATGAGCATTAATTTGTAAGGTGACCATACAATGGAGCAAAATTGAAGGACGGGGATAACGTAAGCTTTGTAACAACGAATATATATCTCTGGGTGGCTTGATCTGAGACAGCGGAAAAGACAATATATTATTCTAAGAGATTTTCTACATACCAGTTCGATGTGGGAGGAGAAAGACAACTCTGAGTCGATGAGTACGCCGAGGTCCCGAACAGGCTGGCCTGCAACAGGAAAGGTTGAGCCAGTTATTAGAGGGTACGGAAGTTTGGGATTTGTTTTGCCTAAGTGGAGTACGCTACTTTTTTTGAAAGATATATTTAGTTGCATAGTTTTACAATATTCGGAGATCAATATAGAAGCTTTAGAAAGTTGGGAGTGTGACTCTGATGCGGAATTTGGGTGAAATATGGTAAAAGCCTTTAAGTCGTCGGCAAAAAGTGAACATTTAACCAACGGCAGTGGTGATAAAAGAGACGGAATATCTGAAATAAACCAGTTGAAGAGCATTGGTGATAAGACACTGCCTTGAGGCACACCGCTAAAAGCCTTAAATGAGACAGAAAGGGAATCATTAACACGAACTCTGGATGAACGGTTTTCAAAAAAGGATGAGAACCATTTTAGGAGGTTTCCTCCAATTCCGATTTTAGCCAGCTTTAATAGCAACTTATTGTGACAGACAACATCAAAGGCTTTCGCAAAGTCATAGTACAGAATATCGACAGAGCAACCTCCGTCTAAAGCTCTGGTCCATTCATTAGTGCATGAGATAAGATTAGTCTCAACGGAGCGGCGTGCACGGAAGCCATGTTGCTGAGTGGGGATAATGCAATGTAAGTCACTCCACCACAAAAGCTTAGGACGGAGACAACGTTCAAGCACTTTGATAGGGGCAGGTGTTAGGGTGATTGGACGGAAATCAGAGACAGAGGAGGGGGAGGGAACTTTGTTAATCGCAATTACGACTCCCTGTTTCCATAACGAAGGTACTACGCCCAGAGACAGAGATATGTTAAAAATGTAACTTAGAGGTTCTGCTAGTGAGGCAGCACATTCACGATAAACAATTTGCGGAATCTTCTCGGCTGTTACGGTGATTGAACGCTTTAGACGTTTCAAGTGCTTATAGACTGACTGGGGCATTATAACGATATCAGTAAGACAGTGTGCGGGGGAAAGAGAAGGGAACTGCGGTGACTTACCATCATCATGTGTGAACACTGATGAGAAATAGCGGGCTAATGCATCGGCCTTAGCCGCATCACCAATACATCGATTTCCAGACGAGTCAGTAATGGCACCGATTTTAGGAACACTTTTCAATCTACTACCAACATACGCAAAAAGACGCTTATTCGAACGAAGCAAGCGGGATTCTCGGTTGCGATTAAATTTCCCAATTTCAGACGAGATCTTATCACAAACACGCTTGTATTCGCACTGAACAGGAGCACAATTAATCTTGGGATACAGTGACAACTTGTGCATGAGAAGAGACTTAATGTGATCAGGATAAGAGTCGAAGGGTATTCTGCGCGAACTTAGGGGCGTAAATTCGTGAAGCAGTGCAGATAGGACCGAAAGGAATCGTTCATGAATATCGTCTACAGAAGAAAAACCATCAAATATATCGACCCAAGAGACAGACGAAAGCACAGTTGAGAGTGCTATAAAATCGGCCTTGAGATAATCGTATGTAAGATCAGAAGGGAAGAGTGTATGGATGAGTGAGACTGAAAAAGTAATCATCGAGTGGTCGGATGAGCAAAATGGTGCGTTTATACAACAGTTCGATATGCAGTCCGATGGTGCAATGATAACATCTAAGAGCTTTTCACCGTGCGTTGGGCCCTTTACATGCTGCGAGTAATCAAAATCAGTAACAAGATCATGAAGTGGCTTACATTGGGAAGAAGACATTTTAGCAGATGGCCAATCTATATGCAGGTTGAGATCGCCTAAGAGAATAGATGCGTATGGGACAGAAAGGAGAGAGTGTATACAATCGAACAGAGCTGCGTTTTGGGCAGCGTTTGTGGATGGCGGCCGATATGCAAGAACAATTCGCGTTTTTGAGGAGTCAATAGGGCTAGATATATCGACAGCGAGTAAATCGCAATTTGAGCGAAGACAAAATTTAACTGGGACTGAGTCAAAAGACTGAGAAACAAGCATAAGAACACCACCACCTCGTTTAGCAGTGCGGTCGCGGCGAAAAACTGAGTACGGAAAATTAGCCACAAGCTCAGAGTCAGAGATATTGTCATTTAGCCAGGATTCACAAACACACACAATTTGTGGCTTACTAAGATAGAGAAGATAACGAAAATGAGACAGCTTGTTCACAATTGAGCGGGCATTAAAGAGAACAGCAGAGGCCTGAGAGGCTCCTTGGCCATGGCGTTTCCCTGATTTGGAGGAGCGGCTTGAGGCGTAGGCAAGCCCACAGAGGAGGGATTCGCACCAGAGAGAGCAGGGGCAGGAGCGGCGGCAGTTGGAATCGTCTTCCTCTGCCTACCGGCAATCTCATCCTTCACCCACAGCTCGTCTCTGTACAAAACCCACTGCCGCTGCGGCTCCGCGGTCCGGAGGAAAGAGAGCTGCTTGCGCAGCTCACTCCATCGCGCGCGCTCCTCAAGAGTCATGCTCTTCCTTACGTACACGCCCTTCCATTGCTGATGCTCTCTCAGTGTCTTCGCTGCCTTGAGGCAGTGTCTCTGGTGGCTTTGGGTTGGCAGAACGCACTTGATGAGACGGGGTTTATCACCGTGCTGCCCCATGCGATAAACGGTCTGGGGCCGGCACTCAATTCCCATTGTCTCAAGCAAGGCGCTAATTCGCTCCTCATCATCAGTCAGCCGTGCCTGCTGCGAACTGCCATTAGACTCGGCCAGACCAGAGACAACAATCGATCGAGAACGGAGGAGAGCGTCATCGCTAGGGGTACGGGAGAGAGCAGAGGACTGTCCAGGGGTAGCATTGCCAGAGAGAGGAGGGAAAGCGGAAGAAGGAAGAGGCCAGGAAGGAGTGGAAGATTGGAGACGAGCAGCCTTGGAGACGTGTTCGAGGGTGTTAGCCAGCAGCGTCAGCATGCGTGATAAGACAGACCAAGTAGCCTCATTGACCCCCTCAGGCCTCTCCCCATTGGCCAGATTCAGTGAATCAATGACCAGCTGATCTGGATTAGATGATGGGGAGAGATTCAGAGGGCCATTCGGCTTGCGCTTCATTGTAAAAGGATAATGCAAAGAGGAAAATGCAAGTTAAGGGAGCTAAGTAGAAAGCAACCGCACTTGGCGGGCAGCGAGAGAGAGGTGGCAGCGAGAGAGAGGTGACAGCGAGAGAGAGGTGGCAGCGAGAGAGAGGTGACATGCGAGCCAAGGACTCAGGGATGTTTTTAGACCAAGAAATAAGAATAATTTATCCCTCACTCTCACCCTCTCTCTCTCTATCTCTCTCTCTCACCCTCTCCCTAACATGACCCTCACCTCGACCACTCCTGCCGGCAGGTCGTAATTGTTGAGGAAGAGATGATGCGGGCACACCTCGCAAGTCACTTTGATGCCCTGTAAATATCTTCATTTTACCTACGCCATTTCTTCTTTTAGACTCTATTAGATTCTATGCAGGGATTCCGTTTACTTAATTAACAAATATTTACAATGTAGAAAAAGAGCCTTTTGTGGGATGAAAAAAAGAAGAGAATAAATTACCCGCTCCTTCGCGAGTGCACTCGATTTCCTCTGCTGACGAGACGTGGCAAATGTGGACTGAAAAGGGAGGATAACTAAATTTCTCTCACTGTTAATTCATTTTAAAAAATCATAAATTAAAATTAGGATCAAATAAATATAATATTAGTACTTATAAAAATGGCCAAAAATCAATAGAGAAAAGATTATTTTAAATAAAACCCGAAAAGGGTTTCCAAAATTTTTTTCAAAATGAATACCAGCTCTGCCGGCCAGCTGCGCTGCTCCGAGCACCGCGAGAAGAGTCTGCTTCTCAGCGTGGCAGACAACGGGGCGGCTCGCAGGGAAGGTCGACAGATGCTGGGGAAAGTGGAAATGGATAAATACATACATATATGAGATGTACACCACAACAGGCTTTCCAGCTCTAACACTCTAGTTTCTTCTCTCTCTCTCTCTCTTTTCTCTCACCCTCTCTATTTACATCATCTTGCCCCCCCCCTATTCTGTACCATACTCTCCTCATTTTCATTCATACTCACTCTTGTCTTTCTCTCTCTCTCTCTCTCTCTCTCTCTCTCTCTCTTCTCTCCCCCTCCCCTCTTCTCTCTCCCTCTCTTTCTCTCTCTCTTCTCCCTCTCTCCCCTTATATCTCTCTTTCTCTCGTTCACCTTTATCCAGTCCGTGACTTTGTCCATATTGAGTGCGGCGAATGTACTTGTTGAGGTACATCTTGAGCCCAGCTGCCCCTCCTGCCAACTTGGCTGATTCCTCCACGTTCTCTGGCGTCGCTCCAAGGTAGATACCGTAGTCCACGAGGGCCTTCGACGACGAAATCTACAAATGGTGGGCATTATAATTTATGTATTTCTAATTACCATATATACAATTAAAAATTCTAATGTTTCAACACACAAATATACAGATTTTGGAAAGTGTAGTTTCTAAGGCATAATGCAATCTCTTCGATTTTTTCTTGAAAGAAATTAAAAAAAATAATATAATTTGAATTTTCCCCATTTTCGGGCCATAGGTGAACTTTTACTCCATCCTGACTTTCCCATACTCTTTTCCTCATTCTTGCTCTCTCTCTCCCTCCCTTTATTTCTTTTCCTCCTCTCTCCATCCCCTCCTCACTCTCCCTCTCTCTAACCTCTTCGACTTCTCTCAGCGTCTTCTCATCAACACATGGCGGCTGCGTATTCGGCATCGCGAGAATGGTGGTAATTCCTCCAGCGAGCGCTGCTCTCGTGCAAGTCTCCCAGTCTTCCTAAATGAAACGAGGGCGTGGCTTCCAAAAAAAAACAACAAAATATCTTTGCACCCGAGAATCGACGAGTTTTCGATACCTTGTGAGTGGCTCCTGGCTCACAGACATGGACGTTAATGTCGATGAGTCCTGGGAGTCGGCGCAGAGTTCGTGATGAGATGCAGTCGACGACACTGTTCAGATCGGGCGAGCGCCCCACGCTATGGAGTGCCTGGAGAATTTGAAAACTTTGTTTAAAAAAAATTGCCTAATTAATAGTACGCTTATTATGTCGCATGTAAAAGTAATTAATTTACTAATCAATTTTAAAACTAATTAACAAATGCGACCATGATGAAGAGCTTGGCGCATTTAATGTCTGTGATTAGCAGAATGCCATTATCGATTGCCATATACCGAGTACGGGAGCCGACAGTGCGGTAGACCGAAACACGAAGACCGTGGCAGTTGCTGGTGTTGGGCAGGTTGAGCACAAGGTGGATGTCGTTCTTCGTGAAGAGTGACTGAGAGATGGAAAAGGGGAGTGTGAGAGAGAGAGAGAGATGAGGGAGAGAGAGAAAGAAGGAGAGAGAAAGAAGAGAGAGAGTGAGAGAGAGAGAGAAAGAGAAAGGGGTTATAAGCATACCTAGATGGCAGTCTGGCGGCCTCTTCTCTCTTCGAGCGAGCGAGAGGAGAACGGACGATGGGGCGAGGTGGCAGCACCACATCACAAGCTGCAAAGGAATAAGGATTACAGAGAGATTTAAAAAAAGTCTTGATATTTGAAATTCACAAATTTTTTAAAGATTAATAATATGTAGGTTCACCCGAAAATTCTGTTAAAATGATAGGAATTCGCAATTAGTTACGAATTAAATTTTAAGTATAAATAGTAAAATAATATTCATTAAATACTTAAATGATATTTAATACCATTTGCTCACCTGAATTTCTTGGCAATCCGTGTAGATTGCTGGCCGCCGTTGCCTCATCCAGAATGAGATTCTTGCGGAGGAGGGCGCGGGCCAGGCAGACCAGTTGGCGCTGGCAGACTCTGCAAAGGATTGGGATATATAAGAGAAGTGAGAGAGAGGGGAGGAGAAAGAAAGAGGGAGAGAGAGAGATAAAGAGGGAGAGAAAAAGTGAGAGAGAAAGAGATGAGAGTACCATGACTAGCGTGTGTAGATCCTAGAGACGACGATTCTGACTGGAACAGGGCATCGTCGCGAGCAGTCGACAGCGGAGTGGTGTCGATTTACTGAAGAGGGAACGAACTGAGAGAGAGAGAGAGAGAGATGAGAGGGGGAGAAAATTGTCATGAAAAAGATCAATACGAAAAAAATAAAAGATCAAAATGAAAAAGTGTTCAAACGCAGTTGTTGCAGGCAGCGCGGAGAGACACGATATCGCTCAGGTAGGATCGCGATGCGAGCTTCATCTTAAAGATAGAATTTAATCTAATTTATAACAAAAGGATTAAATAGAAATTTGCTTCGGACTGTAGAGAAAGAGAGAACTAAGTTACAAATAAATAGAGAAGCATTTGATGGGACTGAGAGATCCAATAGATTATATAAAAATGAGAATAACATAAACTTTTCTGACCTTTCAGAGAAGTGATGACTCGAAAGGCTGGATGAGTACCCGGCTGGTAGAAGGCGTGCCACGTGCTTTTGAGATGGCGGCGGCATGCAAATCAGGCGTGCGAGTTTGTTCATTTTTTTTTCTTTTTCTTTTTCTTTTTCTTTTTTTTTCTTTTTTTCTTTTTCTTTTTTTTCTTTTTCTTTTTCTTTTTTTCTTTTTCTTTTTTTTTTCTTTTTCTTTTTTTTCTTTTTTTTTCTTTTTCTTTTTCTTTTTTTTTCTTTTTCTTTATGCTTCACGAGTGCATGAGAGAGGCAGAGAAAGAGAGAGAGAGAGAGAGAGAGAGAGAGAAAATCCATAGATGCTGTGCTCGGCGAGGGCGGAACGGGCCGCGATGCAATCCCCGCCGCGGCGGTGGTGTTGGCAGATGAAGAAGAAGAAGTGGAGAGAAGGCCGGGCGCCAGTTCGAATGCGTCCTCAAAATTTATAATCCATATTTCACTGTTTCACTTTTTCTAAATTGGGGTAAATAAACATAAAAACTGGAAATAATCCGACTTTCGGCATATTTAACGCAAACAAGAACTTATATAGGAAAACAAGAACTTACCTGGCGCGCGAAGAAACAGAGATCCACGGACTTACGGCAGTTTCAGCAGGGAAAGGAGCGCTTCTGCATGAAAGACGGCAAGGTAAATTTAGTAAACAATTTATTGTAATCAGGGAAATGGCGGCAAAGAGAGACAGGAAATGGAGAATTATTGACGCCTCTTATTTTCTAGTCACTGAAAGAATTTTGAGAGAGAGAGCGAGAGAGTGAGAGTGAGACGGAGAGAGCGAGAGAGTGAGAGAGAGCGCGAGAGAGTGAGAGAGTGCGCGAGAGAGTGAGAGAGAGAACGTTGAGGAAAAGTACCTATGCTGGATGGAGATGGGCGTGACCGGCAGTGTGCGGTTGCGATCGAGCGCGCGTTGATGAACGAAGAGCATTTCGGCAGGCGCATCGGAGATGTTGTCGTGGAGCGACTGGAAGATTGAGGAAGATGAAGGGAAAGAGAGGGATAGGGAGAGAGTGAGAGAAAGGGAAGCAGAGAGTCAAAGAAAGAGAAAGAGAACGAGAGAGGCACACAGAGAGAGAGAGAGAGAAGAGAGAGAGAGAGAGAGAGAGAGAGAGAGTAAGAGAGAGAGTAAGAGAGAGAGTAAGAGAGAGAGAGAGAAAGCGAAAGGGATGGGGTTATAAGCTTACCTAGATGGCTGTCTTCTTCTCTCTTCGAGCGAGCGAGAGGAGAACGGACCGATGGGGCGAGGTGGCAGCACCACATCAGAAGCTGCAAAAGAATAAGGATTACAGAGAGATTTAAAAATGTCTTGATATTTGAAATTCACAATTTTTTAGATTAATAATGAGTACATAGGTTCACCCGAAAGTTCTGATAAAATAAGAGAAATTCGCAATTATCTATGAATTACTTAAATTTTTAATACTTATAGTGAAATAGTTCATAAATATAATTTTAAAATAATATTAATTAAATATTTAAATGTTATTTAATAGCATGTGCTCACCTGATATTCCATTGGAATCTGTGTTGACCGCCGTCCCCTCATCCAGAATCAGACGGTTGCCGGAGGAGGGCGCGAGCAAGGCTGGCCGACTCTGCAAATTATTGGGATATATAAGAGAAGTGAGTGTGAGAGAAGTGAGAGAGAGAAGTGAGAGAGAGAGAGATAAAAAAGAAAGCGGGAGAGAGAGAAAGAGCGAGAGAGAGAGAGAGAGAGTGAGAATGGGAGAGAGAGAGAAAGGGAGGGGGGTTATAAGCATACCTAGAGGGCTGTCTGTAGGCCTCCTTCTTCTCTCTTCGAGCGAGCGAGAAGAGAACGGAGCCGTGGGCCGAGATGGCAGCACCACATCAAAAGCTGCAAAGGAATAAGGATTACAGAGAGATTTAAAAAGTCTTGATATTTGAAATTTACAAATTTTATTTTTTTATAAGATTAATAATGTGTAGGTTCACCCGAAAGTTCTTATAAAATAACAGAAATTCGTAATTATTTAGGAATTACTTAAATTTTAAATACTGATAGGGAAATAGTTCACAAATATAAATTGTAAAATAATATTCATCATTAAATAAATAAATATTATTTAATAGCATATGCTCACCTGATATTCCATTGGAATCTATGTGGAGAGCTGGCCACCGTCCCCTCATCCAGAATGAGACTCTTGCGGAGGAGGGCGCGGGCCAGGCAGACCAGTTGGCGCTGGCGGACTCTGCAAAGGATTGGGATATATAAGAGAAGTGAGAGGGAGAGAAGTGAGAGAGAGAGAAAGAGAGAGAGAGAGGAGAAAGAAAGAGAGAGAGAGAGAGAGAGAGAGAGAGAGAGAGAGAGAGAGAGAGAGCTAGAGAGGGAGAGAAAGAAAGAGATAGAAACAGAGAGAGAGAGAGAGAGAGAGAGAGAGAGAGGGAGAAAAGAGAGAGAGAGACAGAGAAAGGGATGGGGTTATAAGCTTACCTAGATGGTTGTCTGGCGGCCTGCTTCTTCGGACCGATGGGGCGAGGTGGCAGCACCACATCAGAACCTGCAAAAGAATAAGGATTACAGAGAGATAAAAAAAATAGTCTTGATATTTGAAATTCGTTAATTTTTAAAGATTAATAATGTGTAGGTTCACCCGAAAGTTCTGATAAAAAATAGAAATTCGCAATTATTTAAGAATTACATAAATTTTAAATACTTACAGTGAAATAGTACATAAATATAAATTAAAAAATAACATTCATTAAATAATTAAATGTTATTTAGTAGCATGTGCTCACCTGAAATTCCTTTGGAATCCGTGTTGAGAGCTGGCCGCCGTCCCCTCATCCAGAATTTGACTTTTGCGGAGGAGGGCGCGGGCCAGGCAGACCAGTTAGCGCTGGCAGACTCTGCAAAGGATTGGGATATATAAGAGAAGTGAGAGGGAGAGAGGGAGAGAGAGAGACAGAGAGAGAGAGAGAAGGAGAGAGAGAGAGAGAGAGAGAGAGAGAGAGAGAGAGGAGTTGTGGAAAGGCAACCGACGCAAGCGCCTTTACTATATAAATTATAGCTAAATAGGCAAAGTAACTCTATGTTCATTAAAAAAAACCCTAAAGCAAAGAAAAGCTAACCTTATCTGATCCGTGGCTCCTTGCGGTCCTTGCCACTCTCGAAGAGCAGCCGCCACGCAATGCTGAGAATGTCGCGGCGGCGGACGCGGAAGCCATGGCCAGAGCCGTTCCAGCAGATTACGTGCCTGAACACACATGGTGTCGATTTACTGAAGAGGGAACGAACTGAGAGAGAGAGAGAGAGAGAGAGAGAGAGAGATGAGAGGGGAGAAAATTGTCATGAAAAAGATCAATACGAAAAAAATAAAAGATCAAAATGAAAAAGTGTTCAAACGCAGTTGTTGCAGGCAGCGCGGAGAGACACGATATCGCTCAGGTAGGATCGCGATGCGAGCTTCATCTTAAAGATAGAATTTAATCTAATTTATAACAAAAGGATTAAATAGAAATTTGCTTCGGACTGTAGAGAAAGAGAGAATTAAGTTACAAATAAATAGAGAAGCATTTGATGGGACTGAGAGATCCAATAGATTATATAAAAATGAGAATAACATAAACTTTTCTGACCTTTCAGAGAAGTGATGACTCGAAAGGCTGGATGAGTACCCGGCTGGTAGAAGGCGTGCCACGTGCTTTTGAGATGGCGGCGGCATGCAAATCAGGCGTGCGAGTCTGTTCAATTTTTTTTCTTTTTCTTTTTCTTTTTCTTTTTTTTCTTTTTCTTTTTTTCTTTTTTTTTCTTTTTCTTTTTTTTTTTTTTTTCTTTTTCTTTTTCTTTTTTTTCTTTTTCTTTATGCTTCACGAGTGCATGAGAGAGGCAGAGAAAGAGAGGGAGAGAGAGAGAGAGAGAGAGAGAGAAAATCCATAGATGCTGTGCTCGGCGAGGGCGGAACGGGCCGCGATGCAATCCCCGCCGCGGCGGTGGTGTTGGCAGATGAAGAAGAAGAAGTGGAGAGAAGGCCGGGCGCCAGTTCGAATGCGTCCTCAAAATTTATAATCCATATTTCACTGTTTCACTTTTTCTAAATTGGGGTAAATAAACATAAAAACTGGAAATAATCCGACTTTCGGCATATTTAACGCAAACAAGAACTTATATAGGGAAACAAGAACTTACCTGGCGCGCGAAGAAACAGAGATCCACGGACTTACGGCAGTTTCAGCAGGGAAGGGAGCGCTTCTGCATGAAAGACGGCAAGGTAAATTTAGTAAACAATTTATTGTAATCAGGGAAATGGCGGCAAAGAGAGACAGGAAATGGAGAATTATTGACGCCTCTTATTTTCTAGTCACTGAAAGAATTTTGAGAGAGAGAGAGAGAGCGAGAGAGTGAGAGTGAGACGGAGAGAGCGAGAGAGTGAGAGAGAGCGCGAGAGAGTGAGAGAGTGCGCGAGAGAGTGAGAGAGAGAACGTTGAGGAAAAGTACCTATGCTGGATGGAGATGGGCGTGACCGGCAGTGTGCGGTTGCGATCGAGCGCGCGTTGATGAACGAAGAGCATTTCGGCAGGCGCATCGGAGATGTTGTCGTGGAGCGACTGGAAGATTGAGGAAGATGAAGGGAAAGAGAGGGATAGGGAGAGAGTGAGAGAAAGGGAAGCAGAGAGTCAAAGAAAGAGAAAGAGAACGAGAGAGGCACAGAGAGAGAGAGAGAGAGAGAGAGAGAGAGAGAGAGAGAGAGAGTAAGAGAGAGAGTAAGAGAGAGAGTAAGAGAGAGAGAGAGAAAGCGAAAGGGATGGGGTTATAAGCTTACCTAGATGGCTGTCTTCTTCTCTCTTCGAGCGAGCGAGAGGAGAACGGACCGATGGGGCGAGGTGGCAGCACCACATCAGAAGCTGCAAAAGAATAAGGATTACAGAGAGATTTAAAAATGTCTTGATATTTGAAATTCACAATTTTTTTAGATTAATAATGAGTACATAGGTTCACCCGAAAGTTCTGATAAAATAAGAGAAATTCGCAATTATCTATGAATTACTTAAATTTTTAATACTTATAGTGAAATAGTTCATAAATATAAATTTTAAAATAATATTAATTAAATATTTAAATGTTATTTAATAGCATGTGCTCACCTGATATTCCATTGGAATCTGTGTTGACCGCCGTCCCCTCATCCAGAATCAGACGGTTGCCGGAGGAGGGCGCGAGCAAGGCTGGCCGACTCTGCAAATTATTGGGATATATAAGTGAAGTGAGTGTGAGAGAAGTGAGAGAGAGAAGTGAGAGAGAGAGAGAGATAAAAAAGAAAGCGGGAGAGAGAGAGAAAGAGCGAGAGAGAGAGAGAGAGTGAGAATGGGAGAGAGAGAGAAAGGGAGGGGGGCTATAAGCATACCTAGAGGGCTGTCTGTAGGCCTCCTTCTTCTCTCTTCGAGCGAGCGAGAAGAGAACGGAGCCGTGGGCCGAGATGGCAGCACCACATCAAAAGCTGAAAAGGAATAAGGATTACAGAGAGATTAAAAAAGTCTTGATATTTGAAATTTACAAATTTTATTTTTTATAAGATTAATAATGTGTAGGTTCACCCGAAAGTTCTTATAAATTCGTAGAGAAATTCGTAATTATTTAGGAATTACTTAAATTTTAAATACTGATTTTCACAAATATAAATTGTAAAATAATATTCATTAAATAAATAAATATTATTTAATAGCATATGCTCACCTGATATTCCATTGGAATCTATGTGGAGAGCTGGCCACCGTCCCCTCATCCAGAATGAGACTCTTGCGGAGGAGGGCGCGGGCCAGGCAGACCAGTTGGCGCTGGCGTACTCTGCAAAGGATTGGGATATATAAGAGAAGTGAGAGGGAGAGAAGTGAGAGAGAAAGAAAGAGAGAGAGAGGAGAAAGAAAGAGAGAGAGAGAGAGAGAGAGCTAGAGAGGGAGAGAAAGAAAGAGATAAAAACAGAGAGAGAGAGAGAGAGAGAGAAAAGAGAGAGAGAGACAGAGAAAGGGATGGGGTTATAAGCTTACCTAGATCGTTGTCTGGCGGCCTGCTTCTTCGGACCGATGGGGCGAGGTGGCAGCACCACATCAGAACCTGCAAAAGAATAAGGATTACAGAGAGATAAAAAAAATAGTCTTGATATTTGAAATTCGTTAATTTTTAAAGATTAATAATGTGTAGGTTCACCCGAAAGTTCTGATAAAAAATAGAAATTCGCAATTATTTAAGAATTACATAAATTTTAAATACTTACAGTGAAATAGTATATAAATATAAATTGAAAAATAACATTCATTAAATAATTAAATGTTATTTAGTAGCATGTGCTCACCTGAAATTCCTTTGGAATCCGTGTTGAGAGCTGGCCGCCGTCCCCTCATCCAGAATGAGACTCTTGCGGAGGAGGGCGCGGGCCAGGCAGACCAGTTAGCGCTGGCAGACTCTGCAAAGGATTGGGATATATAAGAGAAGTGAGAGGGAGAGAGGGAGAGAGAGAGACAGAGAGAGAGAGAGAAAGAGAGAGAGAGAGAGAGAGAGAGAGAGAGAGAGAGAGAGGAGGAGAGTTGTGGAAAGGCAACCGACGCAAGCGCCTTTACTATATAAATTCCAGCTAAATAGGGAAAGTAACTCTATGTTCATAAAAAAAAAAACCCTAAAGCAAAGAAAAGCTAACCTTATCTGATCCGTGGCTCCTTGCGGTCCTTGCCACTCTCGAAGAGCAGCCGCCACGCGATGCTGAGAATGTCGCGGCGGCGGACGTGGAAGCCATGGCCAGAGCCGTTCCAGCAGATTACGTGCCTGCACACACATTTCTAATAATTAAGAATGATTTTTTTTAATTTGGAATAAATTCGATATATTATTATATACTGCTGAAATACGAGCGAAGGACTCAGGGATGTCTTAGACCAAGAAAAAAGAATAATTATACAACAATGCCATAACATAATATAACAGATAAATTAATAAACGAAGAAGGAAGTTTCCATTTTGAAAGACTATCGAAATAGAAGAATATTGATAGTCTAAATAAATTTACTGCTAAAAGTTGAAAAATTGTAGCTTTTCGGATTGCTTAAAATACAATAGAGTACCCAACAGAAGAAACAAATAATCCCAATTGTGTGGAGGCCAAAATCGCCAATTGGAGTGAGACCCCAATCGGCCAATATGAAGGAGTCCCCTAATTAGAGGAAGGCCCTAACCGGTTGGGCGATGTGGAGGATGCTGGAGAGTTGGCTTGAGCAGAAGAGCGGTGACGTACGTCCTTCTTCGTGGCTCTCGTCTGTAGAAGGAGAGAGAGAGAGCCGTTGATCGGAGGGCGAGCAGAGGGCAGTCGTGATCTGCGATGAGATGAAATAAATGAAGAAGTGGATTTATTAGAAAATTATAATAAATATAAAAAAACATGTTAAAAACAATTATTAGAAATGAAAAAATTTCTCTGTCCATTTTAAGTATCGGTGACATGTATTCCTCCAAGTTTTTCTGTCTTTCTCTTGATATTCTTGCTCTCTCTGCAGTCTCTCACTCTCTCAATTCCCTATCATCTGTCCAACCAGGAAGTGTACTGGCCGCACTCCGGCCACGGTTGTCCAGATTGCGGGGAGGCAGAGCATCGAAGAGAGGAGAAGCTCCACGTGGAGAACGAGGCAGGCGAGTTGGCTGGCGATGGAGAGATGGCAGATTCCATTCTATAAAGGGAGAGAGAGTGAGTGAGAGAGAGAGAGAGAGAGAGAGAGAGAAAGGGATAGAGAGAAAGGGAGACGGAGGGAGAGAGAAGCGACTACTGTGACTTGAATAAAAATGTAAAAAAAATAGAACCAAACGAGTAAACAGTACCTTCATCGAATTTGGGTGAGAAGCTGAGCGACGGTGCGGGGGGCGGAGCAATTAGCGACTCCGCCCCAGGCGACCTCTGACCTGCCTGTACTCCCTATCCCCTTGCCTTTTATACGCGACTTTGGTTTAATCAATGAGATGATCCCTCGTCTCTTCTCTCCAAACCAACCTACCAAGTCAGTGGCCATGGCTTTCAAATGAAAGAGCGAGAGAGACAGACTCAAACAGAGTGAGAATGAGAGAGAGAGAGAGTGAGTGAGAGAGAGATAGGGGGTACGAAAAAAGGTGTTGATTCTAGCCTTTTGCTTAGACCCCGACCCCAATAAGAATGTAACAGTTTGGTTTTCTTTGTAAAGAATATACGCGCAACTCCCATGGCTTTCGACGCGGCAAAGAGAAGCAGCAAAAAGTGAGAGAGTGAGAGAGAGAAAGAAAGAGAAAAGAATGAAAGCCCATTTCAATTAATGGACATTAAAAATAAACAGTATCACGTTTACGTGACGGCATTTTAAGCTAGACTACTGCAGAGTATACTGCAAGATCATAGACAAGAAATACTCGGGACAACATGCAAACGCATGTGTCTGTGTGCATATACAAAAAGCACGAGGTTACACAGGGGAATCAGACAACATAAAACGGGGAACGAGTCATAAATTCTATTAAAAAATACTACGTAGTACAGATACTCGGGGCATAATGGTGGAAGTGGATAAGTGGGGAGGGGAGGGATGGTTGATGAAGGAGAAGTGGGGAGGAGAGTGAGTGATTGGCGAGAGAGAGAGACACCAGATATCTGAATAAGTTACCAGAATTTATGCATATTTGAATACCTACAAAAGAAGATTTTTTTTTAATATAAAATAAATTTTTGAGCGGGATAAATTTATGGAAGGTCTGCTGTTGGAAACATCGTAATCTACGGAAAAGAGAAGACACTCAGAGAGAGAGAGAGAGAGAGAGAGAGAAAGAGAGTGAAAAAAGAGAAATAAAAGAGAGATAGGGCGAGAGATGGAAGAAAAATTGACATCATTGTAGTCAATGAACTGGAAACAAATCGAAAAAAAGAAGAAAAAATTTCAAGGGAAAGCGAAAACTAAAGAAGAAAAGATACCAGAAACTGCTGGCGTCGCTCTTGTTGCACATGAGGGTGGTGCAGATGGAGGAACATCGGGTGCTCCTGCACGGGCTTCCTGCAAGGAAGAAAGATGGAGAGAGAGAGAGAGAGAGAGAGGGCGAGAGAGAAAGGAGAGCGAAGAATGAGAGAGCGAGAGATGGAGAGAGAGCAAGAGAGGAGAGCGAGAGAAAGAGAAAGAGCGCGCGGGTGATAGAGGGAGAAAGAGAAAGAAAGAGAGAGACAGAGAGAGACAGAGAGAGTGAGCGAGAGATAGAGGGAGAAAGAGCGAGAGAGCGAGAGAGCGGGAGATAAGGCGACAGAGAACGAAAGATAGAGAGAGGGAGAGGAAAAAGGGATGGAAAGAAATAATCACTTAAAATA
This sequence comes from Allodiplogaster sudhausi, assembly GCA_945643635.1. NCBI lineage: Eukaryota > Metazoa > Nematoda > Chromadorea > Rhabditida > Diplogasteridae > Allodiplogaster > Allodiplogaster sudhausi. The sequence continues at coordinate 539,118 of CALZFC010000256.1, forward strand.
GTGCGAACCTTGAATGGCTCCGTACATGGGAGTCTCTTGAGAATGTCGATTCCTCGCTTCTCGTGTGGGCCAGAAGATGGCGACGACACGGAATTCGTCGAAGACGGCGAGGCGACTCTGGCGGGACTGCGTCAGGTCCTGAGAAGAAGTTTATAGGTACTGTAAGGAAAATTCTTGGTTATGTATTGATGTATAAAAAATATGTATTTTAATGTGAAATCCTATGTACTAAATATATAAATAAATAAACAAAAATAAATAATAAAAAACAAACACATGAATAATAAATAAAATAAATAAGCAGACTGAAAAGAGAACACACCTTGACGTATTTGAGTCCCTTGTATTGGCCGGGGATTCCCCGGCGGAGTAGACGAGTCGAAAGAAGACGACTCGTCAGGTAACTGCAATGAGATGAGGAGAATATGAAACATTAGATATTTATATTTAGAGAGAAAGTGAGGAGGAGAGAGAAAGACAGAAAGATAGATAGAGAGAAAGAGAGAGAGAAGATAAATTAAACAATTGCCATTCATTTTTTTGTTCCAGAGCGTAAAGCAAGTAATTTTTTTTTTAACTCGATGGCAAACCTTGAAAATGCTCTGTTGCCGATGAGTGCTATGCATCTGCAGCAAATCCTCCGAGAAGAATAAAGTAGGTTCCCTCTAGAGGATGACGGTGCGCCAGCGGGAAGAAGTGAGACGTTGGAAGGCCATCCTTTCGAAGCGAGGGTGACCTTTCGAGCACCTGGAAACAAGAATACTACGCTAATTAAAACTGAGGATAAGGATGTATTAAAAGAAGAAAAAATTATTTAAAAAAAACAATTTCTCTGCAAACGAAAATATCAGAAAATGTTCTAACCCAGTTATTGCATCCTGCAGCAGACAGCACCGAGACTGCCGCAGCAGGAGCGATGATGCATAATTCATCTGAAAAAGAAGAATTTAACTAAATGTATATTTAAAAATTATTAAATAATTTTAAACTTAAGACCAGGTACTAACAAATAACAAGGAAAAGTAGTCTTACAATATATGCATTCAATGTTGGGTGAATAAAAATAAACAAACAAATAAAAAATAAATAAACTAAAGGAACAGAATGAAAAGAGAACACACCTTGACGTCATGCGTCCCTTTTATTGATCAGGCAGGCGAGAGCAGAACAGACGACTCGTCGTGCAACTGTAATAACATTTGGCTATTGGAAACATCATTAATAGAGAGAAGGAGAGTCAGATGGAACAAGAGAGAGAGAGAGAGAGAGAGAGAGAGAAGGAGAGAGAGAAAGAGAGAGAGAAAGTGAGAGAGTGAAAGAGAGAGAGATGAGAGGGAGAGAGAGAAATTTAATAGCTGCTATTTATATCATAGCCTTGATTGAAGATGTGAGTAATTAATTATATATATATATATATATATATATATATATAAAATTAATATATATACATATATTTATTATCAATTGCAAACCTTGAAACTGCTCTGCTGCCGATGAGTACTGTGCATCTGCAGCACATCCTCCGAGAAGAATCCAGTAGGTTCTCTCAAGAGGATGAGGGTGCGCCGAGGGAAGAAGTGAGACGTTGGACGACCATCCTTTCCAAGTTGGATGGCCTTTCGAGCACCTGGAGAAAAGTACACTACACTAATAAAAACCGAGGATAAGGATGTAATTTAAAGGAAGAAAAAATCTCTGCAAATGAAAATAGCCAAACAAAATGCTCTGAAAATGAACTAACCCAATGATTGCATCCTGCGGCAGAATGTCCGGAGACTGTCGCAGGAGCGATGATGCAGATTTCATCTCAAAAAGAAGAATTTAGTTTAATGTATATTTAAAAAATATTATATAATATTAAACTTAAGACCAGGTACAGCCACAGAATAAGTAAAAGTACTCTAACAAAATATGCGTCCAATGTTGGGGGAATAAAAATAAACAAGCAAATAGAAAATAAATAAAATAAATGAATAGAATGAAAAGAGAACACACCTTGACGTCAAGCGTCCCTTTTATTGATCGGACAGGCAAGAGAAGGAGACAGTCCGGTAGAGCAGAACAGACGAGTCGGAGTAAGAAGACGACCCGTTGACAAACTGCAATAACATGAGGGCATTGGAAACATGATTAAGAGAGAAAGAGAGAGAAAGAGAGAGAGAGAGAGAGAGAGAGAGAGAGAGAGAGTTGAGAGGGAGAGATAGTTGAGAGGGAGAGAGATATGAAGGGAGAGATAGATGAGAGGAAGAGAGAGATGAGAAGAAGAGAGAAAGAGGAGGGAGAGAAAATAGTTGCAATTTACATCATAGTCTTGTTCCGAAGATGTGATCAATGAACTAATATGTGTATTATCAATTGCAAACCTTGAATTGCTCTGCTGCAGATAAGTGCTGTGCATCTTCAGCATTCCTCCGAGAGAATACATTAGGTTCTCTCTAGAGGACGAGGGTGCGCAGACGGAAAGAAGTCAGACGTAGGAAGGCCATCCTTTCCAAGCTAAGGAGACCACGGCGAACACCTGGAAATAACATTACAGTAAATGATAGAAAAGTCTCTAACTTAAAGGAAAGAAAAATTTGCCTAGAAAAATATCAATTAGAAAAAAAAGATAAAAGATAAAAGTGTTCAAACCCAGTTGTTGCATCCTGTTGCAGGCAGCGCGGAGACAGACGCTGTCGCTCAGGTGCGATCGCGATGCGAACTTCATCTCAAAGGGAAAATTTAATTTATTTTATAATAAAAGGAATAAATACAAAATGTTATAAGATAAAAATAAGGCATCTGATGAGGATGAGATATCCAATAGATAATATGAAAAAAGAGAAGAACATAAACTTTTCTAACCTTTGACAGAAGTACTAGGAGAGAAGTGATGACTCGAATTGCTGTCGTCATCACGTTTCTTGAGGCTCGATTGGCTGTCGTGATCTCGTCTCTTCATCATGGAAGAGAATCGGCCGGATGGACTGCATCTTGCTGGCTGAGTCGCGGCTAGCCGCAGAAGGAGTGCCATGTGCTTTTCACACGGCGGCGGCACATAAGTCAGGAGAGTAGGTTTATTCGGCTTTTTTTTTTTTTTTTTTTTTTTTTTTGACTGACTTGTGAGTGTGCACCAAAAGTACAACTCATGAGCACAACGAACAAAAGAAACACAATGGAAGAGCGAAACAAATTATGCTTCGAGAAGCTTTAAAAAGACAAAAAAAGATAAGAGAGAATGAAAAAAAGAGAAAAGAAAAATAGATGGAAATCGTACACTATTACACAAGAATGCAAGTTAGCAGAACTAAACGAGATCGAAGTTTATTGCCATTAAAGGCTTATCATTAGTTACTCGACTAGTGGAAACGACAAGCTAGTTATCTCTAACCATTCAAAAATACACTCAAGAAATAAATGCTACATTCAATTGATCTACAAACATTTTTACGTTTCTATCTAAATGGGAAACGAAAAAATATATATCTGAACTCTAGTACTGCTTGTAAAATATTTTTCAAGAAAAATTTTTTTTTACACTGCGATCAAAATCCGTGGGAGCGCGCGCAACTAGCAAAGTATACATTGCCATTTTAATAATTTATTTCTTCAGGGAGTCGACATATTCACGCACCCCAAAAAGAGACAGACGGTGAGATAAGACATAGAGAGAGAGAGAGAGAGAGGAAAGAGAAAGCCACTGACTTGACTTGAGCAGGGCAGAAAGGAGAGAAGAGATGAAGAATAAAGTTTTCGTAGGAATTAGTTTTCTTCCCTTTTAGGTAAAGTCGCGTATTTAAAGACAAAAGAGAAAAGTGAGAACGCGGTCAGAGGCCATCTCATGGTCTCCGACCAGAACGGATCCTCTCTTGTTTCGAGAAGACTATATCCGTAGCTGCACCATCGCAGAACCAGAGGATCCATCACCCGCGCAGCCGCGGCCCAGAGTTGGCGACGGCTGACATAAAAGGAAATTAATGTGAAGAATATCAAACGAATCAAATTCAGTAGCCTCAACTTTGCTTACAAATAATTATTAAACAAAAATATTTAATATGTTTAGCATGTGTACATACATACAGCGGTGGCCGAGGGCCGAAAATATACCGCGGCCGCCGGCCCGGGAATATGCCCCGGCCCCAAAATGTAAAAAAAAAGAGAACTCTTGTCAGGGTTGTAATGCGAACGCAACACATTCGTTCCTGTCTCTAACAAGACTTTCGCCGAACATTTCAACACCCTTATCAGTAAACCTGTCATTTCTCTCCCCGTTTCTCCCTCTCTCTCTCTCTCTCTAGCATTCTTACCTGCAGGATGCCCTGTCCACGCTTTGCCCGTGTAGAAGCTGCAGTGTAGACAGCCAGGGCCAACGACTTCCGCGCGTCCATTCGAGTCTCCCTAAATTAATAAATCACGTAAATAAAGGAAAACAATTATATAGGCACATAGAAGGATGATTGTTAATTAATACACAAAATATTAAATTTAAAAAATTACAAATTTAATCCAATGTTATTTTTTTAATTGAATACTTTTAATAAAAAAACGGCTGATTACATCCTAATTACAATTGGATATTAACAATAGTTTACAAAATAAGACAAAAAAAATGAAAAGGAACTGTTGTAGACGGAGAGGAGTTCGACTCTCGAAGGAGGGCGCGTCCTCCGGCAGAGAATCCACCAGAGAAGTCGGCGAAGACGTCATTGCTCATTACCTGCTCAATCCTGCGCCATTCGAAAATTCTTATTATTCTCACAATTGTTATTTTTGTTATATTTAAAATTATCTAAAGGTATTTTATTGCCAATAGAGAGTAGCTCTGTTATTTCTAATCATAAAAAGTTTTCAATGATCTTTAAAAAATCACAAATATCGATCGGGAAAAACTTTTGCGACCGAAAGTCAAAATTCAAGAAGTGACCAACTTTGTGAGCGTGTTCAGTACAAGTGGAGAGCACTTTCCTGGCGCGGCCGAGTCGATCGATCGCCTTGGCATCTTGCCAAGTCTCTGTCGGGTCGCTGCTGAAATCGGTGGCCGCTTTGTAGAGCGGTTGCACGAGCAGCAGGCCCGCATCCACCTCGGCGGAGCCCGTCACGAACGACGAGGCTAAAAAAACAAATATATATTTACTTATTTATTCATTTATTTATTTAATGCCGCTATATATATATCACATACATAAACATCGAATTTTTTTTAGTAAAAAAAGGAAAAAATTTAATAAGCACATCTCACACACCTATCCCTCTGTCGCATCCTTCCATTTCGGTGTCCTCTCGCTTTTCCGGTGCGAGCTGGAGTCTGATTCGAAGGCCCGCCAGTGTCTCTTCCACTCGTTTCATCTCCTTCGCTGCTTTTTCAATCGATTCCGACAGCGTGCTGTGACGAAGGCGAATGTGCGCCTGAAATGAGGGAAAATTGCAATTTTGGACAAAAAAATATCTGAAAGTCAAAATTAAACTGCAAACAATAAATAGTTTCACTAAAAATTGATAACATTTTTTTTCAGAAAATATTTACATCGTACAATTTCTTTAAACAAAAAAAACCTTAATACATTATGCAAAAAATTAATGCTATTGAACGTATAAAATCTTTAAAAGCTTCATTAAAAATAAAGGAATAATTACAAAATAAATAAATAAATAAAATATATATATAAATTCTGCTATTTAGATAACGTAAACTTGTAACCTCTTCTAATGCGAAGACGATCTCCGCACTCTTTCGCGGAGGTCAGCGACTTCGTGGAGTGCACTCGACGATGTGGTCGAGCATCCCGAGCATGTGGCTTCCTAACAAGAAATTTTTTTAATTCATTACATTTTTTAATAATAAATCTTTAGTCCTAGTAATTTATAATTATAACCTAATTTAAAATTTCAAATATGAGAGAGACTGATAATAACTGGCAAGAGAGCAGCAATAAATACTTCAACCACATGAAAGCCTCGCATATACTAGCTACATCTTAAAAAAATACCTGGAAAAATAATGTTTTTTTAATCAAATAGCAAATGAAAAATGCCCACCCATCTTATTTTCTTTTTATTTATAATATAATTTTTTCTTAAAAAAATGGAAGCTTCGCTGGATGCTTCGCTCTCTCTCACAAACTAACCTCTCTCTCCATGTCTCCCTTTATCCATCTCTCTCTCTCCCCTCCCTCTACACTCTCTCACCTCCTCCATCTCTCTCTCACTCTCCTTCCCTCTCCACTCTCTCACCTCTCCATCTCCAACCAACCTGAGCATCTCGAATAGCGAGTGCGACCATCCTGACAGGCTGTGATGTTGAAAATTCTTCGGAATATTCGCATTCCGGAAACTTGAGGAGATCGTCGACTTCGAGGAGGTCTTCCTATCAAGAAAAATGGTCATGAATTTAATTAGAATTGTGAGAGAAAAGCTGCGATGAAGATTAGTGGTTTAAACTTTTTTTTACAAATTAGAGCATCGAAACGGACAAACATCGTTGTTATTAGAGTCACCAGGCGACCGATATATTAGGTGATTGGATCTTATTCTGCCACAAAGGTGCAACAAAATAGAAACATTAAAAGCTACCTTTTAAACTGTTTAAAAGTTGTTACCAACCTGTAATGACTCAGCGATCATCTTCGCTGAATTTCTTGAGCATTTAGAAGAGCTGCTCGTGGTTTTTGTGTGATGATGACTAAATTAGCAGCATATTTTAGTAGTTATTTAATTTTTCAAGTATATCTTTAAAATATTCCCAAGTAAATTTAAATAAACGAAAACCTTGGTTGAGATCATTGTAGCGAGCGATGCGGACAAAGTCGGCGAGTTCCAGCAGATTCTTCTCATTCGCTTCGCGACTCAGGAGAGCATCAAAGAGGAGGAAGGCGCGTGCAGTGCGCTGCCTCCCTTTCCACTCGAGTCAGAAGATGAGGCCAGCTGCGCACCTGGACATCTTGGACACAAATTAAATAACTATTATTTTTCCCGCCAAAACTTACAAACATATTAATCGAATCGTTATTTTTTCCAATGCAATGAAAAGGGACACTATTTTTACGAAATAGGCATGGCACCTAGAAAAATAAATTCATTTGAAATACAATTGTTTATGGTGTTTCCCCTGAAATGTTTCAAGATAGGCAAGTTATGATATTTCAGAGAGAAAAAAATGAACCTCTTCACGCTTCCATTCCACGAGCAATTCGCGAAGAGGGAAGAAGGCAGACTCGAGGGAATGGGCACGGTCTGCGATGCGTTCTCACTTTTCGCTCTCTTCTGAAGAGAGAGATGAAGATGAGAGAGAGAGAGTAGCGAGAGAGTGAGAGAGAAAAAGAAAAAGAGGGGAGATAGAGTTGAGAAAGCGAGGAAGAGAGAGCGAGAGAGAGAGAGAGAGAAGAGAAATAAAAAGAGAGAAACAGAGAGAGAGACAATGTGCTAGAGAGAGAGAGCGAGGTGAGAATGCGAGAAAGAGAGAGAGAGAGAGAGAGAGAGAGAGAGAGAGAGAGACTGACGCAGCACTCTCTCTAGCAGAGTAGCCATCTTCATGAGCGATGAAGTGAGTGGCGCAGAGAGGAAAACATCCACTTCTTCGAATATGCTGCCGAGTGTAGAGACCTTGGCATAAGTCTTTTTTTCTCAACGAATTTTTTTATATATTTTATTTTAAATTATAATACCACAACCAATATGTATCATTATGCACTGGTAGTATTATTGCTTAAAATAATTATTCGTAAATTAAATATATAAAAAATAAATATTTCCCTCTTCATACCTTTGGCCACAGCTCCTGCTGCTTGCGAACTTCCCGAACAGGTGCAGCGAGGAGATCAGCAGCAACTTCATTCTGCCTCGGCTCCGCTTCTCTGTACACGTCGATATGATTCTTCTGGCCCTTCTTCTTCTTCTTTCCCCCTTCATCATTTCTCCGTCTTGGGTTGAGAACACAGAAGGAGGCATCTGGAATACGGTAAATACAAATAAATTACATAACAATTATAAGATAAAATATATGAATAAAATAAATTATATTACAATTCCCACATCAACAATGCTTTTCCTTTTGAAGATGGCACAAGTTAATCAATTTCGAGTTATAAGTATAACTTTTCTGAGGAAAAAAATTAACCTCTTCACGCTTCCATTCCACGAGCAGTTCGCGAAGAGGGAAGAAGGCAGATTCGAGGGAATGGGCACGGTCAGCGATGCGTTCCCAGTCTTCGCTCTCTTCTGAAGAAGGAGATGAGATAGAGAGAGAGCGAGAGAGAGAGAGAGAGAGAGAGAGACGCAGCAGAAGAGAAGATCGAGGGAAAGAGAGAGAAATAGAGAGAAGAAAGGTGGGAGAGACAGAAAGAGAGATAGAGAGATCTTTTTCTTTTTTCTAGACGATAGGGAAAAAGAGTGTTTTGAGAACACCCGAGAGCAACAATAACAAAAGATTTCTTACAAATAATTAAATTGAGAGATGCAGTATTGTATAAGCCTGCAAGTGAAAAAAGAATGAGAGATAGAGAGAGAGAGAGAGAGAGAGAGAGAGAGAGAGAGCGAGAGCGAGAGCGAGAGACGGAGCGGAAAAAAACGATGAAATAAAGAGAAAACCAACAACATATTATTGGCTTCCCTCGTCTATACAATACCCCACCCCCTCCCCTCTACCCGCACCGTACCTGTTTAGTCTCGAGCCTCTCTGCCTGCGTGAACTGTCTGGTGACATCGCCCGCGGTGGGAACGGATGGCTCGACGGTGGCATTCTCGTCCGTCTCTATGGGAATAGGTTCGGTCTAGAAAATAAAAATTTCATCATCAATTCATCTTCCGCACAAAAGGAAACAAATATAACAAACTACATAATATAGAGATAGAAAAAAACCAACATGTAATTTATAATATCTTAACTTAGTGAAATATAAATTTTTTAGTCATTCATTACATAACTAGCCCACCTTGACAAGAACTGGTGTTGCAGTTGTAATTACTTGCTGCACATCATTGGTTCCTGGAGCACGCTGATGATCGGCTTGCTATCCACTGATTCGACGCGTTGTTGATTATGACTCTAGCCAGTTCACTGTCGAGTGGCCTTCGTCTAGAATTTATTATAATTAATTTAATTTTTTTCCTTCCCTTAAATATAGTACTTTTCTTATATAACTCTTAAGTGCAATTACAGCCATTATAGACAGAATAAGAAGAAAATATTGTATTCCCACAATTTAATTTAATTTCGCACAGAAAACAACAACAATAATAAAAATAATAATTCTCCAAATAGACCCACCGATTGCAATGATGCCTTCGGTAGATGGCGTCTGAGGGACGTTGTAGTAATAATCACCTCCCGCTGCCTCCTCTTCCTCCACCTTGGCCAGCTCCTCATCTGAGCTGAGTTCAAGCAATGAGAATGAGCTGCATGTGATCAGAGAAGTAAGAGGAGATTAATTCAGGGAGAGAGAGAGAGAGGGAGAGAAAGAGACAGAGAGAGAGAAATAAATTAATGAAAGAAACATCGATATTTTTGACATATGACAATGAGGCACTATTTTCTTCTTCAAACAAACGACTATAACTTTTGTGGACAATGAACAAAATTTAAAAATATTTTTTTTATTTTACATAAAGAAGAAAACTTCAATTCCCCTACCAGTCCACTGCCCTCGGCTGCTTCGTCGATCCCGAGTGCCGGCTACGCGACACTCTTCCGCGGTGCCTCTCGGTGTCGCTGCTTGGTACAAGGCGACGCGAGGGTTCTCTCTAGCTTGAGAAGATGGCAGGCGAGTTGGGACGGCGTAGCCATTGAATCCGTTGATCAATTACCGTATGATGAATTACAGTAGTCCGGCGAAGCATACTCCTTGCTTTCCTGCAAATGCATATTTATCAGACATTTTTTCAAGGTAAATATACTTTTATTTGCACCAAAAGGTACAATCGAATACTGCCTAATGTAGGTTCTTTAGTATATCAGTGCAGCCTAATTGCGTTCATGTGTTTCTATTCCGATCGTTAGAGAGCAAATAAGAAGGCAGTGAAATATTTGGCAATGTATTCAACCTTTTCGCTAACTAATTTGCAATCTTATTTAGTCAAACAAATAATTATTCAATAATTAATGAATTAATTAAGTGCTCACATGTACAACAGTAGCGAGCATCTTGGCGAATCGTTCGCATTTTGATTCCATGCTGCATGGCTCGGTGGCCAAGAATGCGGCTGTCGCTGGTGGAATTAGCCAAGTCGTCGGGATTACCGAATTGGCTCCGCCCACCCGTCCAGAATTGGCAGGCAGCGAGGAGCTAAACGGAGAAAGTTGTATCAAATATAACTTTTTAATTTTATAATTTTCGTAAATATTTAATTTATCCGATTAACGCACTAAAAAAAATCCATATAATTGTTCATTGATACATTTTCTTTTTCTGGCTCACGAAGGCTCTTAAAAGGCTTACATCTATTCAAAAAATTTAAAATGATATCTGGAATAGGTTCCTGAAATATATGTATTTTTAAATATGTGTATTTATTATAAAAGAATATAAATCAATGTAATAAAAATGATTAGAGTCATAGTTCGGCGACAACGAACTTGTTCGCCTTCCGCCGTTAGCTCTTCATTTCTCTCGCAGCGAACGCAGCTTCTCTTCTACCTTCTGCGCATGTTCAACGCCGTTGAAGAAGAGGGCGTGGCCACGGAGATCATCTGTAATAATTATAATTATTATGGTAATTTTTTTTTAAATAAAAACAAATGTTTTAGCAATGAAATATAAAAGTCGTACACTGCGAGAACGAAGAGAGGGATTTCCCTCTCTCTCTCTCCTTACACAATGCACATGAGATTCTGGTCGAGATGTCTGCCTGCGAATAGACTTGTCTCCGTCCTGAGTGCATGCTCGAAGAGTGTCCACACTCGCTGCTTGCCTAGCCCATCGAAGCGCGCCCTCTCGCACAGGTCACAGAAGCAACAAAGTAGACCTGAGGGTCAAATGTTATTTAGTTATACATTTTTATTTATACAAATTTATTCTTTATATATATATATATATATATATATGTATATGTATATCAAATACATTCATAAAAAAGATTATTCACATATAAACAAATTGCACAACATGTAACATGTAAATCGCAGAGAAGTAGACATGTAAAAAGGCAACAAAGATGAAACTAGTTCCTCATAAACTCGTAGACCTTATTTCTCGCGGTCAATTCCGTTCGTTCTCCACGTAAATCTCTTTTTCCCAGTTAATTTCCCTGACGGTAAATGTCGTATCCTCAGAATCCCCTCGAACCTTTCGGAAGAAGATGGTGCTCACTGTGTTCGCTCTCCCTCCTCCTCCAACCAGTCTGTCTCCCTCCAGTCGCCTTCTCTTCAGTGGCGAATACTGTGATGCGATGCTACGTGAGTTTGGGTCTGAAATATTTCACGAAATTATTTCAGGTTAAAAAAGGTCAAAATTATTTCACGGTAAAATAGTTCTAAATTATTTCAGGATGAAATTATTTTAAAACATATATTTAGAAAAAAATTTTATAGACTATTAAAATAACCTGAGTTCAGCGCACTTTCACTGGATGGAACACCGTCTTCTCGCCTGAAATCACTCATCTTCAATCACGCTATGGAAGCAAATATTATAAGAGAAACGCAAAATATTAAAATTATATATACCTAAATAAGTTTGAATAAATAAATATATCAATTAAACCTTCAATTTATCGTTGGATCGAGCCGTTTTCGTGACACAACAAATAAATACATAGACTAATACATAATACAGTAATCTATAGGCATACTGTACCTCGACAATGTCTCCATGGTCCATGCGAGCTCTTCTAGAACTTGTTCTTTCATTGAGTGGAGATGTCGGACGGCTTCACGCCACAGTCCGGGCTCTGCCTTCACGACCACCTGCAATGTGGAAATCGAATAACAAATACTTTTTTTATTAATAGGTAAAAAATAGATATATGAAAGTGGAACGAATAATAGGAAAAAAACAGCTATACGAAAGTGGAGCGAATATACAGACGTATATCTGTCTCTCACTGGCTCTTCTCAACTGTCTCTTTATCAAACTTACAATAGACGGGGAGGAAAAGTTTCAAGGTACCTCAATAATCTTGTAAAAGTTGATGAGCATAAGACGGAAGACGTCAATGGACCACGGAAAGACGCGCTCGCTTCCATAAGTTTGTAGTATGATATCGAGAGAGCACGCGTAGAGAGAAGCCAGGAATTCCTCCTTCCGGAACATGCTCTGAAGAGAGAAAGGGGGCGAGAGAGCGAGAGAGAGTGAAAGAGAGAGAGAGAGAGAGAGAGAGAGAGAGAGAGAGATGAAGGATCTCTTAATTTCATAACATCCTCTGAATTCGTGATTTCATTTTATGTTTTTTTTCCATACAAGATTCAGAATGCGAGTTTGAGATGGAGAAAGAGACAGAGAGTTTGAAATGGAGAAAGAGACTGAGATACAGTGAGAGAGAGATACAAACTGATAGAGAGAGAAAGTGAGAGAGAGGGCGAGAGAGAGATGGTGGAGAGAGAGAGAGATGAAGGAGAGAGAGGTAGAGATATAGAGAGGGAGAGGAGAGAGAGAGAATAAAAGATGGGAGAGAAGTCAGTTGTGTTTGTTTTTGTTAATTAAATCCCGAATAATCCCTGGATTTTATCGATCTCCAGCTAACCTTCTCAAGCTTGATTGAAAAGATCTGAAGCGCTCGCTTGATGTTCGCCAGTGGATTGTCACGGCATTCGTCGAGGATTCTCTCGAGGGCAGACCCTTCGAGCTGCCACTCTGTCGGAACTAGTTCCTGTAAATGAGATGGTGTAAGGGAGGGAGAGAGATAGCTAGACAGACACGGAGAGAGAGAATCAAGTTGAGAGAGAGAACGAGAGGGAGAGAGAGAGGGAGAGAGAATGCGATTGAGAGAGAGATAGAGAAATAGAGCGAGCAACGAACTAGAGATCGAGAAAGGGTACGATGGCAGAGAGATGGGGTATAAAAGAGTGATGATGAGAGAGAAAAGATATAGATGGAGAGAGATGAAGATAAAGATTTCTTAAAGGAGAAACAGAGAGACAGAGAGAGAGAGAGAGAGAGAAGAGAGAATTACAGTTTCCCACACCTGTAGTTTCCTCGTCCGACAGTCTCCTGGTCCCTCTGCTGCATGTGGCGAGCATTGCTCAGTGTTCACTGTAAGTCTGCAAAAAAAACGATCTCTAGAAATATATTTATTTTCTTTTTCAAAAAACTATTCAAACTTTCTAACTCTACAAATATTCAGCCTGTAAAAGGAAGACAAACAAAAAAAGAAAGATTGCTCAACAAGATATTTCGAGAGAAGATTATTATAAAAGCTTTCATTTTCACTTTATTTTTTCAGGCTTTTTTTGGTGTGAAGAATGCACTGCACATGATGTCTCTTTTAATTTATCGCAAAAGCTTTTTTTTTTCTTAAAATAAGCCTAGAATATGTGTTAGTAAGACATGTTAATGAAAAACTAGTTCTAAATAAGTAGTAATAAAAACAAAATCCCACGTGTTTATCGATGACACCGTGTTGCTGGAGAGTAAAATTTTTTTATTTCCTCCTTCCGGAACATGATCTGAAGAGAGAAAGGATGCGAGAAGGCGAGAGAGAGGACGAGAGAGAGAGAGAGAGAGAGAGAGAGAGAGAGAGAGAGATGAAGGGATCTCTTCCTTCCGTTACATCCTCTGAATTCGTGAATTCATTTTATGTTTTTTTTATACAAGATTCAGAGTGCAAATTTGAGATGGAGAAAGAGACAGAGATACAGTGAGAGGATACAAACTGATAGACAGAGAAAGTAAGCGAGAGAGAGAGAGAGAACGAGAGAGAGGGCGAGAGAGAAGTACAGAGAGAGAGGGGGCGAGTGAGTGAGAGAGAGAGAGCGAGAGAGAAGTACAGAGAGAGAGGGGCGAGTGAGTGAGAGAGAGAGAAAGAGAAACAGAAAGAGTGTCCCACTGACCACAAACTCATAGTCCTTCGTCTTGTCCCTCTCGACACTGGCGATTCTCTCGAGTAGCAGGTAGAAGAGATCGCTGGCCAGCTGAAGAGAGATGGAGGAGAGTGAGGTAGAGAAGAGAGAGAGAGATAAGGAGAGAGATAGATAGAGAGATTGAGAGAGAGAGAATGATGATGGGAAGGAGAGCGAGAGAGAAAGAGAGAGAGAGAGAAAGAGAGAGAGAGAGAGAAGCGAAAGAGAAAGAGAGAGAGAGAGAGAGAGAGAGAGAGAGAGAGAGACAACAAACGAATTGTATACTACAAATAAATATGATAAAAGAAAGGTCTTAAGGAGAGAGAGTGAGAGAGAGAGAGAGAGAGAGAGAGAGAGAGAGAGAGATAAAGAGAGATGGAGGAGAGTGAGGTAGAGAAGAGAGAGAGAGATAAGGAGAGAGATAGATAGAGAGATTGAGAGAGAGAGAATGATGATGGGAAGGAGAGCGAGAGAGAAAGAGAGAGAGAGAAAGAGAGAGAGAGAGAGAGAAGCGAAAGAGAAAGAGAGAGAGAGAGAGAGAGAGAGAGAGACAACAAACGAATTGTATACTACAAATAGGAAGGAGTTCATGCACTTTATGGCCTCCTTACGTACGGTGACCTAACAATTTCCAGCATTGAAATTTCCTTTCAATGAGCAAAATAATTTAAAAAAATAAATGAATAAATAAATAAATAAATAAACAAATAAATAAGAGATAAACATATAAACAAATAAATGAATAAATAAATAAATAATAATAATCAAGATGACCTTCTGATCAGTCAGCCTTTCTCCGCCGAGAGAAACGACCACTTCGGCAAAGAGTTCCGTCGGGATGCGACGCTTGTTCATCAGCGATGTGAAGCACTGCAAGTAAGGAAGTACTCTCCCTCCGTCGCTTTCTCTCTCTCTGACCTCCCTCCCCCCTTTTCTTCGTCTCTCTCTCCTCTCACTATTTCTCTTCTCTATCTCCTCTCACTATTGCTCTCTTCTCTCTCTCTACTCCCACTATTCCTATTCTCTCTCTCTCGCTCTTTCTCTCTCTCAACCTTTCTCTCTCTCTCTCTATTTGTCTCTCTCTCTCACCCTTTCTATCTCTCTCTCTTTCTCTCTCTCTCACTCTCTCTCTCTCCACCAACCTTGATTGCGCCAGCTCAGACATACGCATTGACATCCCTGACATGCTGCTGCAGCTTTTCAATCATTCTCGTGCGTGAGTTGTGCATTCGAGCGGAAGTATGCGATCCTTTGAATAGTAAATGTATTGTTATTATTGTAATTAATAATGATAATGATAATAATAACAATAACAATAATAATAATAAATATTATTAATATCTTCAAAATGTTAATTTTGATGTATATACTAAAACAATTTTATGGAATATATTATACATCTTTGACCCCGGCTATGGCTGCCTGCACACAACATTTTTACAAAAAAAAAAGCTCTTTCCGAAAGTACGCCACAATGTTATCATTTTCTCAAGACTTAAAAATATTATAAAGTAAATAAAATGAGACAATTTCAAAACAAAAACTCACTTTGAATCGAGAACATCCGATTCCAATAACGTCGCCAAAACATTCAGCACAGCCAGGCGGATACTTGCATTCTATAAAAAAAATTATTCTTTTATTCTATATTTACTTTAAAAAAATTTCCGCCGGATATTACAACTATTCATTGTAATTACGATATATAAAAAACCCGATCTTTTGTTCTGTCCAAGAAAGAAATTGTTCCGAAAAGCCAAGAAAAATGTCGCCATAAAATACGAAAAAAAAAGATTAAAAAAAAACTTTTCTACCTCTTCAGATAAGAGCGTAACAAATGGCTGAAGATGGTAGAGGACTCGTTTTGGCTCTTTCTCAGCAACCGACGTCATGAACAAACAGATGGCCTTTGAGTTTAGCTGTAAAACCATTTTTCTTCGCCACCTTATTTTTTTTTCTTAAAAAACATATGTATCATTCCTAATATAAAATAAATACAGTAGATAGACTAAAAAAATATGCAAATTTTAATGAAACTTTTTCTATAAAAAAAAATGCATACCGGAGTGATGACAAAAGAGGCTTTGGAGAAGTAGAGTAGCATAGCAATGATCAGTCTGTCCATATTATCTAAATATTTTTCAGACTTGCTTTTTTAAAACACGAATAGAGTATAAAATATATTTCTTAAACTCTCTTATTAGCATTCTTACCAATTCTAGTCTACGAAAAATTGAGGCTTGAATGAATAAATAAATAAGCTAATATATTTATATATATATGTTTTTTTTTGGAAAAAATAATAAAATAGCAAGAAAAATACTAACAAGTAAAGAACGCGAATGAGTTGCAGATGGCACGGATGAGCTGGAAGATGGAGAGAAGATACGCTCTGTTCGGGTTACGCGTGACGTCCGAGGAACTTGAACGCCGTCTCCAGCATACATCTGTGCAAGGTAAGTTAATACATAGCTTAAAAGCTGACTGCCTAGATAAATTTTCAGTCATCCTTCTTGGTTAAACAAAATCGAGATTTCGCGCTTCATCAATATGTAATAGAATATATTACATTTTTAAAGCATGAACTATAAGTATAACGCTCGAAAAAAGCTCACCCTCATTCATCCTTCCTCCGGCTTTTGGGCGCCCCATTTTAAACTATGCATCGTCTCAGTAACAGAAAAAAGAAATATTTATATGAAATAGAACAACCTATGAATATTAGTTTAAATTACTTTCAAAATCAACTGCTAGCACTAGTCTAAATATTTACTTAAATGACAATAAATAAGTAAATCGATAACGAACCTGTTCTCTCCGTGCACCAGCCCGAATGCGACATGCTCCACGCGCTACACAGAGTCCACGGGAACAACGTTGTCCTTGATCAATGCGGATGATGTAGCCGAAAACAGGTCTTCTGGAGTGGGCTGTGGATCGACGAGAGCTTCTGTTGGGTTATCGGGAGCCGTTGCCCCACAGGATAAGACGTGGAGCAGATTCTGGCAAGCCTGAGAAGGGGAAAAGGATTCAGTGAGGGAGAGAGACAGAGAAAGACAGAGAGAGAGAGAGAGAGAGTGAGAAAGAGAGAGAAAGAATCAGAGATAGAAAGACCTGGCTCTCGTCATCGAAAGTGAGTTCTGGCGAGTAATGCATCAACTACGCGTTGCCCTTTGCACATGACGAGTCCTCACTGGCAGTCCATGGCGAATCCACCATTCAGTGCGGGGCAAAAGAAGCGTAGACGGGAGAGGGGGCATCTTGCATGGAGGTCTTAATTGACAATTCAATTGAAATTTATAACATAAGATCTTTAATCTTTTCCAAAAAAGAATCAAAGCATAATTTAAAAAATAATAATAAATTCTTTCTCTAGTAGAGAGAGTGAGGGGCGAAAAAATCATACCACAATAAACGCCGACGACTTAAACAGCGCGAGTCCACTGTAGGCTCGACCAAAGTGATACTGATACGCATAGAAGAAGTGCTGGTAGAGGTAGAATAATCTGGAAGATTTATTTTTTTTTTAAACCAAATAAATTACATTATGTTACAGAATAACAAAGAATCTTATCTTACATATCATTAAGGAATGAGGAAAGAGTAAGAAATCTAGACCTAAGGCATATCGCACTAATTTCGGTGCGCTAAATATAGTGTCATATTGGTTACTGTATACGCAAACGACGAAAATCAAATTCAAATTTTAATCTTTATATTTTTTTTTCGAAATCGGATGCTGAATTTCTCCTTATCCGAGATTGCTTTAATGTTATTTTATTCTTTTTCTTTATTTGCATGCCTAAGAAATGCCGTAAGCTTTTCGTGGAGCGCAATTGAATGTTATGTTATTGGAGTGGAGATTGAGAAACGGCGTCACTTCCGCGCGTAATGCCATACTATTGCGAAAGCATTTTCTTGATTAGAAAAGGAAAGTAAAACAAATATAGCGCATTTATTCGAAATGGTTGAGATGTACGCTGCAAATTCATACCTGTTAGTCTGCTTGAGGAGAGGGAGGCAAGGATAAGATTGAGGCGAGCGAAGAAGAGGACTTCGCGGGATGGATCCTCGGCCGGTCATCGACTGCAGATAAAGGTATGATTCAACTTTGTGCTTCCTTTTTTTCTTAATTTCCTTCCACTGCATAATAGTAATAATAAAATTGCAAGCGCTTATCATCTATATGATTTTTTTAAGCCAGCAAAATGCAGTAGTTTTACTCTGTCAGTTATAAAATAATGTGAGCGGAAGAATGCGTACCTCTTAAAAATAAGCTGTTGGATTAGTAGAGAAGACGTTGTGAGTTGTGAGAAAGGTTAGTCGCGTCGGCGTTGATGAACAGAGATCAATTGTTAGAGTTATTAACCGACGCCGCCGCCTGCGCTCACTCTGAAATCTCTCTGCTTTCCACGATCACCTTTGTCTTGTATTTAATTATGTCTCATCGCGTTATGAATTTGTAGCAACCACTGCCATAGATGTTTTCCTAATATGATGATGCTATCCTAAAGTATGGATACTGGAGCATTGCCGGCCTCTCAGCCTTTTGGAGCTGACTAGAGTAGATGCAGCGGAAAAGTAGGGAGGGAGTTGTATTGACTGACGGCGCAGAGCGGCGATCTTAGACTTGACATCCGCCTGCTTCACCTTCACCGCTGTCAAGTGAGTGGAGAAGGCATCCCCAGATGCCGTGGTGGCCGCGTCCCGGTGGTCCCGAGGGCGGAGGGCCAGCACATTCACATCGGTGTTCTGAAAGACATGGGGGGCGTGAGGAGAGTGATAAAAGAAGGCTAGAGAGAGAGAGCCGGAGAGAGAGGGAGAGAGAGATTGCCGGAAAGGTAGAAGAGAAAGAGAGAGTAAAAAAAAACATTGCATATAGAGATAGAGAACCACTCCTTTAAATACGATCCGCTTGCGGTATTTTATAAACCTCCAAGTCTATATTCATTGTTAACTATATTTGTTTAAATCTTATTTTCTTGGAACTGCCCCCCTCCCCTTACTTCTTGACATCATTAAATAGAGAAAATAAACTAATAAAAAGTAATTCACTTGATTTCTATATAAAGAATAACTGCTCATTTGCCGCCTTAAATATTCCTACTCAAAAAATTTTTTTGCTAATTTTTCTCTCATTCTCAGGTCGCCTGCTCCTCCTCGAAAGCTACAAATGGATCCGAGGTATGTTTGCATTTTTTTAATAAAAAAAATCTACTTAATTCCGCAATATTTTATTTCCATTTTTTCTCTAATTAAAACGTTATCCTGAATTGACTAGAATACCTCAAGCAAATATTTTCTTATCTTTCTCGTGAATGATGAGTTGGTTTTGGCCTTAAAGTAACTATTGCAATGAAAGTCAGTGGAATTTTGTGGAAACTGTTTTTCCTCTAATAAAAGTACAGGTTATGACAATGTATAAGGAATAATTCGGCTCTCTCTAATATAGTTAACCAGGGCGCTGAAAACTATGCTTCTTAATGGAATACTGTAGACTCCCTTGCTCTCTTCAGTCAAAAGGCATACTATAGCTTCCTCTTCTGTTCAGAAACGGAGGCTAGGCGGCCAAGACGAGGATAGTTGCAGGTAAAGCACCCATTCAGATTAGGTTTTTTTTATTAGTAGATTTTTTCGCCTACAAATCTTTTTTATATTTATCTCTGAAAGTGTTAGAAAATCCACTTATTAGCTGTATTACTTTGTTTTTTCTGATCTAAATCGAATATGCCAAAAGACGTGTCCAGCTCATCCTGTTAAGGCAAAATAGAGCTTGTTTAGAAAGTCTTATGCTCATTTTGGTGGGTCTCTGCATCGGACTCCGATGTGCCAACTTTTTTAGAGTATCGCTAGTGAGAGAGAAAGAGAGGCGAGACAGGGGAGAGAAAGAGAGAGAGAGAGAGTACGGAAAAGATAAAAAGGAAAACGTGCGTCGATGTGAGCCTTGGCGAGGAGGTAGAGTTGGTGGGCGGCTTCTTCATACTGGATGATGGCCTTCCTGAGAGTGAGGAGTTGCCCGAGCCGGGCGCTGCTCCATGCACTCCTCCCGTGGCTGGCGACGACAGCTGAGGAGAGAAGGCCGGCCAGCACGCCGTTGCTCGTGTCCTGGAAAGAATGGAGAGAGAGAGAGAGAGAGAGAGAGAGAGAGAGAGAAAGGAAGAGGGAGAGAGAGAGAGAAGAAAGGAAGAGGAGAGAGAGAGAGAAAGGAAGAGAGAGAGCGAGAAAGGAAGAGAAACAGAGAGAGCGAGAAAGGAAGATGGAGCGAGAGAGAAAGGAAGAGGGAGAGAGAGAGCGAGAAAGGAACAGAAAGAGAGAGAGAGAGAGAGAAAGGAAGAGTGAGAGAGAGAGCGAGAAAGGAAGAGAAAGAGAGAGAGAGAGAAAGGAAGAGGGAGAGAGAGACAGAGAAAGGAAGAAGGAGAGAGAGAGCGAGAAAGGAAGAGATCGAGAAAGAGCGTAATAGTGTTACTGGCCCCCTAGCGCATATACTTATACTAGAATAATGTTGAAAAACGTAGGCTTTTTTTTAGAGATTTCATTTCTCTGCCCAGTGAAATATGTTTAATGAAAAAGTTTTTAAAGATATTCTTTCTCACTCGAGCTCTTAATTGAATGAAAAATATATAATAGCCAGATGTATTTTTTTTTTAGATAAAAAAGATCAAATTACTTACCACGTAGCGCGCTTGAGCCCAGCAGTTGCTCCTTGCCTTTTCTGTCGAGAGTGCCATTCTTGAGGCAGCATCCGGCGTCTGCCGGAGGCAGTTCGCGCCGGCTGGGTACTCCTCGCCGCGGAGGACGAGAGAGCGGGCGAGCGCGTACGCAGCGGTCCGAGGACGGCGAGCCGCCCTGCACACGCGAGAGGGAGGGGTTCGTGTTTTCGTCTCTTTTTATGCACCATTTTCATAGAATAAAAAAAGATTATTTTCGTACAATGACAAAAGAATTGATATCCATAAAAATTATGAGCTTATGTATGACAGCTATTACGCAATGGACATAATTAGAGCTTCCATCAGTTCGTTTAATGCTTCTTCTTTCTTATTCGGGCGTTTTCTTTCTTCTCGTTATTTCTCTTTCTCTTTTTTTTTATTTCTCCTGCCGACACTCGTCGACTTTCGCCTAATTTACCTTCTGTCTCTATTTGTGGTCTCCATGGCTATATACTGGGAGATTATTCGTCGAAACCGTGACATCTAGTTCATTCTCGTCTATGGGGGGGGGGGGGGAATTCATTACTTGGGGTTTTCTTTCTCTGCTCTCTCTGTTACCCTCTCTCTCTCTCTCTCTCTCTCTTTCTCTACCCCCCTCTCTCTCTCTCTCTGTCTTTATGCTCTCTCTTTCTCTCTTCGCCCTGAGGCTGATACGGACTGATTTAAAAATGTACAAAAGTGGAATATTCTATTTTTTCCGGCGATATTAAAAATGGACAAAATTGGAATATTCTAATTTTACTCCGACATTATAAATGACCAAAAGTGGATTATTTTATTTTTTCGGCGATATTAGAAAAGGACAACAGTGGAATATTCTAAATTTTTCTCTTTACTGTTCACACAACAACTCATAGAGATTGAGACAGCGAGAAAGAGAGAGAGAGAGAGAGATAGGGAAAGAGAGAGAGAAGGGGGGAGAGAGAGAGAGAGAGAGAAAGAGCGAGAAAGGGTGACAGATAGAGAGCAAGAGAAAGAAAACCCAAGTAATGAAGTCGCTCGACATCCCCCCATAGACGAGAATGAACTAGATATCACGGTGTCGACGAATAATAGCTCAATCATTCTCTCTCTCTCTCTCTCTCTCTCTCTCTTTCTCTCTCTCTCTCTTTCTCTCTCTCTCTCTTTCTCTCTCTCTCTCTCTTCTCTCCCTCTCTCTCTCTCTCTCTCTCTCTCTCTCTCTCTCTCTGCTCTTCTTCTGAATAGCAAAGAACTAACTGGGTGGCATATCGCTTCACTTTCCTAAGTCTGATTCTCTGCTGCCTCTTCTGAATCCTCACGCCGATGAGGTGGCTGCGGCGGGGGCGTGCGCGGAGTGGAAGGGCGCGGGCAGCAACATGTTGCATTGCTGGCGGCGGGGGCGGAGGGACGTAGTCGGGCTGGCCGCCATCACTCGTGTCCATCGGGACTTCTTGCCTGTAACAGTATTTGCTGACTCTCTCTCTCTCTGTCTATCTGTCTCTCTCTCTCTATGTGTCTGTCGATCTCTCTCTCTCTCTCTCTCTCTCTCTCTCTCTCTCTCTTTCTCTCTCTCTGTGTGTCTATCTGTCTCTCTCTCTCTCTCTCTCTCTCTCTCTCTCTATCTATCTCTCTCTCTGTGTCTATCTGTCTCTCTCTCTCTATGTGTCTGTCGATCTCTTTTTTTCTCTCTCTCTCTCTCTCTCTGTCTATCTGTCTCTCTCTCTCTCTATGTGTCTGCCGATCTATTTCTCTCTCTCTCTCTCTCTCTCTCTCTCTCTGTGTCTATCTGTCTCTCTCTCTCTCTCTCTCTCTCTCTCTCTCTGTGTCTATCTGTCTCTCTCTCTCTATGTGTCTGTCGATCTCTTTCTCTTTCTCTCTCTCTATGTCTGTATCTCTCTCCTCCCCGCACTTCTTTCTGTCTCTCTCTCTCTTTCTCTGCCATCTTCATAGCGTACCTCTCATCTCCACTGGCCGCGCGCGCCTCTTCCATGCGATCGTCGTTCGCGAGGGGGTTCTTGTCCTGCTCGCGTGTCGCCAGCTTCTCCAACTGAAAGCGATTTGATTAAAGAGCTGACTCCTTTCACAAGCCCGCCTAAACCCAATCATACTTTGCCATCACAAGTTGCTAATTAATTTAGAATTTTTTTATTGATCCCCCTCGCGGTGATTTCTTCTAAAAATGTTGGTCATTCGCCAAGTTTTTCTTTCTGATTTTTGGCATGCAGAGCAAGAGAACTCGCAGACTTCTCTCTTCTTTCTTCGTTCGTCCAAGAGGACTGCGCTGTAGAGGGAGTTCAGGCGGTTAAGCCGCCTCATTCTGAAACAGGCGGCAGATTCAAGTCTGTCTCTCTCCATTTCTCTCTCACTCTCTCACTTTCTCTCTCTGTCACACTTTCTTACTGTCTCCCCTCTCTCCCCCATATCTCTCTCCCTTTCTCTCTCTCTCTCTCTCTCTCTCTCTCTCTCTCTCTCGCTCCCTCTCTCTCTCTCTCCCTCTCTCTCTGCGTACCTAATCCTGTTGACAGCCCGGGCTGCCTTGAGCTTGTCCAGCTCGCTTGCGCCTTCGCTTTCGAGTCTCCTAAACTCCTCTTCTTTCTCTCTCAGCTCTCTGCTCTCGTCCGGAGACAGCGTCTCGTGCTGTAATCGTGTATTCTCATCAGTTAGGGAAGATGGCGATAGAGATATGTCTATTTATTTATGAGTTATGAGCAAGGAATATGTCTATTTATGAGTTAAATGAAAGAACGAATCATTGAGAGCGTTTAAATAGGTCTTATAGTTTTTGAGGTAGCCTCCAGCAAATCTGCTCTGCAAAAAATTTCATCCCCCTCGAATTATCAAAGAAAAGGACTTTTTTGAAGTTAGCTATGCGTGTTTTTTATTGTCTCCTTAAGAGACAGATTAGAGAGAGAGAGAGAGCAACTGACGATAGAGTTGGAGAGGGGAAGGATGAGATTCCTTTGTGTGGCAACGTGCCTCTGCACCTCGGCTAGCCAACTCTTAGCTTCCTCACTGGATCTCTGAACAGTGTGCCATTTTGGTAGCCCCCCCCCCTTAAGATGTTATGTCTCGCCAGTAAGGCACTTTTACAGATGAGAGATCTCTTTCTTCCTCATATTTTCGATCTTTCTATCCCTCCTATCCTCTTAGAATTAGAGTGGTCTAGGTGGCTGATATCGAGCATTTCGGACCGTCTTGTACCTCTCTAATCTGCGTGAAGGAGACGGCCAGAACGGCGATTCTCCTGCTCCTCAGTAATTCATCGCTATGCCAGCACAAGGAGAGAGGGCGGTCGCGCGGGCAGCTGCGCATTCCTTCCTCTGCAAAAGAAAGGCAGCAAATAGTCATTGCCGTTTTTCTGCAGCTTTTGTCCTCTCTCTCTCTCTCTCGTCCTCTTTCTATGGCTCTCTCTCTATGGCGCTCACTTCCTCTCTTGATGTCTCTCTCTCGCTCTCTGTTTCTTTCTCTCGCTATTTCTGTCTCTTATCACATTGACTTCTGACCCAGCAGGTCGACAATGTCAGCCGCGGGGCCTGCTCTCCTCCTCAAGGCCTGAAGGGCCTTTGCCACGGTGGAAATGCTGGAGAGGATGAGAGAGCCAGGTGGGTCGCCAGATGAGGGGGCGGCACAAGGATCACCTGAATAGTTTAGGCTGATTAGGAGAGAGAGAGAGAGAGAGAGAGAGAGAGATGAGAAGAAGGTAAAAGAAGGATGTGCCCACTTGGTAATCCACCGGCTCCTCGCTGCCCTCTGCTTCTCCTCTCGAATTCGCTCCATCTCCGCTCTGCTCTCCATGGTGTGCCGGGTGCCGTGTGTCTTGCGAGGCCTGAGAATATTATTTTTTTTAAAGCCGCTGAAATTTATCTTTACAAAATCAAAGGCAGAATAATTCATATTTTAAGGTATTGTGCAGACTTTTTTTTTCATAAGCAGCATGCAAATTTATTTTATAATTTAGATGCTTTATAATCTTCAATTTCTTTTCTGCATGCTTCATTCCTCCTCGGCGACGTATTCTAAATTGAGAAGAAATTTTTTCTGATAATTTTGTTTCCATCTGTTTTTTTTTCATTTTTTTCTTCTAATAATTTTATTTCCATCTATTTTTCAATGTTAAAAAAAATATGATCAAAGCTGCTACCATATTTTTTAATGATTCTCTTTCTTCCAATTAATCAGTGCCCACTGCTAATTCATTCATGCTCCATTAATCTGTGCTCGATACGGTAGGTTCGTCTACCGTATCCATTTCTTCTCTTCTTGCTAAACCGTCTCTTGATACTTTGCCCACTCGCTTCATCGCGATTCTTTGACGTCAGAAATGTAGAGGGTAAAATGGGGAAAAATTTTTTTAAATGTATTTTCTGAGGTCAAACAGGTGATTTTATCCATAGCATTCAGTCCGTTGGCCGTGCTTCTCCTATAATTCTTTAACTTACCTTAGGTGTTGTTGTGGGGGCCGCGATGAAGACGCAGCTGCAGCTGCCGCCAAACTCGCAGCTCTCTTGGTGCGCCTCTCGCTCAGGTCCTCTTCTCCAGATTCGATCTGTAAGAAGAATGCGATTAAAAAAGGTACGAATAATCTCATTATTTCATGAAATCGCTCTCTTCTCCTTACAAGGGAAGCCTCTTTCCATAACCCAGCCAATTTATATTCCTCTAAAAAATGAGTCTGAAGGTGTTTTAACGCTGCCGTCGATTTGTATGAATTTTTGAAAATGAAAAAAATTGCATGCGAAATGGTGGTTTTGCATGTACAAACGTTGTATTGGTATCGCTGCGGGTTCTGCTCCCGCCTTCAATTTTCGCGGTCTGGGTTCTTTTCCTATTGGTGACAAAAGTTTCGCTGCTACTGTTTTATTTAAAGCGATAATAAAGAGCAGTGTTAAGGGTATTTTTTTAAGATTTTGAGTGCAAGCAAAACTTCATTATAATATTTTTACGATTCACTCTAACAAAAATTTTTTTCGGCAATATGTTTACTTCTCCACGAATTGTTATTCCAGAGAGGCAGTCAGCAATAAGGCAAAATTTTCAAAATAAAATATTTTCCTGAAACTGCTATAGGGGGGTTATTTGATGCGAGGAGACCGCTTCTGAACGTTTTGCTTGATTTTGACGAGGCTTCCCTTGTTAGTACGCAAGTTAAGAGCAAATTAGCAAGAAAATAAAATTCGAAAGAATGTAAGGAAATTCCCACACGCCGTAATCTCTCTCTCTCTTCTCTGTTTCTCTCTCTTCTTCTCGCTGTTTCTCTCCGCTTTTCTCTCTCTCTCCGTTTCTCTCTCTCTCTATCTTTCTCTCCCTCTCCCTCTATACACTCTTTTCTCTGCCCTACTCGACCCTATTCTCTCCTCCTCCTCTTCTCTCTCAAACGCACAACGCGTCCTCTCTTCGGAGCCGAATGCCTCTTCGGCAGAAGCACTGCCTCACTCTCCATCTCATTAATCCGCCTCTTCGTAGCCTGCAGATCGATTGAGGATAGGGCTATATCA
Source organism: Allodiplogaster sudhausi (assembly GCA_945643635.1). NCBI lineage: Eukaryota > Metazoa > Nematoda > Chromadorea > Rhabditida > Diplogasteridae > Allodiplogaster > Allodiplogaster sudhausi. Next base: position 565,250 of record CALZFC010000256.1, read on the forward strand.
ATCTTACCATTAATTACTATTACTATTATTATTATTATTATTATTATTATTATTATTACTAGTATTATTATTATCAATATTTGTGACGATCGTACTATTAATTTTTTACATTTTTATTATAATAATTATATTATCATTATGTTTGCTTTGGACTATTCCAGCAAGAGCGATGCTATTAAATAGAATAGATTTAATTAAAATAATAAAAATTGATTAGAGAAGAAATCATAAGATGTCTTACACGAGGGGAGTGCTGGGTCGCGTTCTCGTGGATGTCCTTGGTAGCATCGGGGCCTGCTGGGCTCAGCTCGGTCTCTGCCTGTACAACGAGAGTTGAAAGAGATTAAGTCTTTGGCCTTACGGCGGGCAACTCTATCTCTCTCTCTCTCTCTCTCTCTCTCTCATATTCCCTCTTCTTTTCTCTTTCCTATCAGTGCTCTTTTCTCTAGACTTAGATGCTCTTAGTACCCAAATGCATTTCCTCTTCAGCCGCGTATTTATTCCTCTAAATATCGTTTGTAATACCCTTTTTTCTTCTTTTTTTCGAGTACAATTACTCTTATTATAAAATTTCTCTTTTCCATATTCTTTCGCATTTAATCTTTTCTTATCCTCCTACTCTTGCTCCCTCTTTCTATCTCTCTCTCTCTCTCTCTCTCTCTCGCTTTCTCTCTCTCTCTTTCTTTCTCTACTCCCCCGCTCTCTCTCTCTCTCTGCTCTCTCTTTCTCTCTTCGCCCTGATACTGATACGGACTGATTAACAGATGTACAAAAGTGGAATACTCTATTTTTTTCGGCGGTATTAGAAATAGACAAAAGTGGAATATTCTAATTTTTCGGCGATATTAAAAATGAACAAAATTAGAATATTCTAATTTTACTCCAACATTATAAATTTTGCCAAAAGTGGATTTTTTTCGGCGATGTTAAAATTGGCCAAAATTGGAATATTCTAATTTTTCTCTTTGCTGATCACACAACAACACATAGATGAGAGAGAGAGCGAGAGCGAGAGAGAGAGAGAGAGAGAGAGAGAGACTGCTTCTCTCTCTCTCCCTGTTTCCTTCTCTCTCTCTCCTGTTTCCTTCTCTCTCTCTCTCCCTGTTTCCTTCTCTCTCTTTCTCCTTCTCGCCTCTCTCTCTCTCTCTCTCTCTCTCTTCCTCTCTCTCTCTGTCTCTCATATTCTCTCTTCTTTCTCTTTCCTATCAGTGCTCTTTCCTCTAGACTCAGATCCTCTTACTACCCATATGCATTTCCTCTCCAGCCGCATATTTATTCCTCTAAATATCGTTTGTAATATCCTATTTTCTTCTTTTTTTTCGAGTACAATTACTCTTGTTATAAAATTTCTCTTTTCCATATTCTTTCGCTTTTGATCTTTTGTTCTCCTCCTACAAATAGAATGATCATTGATTACCTCTTCTGTCTGCTCCTCCACATCCATCAGTTCTCCTTCGGACTCGTGTGTGTCGAGGGGGTTGGAGCCGAGGATGTTCTCGGGTCGGGAGGGCCAAGGCCCTGCGCTCCTTCTCTGCGTTCTTGACGCGGCTCTTCCTGTTAAAGTTATAAGAAGTATGTCTTTTTCCGCAGTGCTGAAAATTTTGTATCTCTCTCTCTCTCTCTCTCTTCCATTGTATTTTTGAAGAACGAAGACAGTATAAAAGTATAGCGCGCACCTCATCCTCATCTTCGGAGAGGAGTGGGATCTCCTCGTCACGGGGCATGTGCTGAAACATCACGAATGAGTAGCGCAGTTACTATATTCCACTACCATTCCTGTTTGGTGATTATCCTTTTAACATCGTCCGCTTCATCTCTCTCTCTCTCTCTCTCTCTCTCTCCCTCTCTCTCTCTCTCGCTTTCTCTCTCTCTTTCTTTCTCTACTCCCCCGCTCTCTCTCTCTCTCTCTGCTCTCTCTCTCTCTCTGTCTCTCATATTCTCTCTTCTTTTCTCTTTCCTATCAGTGCTCTTTCCTCTAGACTCAGATCCTCTTACTACCCATATGCATTTCCTCTCCAGCCGCGTATTTATTCCTCTAAATATCGTTTGTAATATCCTATTTTCTTCTTTTTTTTCGAGTACAATTACTCTTGTTATAAAATTTCTCTTTTCCATATTCTTTCGCTTTTGATCTTTTGTTCTCCTCCTACAAATAGAATGATCATTGATTACCTCTTCTGTCTGCTCCTCCACCTCCATCAGTTCTCCTTCGGACTCGTGTGTGTCGAGGGGGTTGGAGCCGAGGATGTTC